>CM053771.1:255387290-255411952 GCA_028658325.1 Potorous gilbertii
CAAATGGGGAGAAAATTTTGGAACCCAAAATCTTGTGAAAATGAACGTAAAAAGTTAAATAAATTTATTTGAAAAATAAAAAAAGAAAAGAACCCCCCATTTGAAAAAATTTCTGGGAAAACTATAAATCAATCTGGCAGAAACTAAGTTTAGATCAAGATCTTATACTATATACCACTCTAAGCACAAAACAGATACATGACTTGAATTTTAAAGATCATAAAAATAGAACAGAACTAGATCAGATACCTTTCACCACTATGGCTTGGGGTATGGTGGTGGTGGTATTGGTGGTGTGTATGTGTATGTGTGTATGAATTTTTAATCAACTGAGGGACAGAGGCAATTAATTACAAAGGATAAAATAGATGTTGATTAAATAAAATTGAAAATTTATGCTACTAGATTAAGAAGAGGAGTAGTCAACTGGAAAAAACTTTTTGTATTAACTATCTCTGATAAGGAATTGATATGCAAGGTAAATAAGCAACTAGCAAAGATATATAAGAATAAAAGACATCCTCAAATACATTAGTCGTCAAATGATGTGAAAAAAAATTCTGAAAAGAATTGCAAACCATTAACATGCAAATGAAGGCATATTCCAAACCACTAGCAATAAAAGAAGTAAAAAAGAGAAAATCTCTGAGGATGCATCTCTGTCCTCCTTTTCCCCAGAAAATTGGAAAAAAATGACCAAAAAAGGAGAATGGTCAGTGTGGGAAAGGTTGTGGAAAGACAAGAATTCACTCTTGGTGGCGCTATAAAGTGCTCTAACCATTCTAGAAAGTTTTTTAGAATTATGCAAAGAAAGTGACTAATATAACCATGCTATTTTTTCAAACAAAAGGCATATATTCAAATAGCATGATAATAAATTACAGTGTGTTAATGATAAGATTACAAGAGAAAAATTTCCCTCATACACAAACAGGACATATTGTCTCATAGATTGCCATACCACTACTAAGTAGGGCAGAAACAGAGAGAAGCCACATGCCTAGAAAATACACAGGAATATCACATATTGAAGTGCACTTGTGACTAGGAAAAGAGATAAGAACAGGGACTAAACCTGTGATTTCACTGATATGGGGAACTTTTCTATGAAAAAGCTCCCTCTAGTAATGTAGGTCCATACCTTCTATGCAATATACAGTAGTGGAGAATTTATTATAGCATTAAGATGCTAAATAACTTACTAAAGGTCAGTCAGCTAGTATGTATCTGAGGCAGGATATGAACCCAAGTCTTCCTAACTCAAAGCAAACCTGTGTATCTACCCCACAACAATATAAGCAAACCAAGGACTATTGCAGTGTTAACTTCCTTTGCTGGATCTTCAGTGTTTGTAGTTGCTAGAGAGGAAGAAGAAGCTTCAGTGCCCACAATGGTGGTTGACAGGCTGTATCTCCGTGAGGGTTGTAGTCTTATCCTTTGGCATTGATTCCTTTGAGCCATATGTTCAATAGTAGCACCATTATTCCATGTCTGACATAATAATGGTGCTACTATTATCAAGGTAGAAGGTAGAAGATCTGTTGAAGATCCAGGGCTCAGAATCACATAGTCAGCAACATCTAAGGCAGAATTTAATTTTAGCTCTTCCTGACTGAGTCTAGTACTCCATCTATCAAATCTTCTAGCTGCCTCTTATGACCCATATGGTTATAGAAGCCCAACTCTCCATTTCTCTCCAAGATTCAAGAGAAGCATAAAAAGGTAAACAGGAAAGAGAAATCATAAGTGATTTGGTAAGGTAAACTGTTTATATTCCTATATAGGAAGATGACATTTGTAAGTCCTAAGAATTTTCTCATTATTTGGGCAGTTAAATGCCCTAACCTAAATATATAGACAGAGTGCACAAGTGTGAGTTGAATATGATAGGATGTTATCTTAAAAAATAAGATTAAGGGGTGAAAAAGAGGAATGCACTGGGAGAAGGGAAAAGGGAGAGGTAGACTAGGGTAAATTATCTTACATTAAAGAGACATGAAAGAACTTTTACAGTGAAGAGAAAGATGGGGAGTTTTAGGGGGAGTGTTTGAACCTTATTCTCATTGAAATTGGCTCAAAGAGGGAATAGCATACATACTTAGTGGGGTATAGAAATCTACCTTACCCTTCAGGGAAGTAGGAGTGGAAGGGGATAAGAGAAGGGGGAATTGATAAAAGGGAAGACAAATTGAGGGAGGTGTTAGGAGCAAAACACTTTTGAGGAGGGACAGTGAAAGGAGAGAGAGTAGGACAAGCAGGGGCAAAATAGAATGGAAGGAAATACCCAGTAATTATAGCTGTGAAAAAATTCTTACAACAAGCTTCTCTGATAAAGGTCTCATTTTTCTAATTCAAGTTCAAAGGGAATGAGTCACATTTCTAAGAATATGAGTATAGAAATCAAAGCTAGCTACTAGCATCATACAAAAATGTTCTACATCACTACTGATCAGAGAAATCCAAAACAAAATAACTCTGAGGTACCACCCCACACCTATCAGATTGGCAAATGGGACAGGAAAGAAAAATGATAAATGTTGGAGGGGAAAACTGAGACACTGATACACTGTTGGTGGAGTTATAAATTGATACAACCATTTTGGAGAGCAATTTAGAACTATACTGGAAAGGGCTATAAAACTATGCATACCCCTTTGACCCACCAAAACCATTACTAGGTCTGCATCCCAAAGAGATAACAAAAGGACTCATAGGTGCAAAAAATATGTAACAGTTCTTTTTTATGGTGGCAAAAAATTGGACATTGAGGGGAAGCCCATCAATTAGGGAATGGCTGAACAAGTTGGGGCATATGACTGTGATGGAATATTATTGTAGTATAAGAAATTATGAGCAGAATGCTCTCAGAAAAATCTGGAAAGACATGAACTGATGCAAAGTGAAATGAACAGAAACAGAACATTGTACATAATAAGAGCAATACTATATGATGACCAACTGTGAATGATTTATCTTCTCTCAGCAATACAGTGATCCAAGACAATTCCAAAGGACTTAGGATAAAGAATGCTATCCACCTCCAGAGAAAGAACTAATGAAGTCTGAAAGCAGATCAAAGCAACTTTATTTTTCTTGTTTTGTTTTTATTTTGTTTTTGCTTTGTATTTTCTTTCACAACATGACTAACATGGAAATGTTTTGCATGACAGCACATGTCTAACCAATATAAAATTGTTTTCCTTCTCAATGAGGGAGAAGAGAAGAGAGAGAATTTGTAATTCACCATTTTAAAAAACAAATGATAAAAATTGTTTTCACATATAATTGGGAAAAAATTAAATATTAGATAAATGTATTTTTAAAAATTTACACAAGTGCTTTACTCTGATAACCTCATTGTGATATGTCTGTGATGATCCTGAGTTCTCAAAGTCCATGTCAGAAGACTCTAAGCTATAGTACATGCCAAGCAAGAAAGCTATCAAGTGTAAACAGTTAACATAACAATAAATCAAACCCTGCTTTGTAGAATTTTCGGACATAATTTCTGTAAGTAAATGTTTACACTAAAAATTTAACAATTGGTTCTCACCAGCCAGAATAAGCTGCTACCAGCACACCACTGACCACAATGTACTTGAATGGTGACTCAACAATGGCATTTTTTAGATCCTTTCTCAAGGTCCTGACTTCTACTTTCTAAGTTGATGACCTGGAAGGATGTGGTACAGTGGATAGATACTGGCTCTAGAATAAGATGATTTGAGTTTAAATCTGGCAGTTTAGACTTAAAATTTGTGTGAGTTGGGCAGTTTATTATTCTGAGCCTCAATATTCTATAAAATGAGAAGGTTGGGATTGATGTTCTTTGAGATTCTTCTAGAGCAGGATCTATGATTCTTATGAGCAATTGATCCAGGCAAAGATATTTTTGTCTTCCAAAGTCTACAATGTAATGTAAGGAAAGGATCAGATATATGAAAAAAATTGCCACAGAAAAGTTCTTTATTTCTCTGTCTAGAAGATAAGACTATAAAATAACATATTTCCATGTATTGTGCATACACTTTTGCACACGCTCTTCCCCCAGAAGTAAATTCCTGAGGGCAGATTTCATTCTTTTCTTTGTTTCCCTAATTCCTAGCATAGAATTTGGCATGTTGTAGGTTACTAAATAATCTAGGTGATGATGGTGAGCAATATCATTTTTGCCCAAAATAAAGTGTGACTATAAAGTGATGAAACTGATTTTATTGTATGGCTTATTAAAAAATATATGTCTACTATGTGCCATTTTGTTCAAAGGACTTTATAAATATTCTCGCATTTATTCATCACAACAGCATTAGCAGATAGGTACTACTATCATTCCCATTCTACAGTTGAGGAAACTAAGTTAGACAGGGGTTAAGTGACTTATCTAGGGTTGCACAACTAGAATGCCTCTAAGGTAACATCTGAACTCAGGTCTTTCTTTTCTCCAAGCTTAGTATTCCATCCACTGCATCACTTCGCTGTGGATATATTGTTGATGAACTGACTTAGAAGGTAATTCCAAAAGAGTAGTTCCAAAAAAAATGTTTTGAGTAATGTCTGTCTTATCAAAATAATTTCCCAGTGTATTTATTTTTAATGACAAAAGTAATTTGTATGAAGAGACTCCAAAAATCAGTTACACTACATTGTAGTTATGGTCTGTATTTTCCAGGGGAAATTTCACTTCTAGTCCAGTTGCATTCAAAATATTGAAATTCTTTAAGTCTTCTTTGTATACAACTGTAGTGGTCATAGTGATTTTGGTGTACAAATTAAAACCTTACATGCTATGAATATGAAACATGTATCAGTAGAGAGAAATGTAATATTCAGCCTCTTAATGGAAAGAAGTGATCTCATGAGTTGTAAAGGTAATTTAAATGGGAAGATCTTTCCCATGCATGAATGGATCCATGTGACGTGCTTAAATCACATGCAAGGCAAAGCTTACTGAGTGAGTGGAACAGGAAGGATGATGCAGAACTGAGAGGAGGTGAGGGAGAGCAGCTAGGGCAGAGAGAGAGAGGAGACAAACAAGTAGATAGGTAGGCTCATGAGTGTTTGTTTGTGGGAAGGTGGGAGGGGGGTACTGAGGGTGGGGGGAGAGGCTTGGGAATGGCTTTATCCCCTGAAATGCTAATGTATATTGACTTCTTGGCTACTATGATGGATTTGGCTTTCTGGTTTGGGGATTTGGCTTTCTGGTATCTGAATAAGTGCTTTTTTTCTGCCTTCTATATGGTAAATCTGTTATACTTTGCAATTGAGAACTATTCCAGCATGCTTATAGCCACCACCAATGCTGTGAATATTGCCTTGGAATATACAAATTCACATGGATAGATCATGGGACTGCATCAGGAGATCAAAATTTATCACTTAACCAACAAGTATGATATATACCAGGCATTATGCTAGGCACCTGGGATACAAATGCAAAAATGGAAATAGCTCCTGTCCTCAAGGAGGGATCAGGGAAAATAGCACATCCACGTATGAGTGGATACAAAATTATATACAAAATACATACAAGGTGAGAAATGGCATGGACAGCTGGAAGAGCAGGAAGGTCCTTGTGTAGGACATTTCACTTAACCTGAACATCACAGAAAACTAGAGATTCTAAGAAGTGGAAATAAGAAGGGAACATCATCAGAGCATCTGGTACAGCAAATACAAAGACTTGGAGATAGGAAATGAAATGTCATATGTGAAGAAGGAAGGAGATAAGTATTTACAAAGTATCTAATATGTGTCTGCTAAGTGTTTCACAGCTATTATCTCATTAGACCTTCAAAACAACTATGGCAGGTAGGGAAGGGAATAAGCATTTATATAACACCTACCATGTTACAGGCATTGTGAAAAATGCTTTACAAATATTATCTCCTGTTATGATTCCAGGGGCAGCTAGGTGGCACAGTAGATAAAGCACTGGGCCTGATGTCAGCAAGTTGTTGTTGTTCAGTCATTTTAGTTGTGGCTAACTTTTTGTGACCCCTTTTGGGGTTTTCTTGGTGAAAATACTGGAATGTTTTCCCATTTCCTTCTCCAGCTCATTTTACAAATGAGAAAACCGAAGCAAACAGGGTTAAGCAACTTGCCTGGGTCACATAACTAGAAGACCTGAGCTCAAATCTGGCCTTAGACATTTACCAGCTGTGTGATCCTGGGCAAGTCAGTTAACCCTGTTTGCCTCAGCTTCTCATTGGTAAGATGAACTGGAGAAGAAAATGGGAAACTACTCTCATATCTTTGCTAGAAAAACCTCAAAGGTGGTCACAAAGAGTCTGAAATGACTGCACAACAATAAGAAATTATCATTCCCATTTTATGGTTGAGGAAACTGAGGGTCAAATAGCTAGTACGTGTTTGAGACTGGATTTAAACTCAGACTTTCTTAAGATTCATTCATTGCTTTATCCATGACTGTACCACCTAACTGCCTGTAGGTGGAGCAGGATGGTCAGTTTGATGGCACCATGATGTGAAGACTAGAAAAGTAGGAAAATGTAGCCAGAAGAGGTAAATTGAAGCAGGTTGTGAAAGACTGTAAATGTCAAATTGATGAATTTATATTTGATCCTATCCAGAAGCTAGAGGCACTGGAACTCACCAAGCAGAGGGATGACATGGTTGGACCAGTGAGAAGGGTAGATTACAAGGGGAAAGAACTACAAAAGGAAATCAATTAGGGGGTTATTGTGGTGGTACAGATGAGAAATGAAGAGGGTTGGAACTAGATTGAAGGGAAGAGATGTAGAATGCTGTGGAAATAACATTGTCAAGATTTGGCAACTGAATGGACATGTGACCTGAGGGAGAATGAAGAATCAAGGATGACTCCCAGATTGAGTATATGGATGACTGGAAGGATGGTGATGGTACAATTGATAGAAATGGTATAAGCGCAAGTAAGGTGGGATTTTTGCTGTTTTCTTTTTGGAGTTCAGTGCCCCAGGCTCAGGCTAAATTGTGAACAGCTGAAGAATTGATCTCCTTTGAGCACTGATAATTCACAGCTGTGAATAGGTTTTGTGTGTACTGGCTCTGAGTCAATTAGGGGCAGAGTCTTTATTATATATTCTGGGAGGCTAGTATTTTATTTTAGGTGCTCACTCATGAGAAGGACCTTTTGATTCCTTGGAGCGGACTCTGAATAGCTGTTTGTTAAAAGCCCCCTGATTATTCAGAGGTTTGTGCTCTCCTGTTTGGTGCTGTATGCAGGTGGTTGTATTACTTTGTTCAGACAGTAGGAGCCCTGTCTGTTGAATCTCTGTACTAATTTCTCTGGTTGTATTTTCTATACTCACTTCATTCTAATTAAAGTAAGATTGTTGACCCTTTAAAAATTGTCTTTCCTTTAGCAAAGCAGATCAAAGAACCTGTGCTAGTAGGCCATCCTGGGTGTGCTAGGGTGCTTGCTAATACAAATGGGGAAGTTTAGAAGATGGATAAGGTTTGGGGAAGAAGATAATAAGTTCTGTTTTGGATGTGTTGAGTTTGAGATGAATGCAGGCTATCCAGTAGGATATCTAATATCTAGTAGGCAGGTGAGGATGTGAGACTGGAATTTGTGAGAGAGACTAGGGTTGGATATATAGATCTGGGAGTCTTGAGCACAGACATTGTAATGGAGCCCACAGGGAAAGCTGATGAGGACTTTATGATGAGAGTATATGGATGGATTCCAATCCTGGTGCAGCCATTAAGTTGCAATCTAGTAATGACAATGATGATGATGGTGATAGCTGACATTTAGAGAGTGCTTACTATATAACTGGGCACTGTACTAAATACTTTATGATTTTTATCTCATTTAATCCTGACCACAACCCTGAGAGGTAAGTGCTATCATTATACCCAATTTTATCTATAAGGAAATTGTGGCAAGCAAAGGTTACATGACTTGCTCAGGGTCACACAGCTATTAAGTATCTGAGGCTGATAGGAAATCAGGTCTTCCTGACTCCAGGTCCAACACTCTATCTAAACTTGAACAAATCTCTTAATTTCTCCGAGTCTCTATAAAATGAGGGAGTTATATGAGATAACAGCTAAAATACTTTCAGCCCTAAAACTCTATGATTCTGTTCTATAATTAATATGTATTCCAAGTCTCAAATTTGCTCTGAGATTTAGTTGTTTTTTTTTGTTTTTTTGGGGTTTTTTTTGTTGCAGGGGGAGGGTGGTGAATCAAACTTTGAAAGAATACCTAAACAAGAAAGGTGGAATGTTAAGCAAATCTTTAGTGAATATGGATCATTCAGTCCCATGTTTTTCTCAACAATAGCTTTATCTGCCCTGAATTAACCATCTCATTTCCTGAAATTTACATTACCTCCAGTAATGTAGTTAGATCTCTCCCCAGTTTCACTATGACCTCACTTATTCTATTTCCTTGGCAAATGTGGTTGGCTGAGGGGAGAGAGAGCTGGAAGAGACTCCATACAAATAGTGACTGTATAAATACACCTCCAGGAGAATAAATCATGAACAGAACAATTTCAGCCATGTTATTTCACTCCATTTGAGAAGTCAAAGGTGTAAGGATGAAGCTATTGTTTGAGCCAGAAATGTTCATCTCTTTTGGCTAACAACAGATGGCGCTGTAGCTAAGCAAATGGAATAACTGTTTACTGCATAGAAATATTCAGCCACAAAGTGAGGAACATGTGGAAAACAATGAGTATTTTAATTAGGTGTTAATAACTGAATATATATTGAATACTTCTCTTCCACCTAATTCACAGCAGTGTTGTGACAGCCAACTAATAAGTGATTGTAAAGGAAATGATTAATTATTTAGAGTAATAATTAGAATAGCTACATGTTTGTAATCATAAAATGTTTCCAAAGTGAACATATGCAAAACAAGTTCTCATTTTATCATTGTAGAAATATTGTAGCATTTCCTTTTAAAATGCATTATCATTATAGTGCTACGTTTATTTGGATTTATAAACAGACACTAGCATTCTTTTGCTCAAAAAAGATGTTATTTTAGAAATACTTTAAAAAACAGATTATTGTTTGAGCTCATTTGAAATTTTATAAATAAGGGCAAAAGAAAAGGTTCTTAATTTGTGGGACATTTTTAGTCCTCTGTACCCCACTCTCCCCAATTAACCTGTTTCCTTAGACTCTCAGATTCTGATACTCATACGTAAAATTAGGACTAGAAAGCAAATGAATTGTTTAAAATCATTTTTATGTTCATTTCATATTTCAAGTAATCATGAAATTGCTTCATGTTTTAAGGTTGTAATCCCTTGTTCCAGGAGGAAACTACTTAAGTAATATTTCAAGACTTTTACCTGTAACTTTTCTGTTACAGAAGATTATGGCAGTTTATTTAAGTGGTACACTCATGTCAGGTACACCCAACAAAGGAAGCAGAGAATTAAGACAGTTATCTTGATCATTCAAACAACTAAATCTCCTTTCTCAGTTTTGCTTTAGATACCTATTTGTGCTGTTAGGTGACACAGTGGATAGAGTATGGAACCCAGAGTTAGGAAGATCTGAGTTTTTAATTCTGCCTTGGAAACTTGTTAGCTGTGTGACCCTGGGTGAGTCACCTAATCATTAGTGCCAAACTTCCCTCATTTGTAATATGGGGATCATAATAGTACCTGCCTCACAAGGTTGTTGTGAGGATCCAATGAGTTAACCTATGTAAAGTACTTTGTGAACCTTAAAGAGCTATATAAACATTGCTGTTATTACTATTTGAGGTGAAAGGGTATTTTTCTTGATTATTTAAAACAGTGATTATGTCAATCCCATCTTTAACTTACCTCTTATAGACAACAGAAAGCCTTTAAACCCTTAAATTAGGTAAGGGTATCTTTGCAGGGTAGTTCTCCATCTCAAACATTCTTCCTGATTTTTGTTATTCATCAAACAGTTGTTAAACAACAACTATGTACAATGAACTCATATTAGGTGTGAGAGTAGGTAGGTAGGAGATCTTAACATAATTAAGACATAGTCCCTGCTCTAAGGTGCTTCCAATGTAGTAACTATTATTTTTGTCAGCAGGGTGCCCCCAAAAATAGAATGGGCAATAACCCAACTCTTTCAGGAGACATTTCTAGAAACTGGACCACAGAGATGTGCTGGTAAATATTAACAATCAGCTCTAAGGGAAGAAGAGTATTCCACACACACTTTTAAATTTAATCTGCGTTGTTAACATTCTCTTCATCACTTTCCTAAGGCTGGCCAATCAACAAACAGTAAATTAAGACCGGATCTGTAGTGTTTGTCAATTTCCAAGATACAAGTGGTTCTTTGGAGCTAGTAGAAGCTGACTCCAGCACACCCTTCCACAGATAAGCCCAATGACTAAGGACCCCGGGTTTCCTATGCTGACTAGGCAGAAAGACCTTAGATTAGGATCTCCTTTCTCTTCTGATAATTTGGCCTCCTAAATTGTCCCCTTATTAACACATCTGCTCCCTCTTCTCCTTTATTTTAACCTCCTTCCATCCTTTCTTTCTGTCTCTTCGCTCAGTGCATCATATTTACTTGCTCCAATTGCACCCATATCATTCAACTTTCAAGTTGAATTTTATAAATGGTACCAGGCACTTTTCCTGATGAATCCTCCATTCTTTGGCTCCCTCTATTTTTACTAGGTTGGATTTCCCCAGACCTAACCCCCAATCAATGCTGATGATTTCCCAGGGTGTGAGAATTCAAAGGTCTTGTATCATGATTAGCACCTTAGAGAAGGGAAAATGCTTCAGTAAGGGTTTTTCAGATATGAAATCAGCAGTTGGACCTTATGGGCATCTCTTCTGATCCTTTCCTGGTGATCTCCCTACCCTAATCTCTCCACCACGGCTCTCAGCCTGGACAGTCACCATTCTAGAACGCACAGAGCCCATTCTCTCAGAGGAAGACAAGAAGAGCTCCTTGGCATACTATCCATCAGACCAAGTCCTCAGGGAGGAATAAAATCTCACAAAATAGAATTAGGAGCTAGAATTTCCTTATATTGCTGTGAGCTGCATTGAGCCACGGAGTCAGTCACAGAATCTCAGAGGTAAAAGAAATCTCAAAGTGCTTTAGTTTAACTAGTACAAAACAATTTCTCACAACATTAGTCATACCATTTTTGCTGAAAGACCTCCAGTCAAGGAAGGAAGGATTTACTAGATACTTACCATGTGCCAGACACTTTACAAATATCTCAATTTATCTTCACAACAATTCTAGTGCTACTATTATCCCCATTTTACAGTCGAGGAAACTGAGGCAGAAAGAGGTTAAGTGACTTGCCCAAGGTCACTCAGCTAGGAACTATTTGAGGCTAGATTGTTATCCACTACGCATCAAATCTGGGGCCTATTCTAGCTCTCCCCAGGCAGTCTTATTCCACTTTTCCACAGTTTTAATTGTTAGGAAGTTTCCCCTTACAGCCTAAATTTATTTCTTTGCAACTTCCACACACTTCCCCCACCCCCCCACCATGTGATAGTGTTTCAAATACTTGAATTCAGTTATCATAGCCCCCATAAGCCCCTTTCTCAGATAGTACGGATAATAAGAGTTAGCATTTGTGAAATATGTCAAGATCTGCAAAGAACTTTACATATGCAATTTCATTTGATCTTTAGCCAGCTGGGTAGGTATCGTTATTCCCCATTTATAGATGAGAAAAGTGAGGCCAAGAGAAGTTAAGTCAATAGACCAGGATCATGCAGCCAGTGCCTGAGGAAGGATTTCAACTCGTCTCCTCTCTCCATGTCCAGCACTCTATGCTTTATGCCACCTAAACAAAAAAGAACCTACTTCCTTCAATCAACCAATCACCATATAGTATGAATGTAAGGCTCTTCTTCAGTCCAGTTACCTCCTTTTGGAGGCTGTCCTCTAATATGGTTCCCAAAGCTGAGCAGAATCATCTATGTGTAGCTTGACTAGGGCAGAGGATAGCAGTACTCCCTTGCACCGAGTTCTGGTCACTATATCACTTTTAATACACCCTAGAACTGCATTTAGTTCTCAATCGCCACATTACTTGATTGTGATGTATATCACAGCATATCAGTTCTGAAGTGCACTACAGAGTCAGTGACTCCTCTGTGCTGTCACTCTCATACCAATGCCAAACATGGTAGAATTGCAATAATCTATTATGTTACCCCAAACCTCCTGCTGCTGGAGCTCCCGTAAACTTTTTGAGTAATTACCAACCCTCTTAGTTTAATTCCTTGCAGGTGCACTCACTAGCTGTTCTCACCACTCTGTAACTCCATGTTGTGCCCAGAGTGGGATTGCCTCTAGCCTAGTTGCTATGATTATGATACAGGAAATTAAATTTGCCATATGGTTATCACCTGGGAATTAATAACAATAGCTAACATTTATATAGCATTTACTGTGTGCTAGACTCTTCACAATTACTATCTCATTTGAACTTCACAACAACTTCAAAAAGTGGGTGCTTTTATTATTTATTTTACAGATGAGGAAACTGAGGCAAATACAAGTTAAATCACACAGCTAATGAGTGTCTAAGACTAGATTTGATCGTGGACCTTTCTGACTCTGGGCCCAGCTTTCTGTCTGCTGCACCACTAAATAAATGCCTCCTACAAATAAGGCCTTTTATTGTTGGAACTTAATACTAAAGTATTCAAATGATGGATCTGTGATTGTATCTATTGTAGAGGTTACCTCCTTTGATGTAGATTGCAACTCATCTACTCGGCCTATCTGACAGCTCTCATCTTATGTCATCTCATATGTTCACCATAGAGATAGCATGCAAAATGTTAAAAGGTCTTCCTCACTTCCTCCTAACATTGTGAGGACATCACAGAGCATCCATCAGTTACTTATTTCTCACTCTATGATACCAACCTACCTCCATTTTTTATCATACATTCGGGTTCTTTGAAATTCCATAAATATTATAAATTGTAACCTGTTCCTATGCATCATGTGACTGTTGCCTTCTGAGTGACACTCAATTTTAATTCTTCAGAAACTGTCTTCTTCCTTGATTCTCAGCTATATGAAGCATTGGTAGAATATTGCTATTAAAAAGATCGACCTTCATTTCTGGGAGGTTTGTGTTATTAAAAGATCTTTGTGATTTTTCCTAAGATAATCCTTCTATTTAAGTCCAAGACAATTTTTTATTCATTTGTATTGTCTATCCAACCTCTCTCTCAATCTCTCTCTCTCTCTCTCTCTCCATATACATACATACATATATATATACACACATATATACATATATATATATGTAATGACAGACCAGCTTTATTTAATCTAGAAGATATTCTTCATCCACTTGGTCTTCCCTGTGTATAATATGGTTAAGTCAAACTTTTGGGGGACAGCTAGGTGACAGTAAATAAAGTGCTGGGCCTAATGTCAGGAAATCTGAGTTCCAATCTCTCCTCAAACACATATAAACTCTGTGATCCCAGGCCAATTGCTTAACCTCCGTTGGCCGCAGTTTCCTCATCTATAAAATGAGAATAATATATCACTTATCTCTCAAAATTGTTGTGAGGCTCAAATGAGAATTTAATTATAAAGTGCTTAGCATAGTGACGGGCACATCGTCAACGTTATGTAAATGTCAGCTACTAGTATTGTAGTTGCTATTAGTCTGAGGGTCTTTCACAGCCAGCACAATGTTGTCTGTATCTCAATGACATGTTCTGTATGAAATCCTTCTTCCACATGGATTGTGTATGTGTGTGTGTGTGTGTGTGTGTGTGTGTGTGTGTGTGTGTGTGTATAGATAGATAGGTCTTCGTACATATCTTGCCTGATAGTTATGATCAGAGGGCCATCAAATAAGGTTGTGATTTAATAACCCTTAAATATCATCTAATGAAAAACAGGCGTTAAAAACTTTATGCCACTGTTCTTTGGGCTAACAGTAGACTGCTAAGGATAATTGCTACTTGTGTTTATGCCTGAAATGACTGGTGGTGGATGTTCAGCATTTCACACACACTCACATAAGTATTGACTTTTGACTTTGCACTGTAGCCATTGCATGTGGCTATTTGTAGCTCCCCCCGAGGCTGCCCTATCTCTAAGTTCTGCGCAGTTTTCTACCAGCAGGATGCAGTTATATGACATGGCAGGAAGTTGCTCTGTCTGATTTGATGACATTTTTGTTCACAGACACCTCACCTTGGCTCTCCATAAGCAAGTTTGTTTTTTCTAACTTCCATTACTATTCCTTCTTTTCCTTCTGCTGTTTCTATCAGCATATATTTATTGAGCACTTTACCCTTTACCTTTCGTATTCTGCTTTACAAAGCAGGTAAAGGATTTTCAGTACTAGGATTGGCTCTAGGGGTGATACAAAAGAGATATTTATGCACATGGCTCAGTCCCTGCCCTCAGGGAGACTGAGGAAAGACACAAGAAACAGCTGTGTAAAATGATAGAAGATAGTCTGTAATGCAATGACAAATTGAGCAGTCTAGAAAGAGATGTGGGCATTTGAAGGAGGAAAGATGAGTGTGGACTGCAGTAATCAGGAAAGATTTCAACCCTAACCCTAACCCTAAATGCTTTATAATGGTCATTTTAAAATTAAGCAAAAATCTATAAAGTGCAAAAGTCATGGGAAGATATAACTTGTTGATCTCCATGAAACTAGAATGCCATCTAGTCTCCTACTCTGCTTTAGGAGGAGGGCTGGTTCCCAGAAGGCAGAATTCTTCCTATTGCAATAAAATGACAAAACATTAGATATGAGATAATATTTGTAAAACACTTAGAATGGTGCCTGGCACATAGTAGGTGCTTAATAAATGCTTGTTTGCTATGACAGCTCCCCCTTCACTGATTTAGTGCCACAGCATGTGATTTTAATTATCACCATCATAACTACACATTTACAAAGAGCTTGTTTTCTTTGTAGCCTCAGTGCTCAAAACAATACTTAGCACACAATAAGGGCTTAATAAAAGCTTATTGACTGATGTAAGATTTCCCTCACTACTCTCTAAGCTACATAGGGCAAATATTGTCATCCCATCATATCAGAATAGCAAATGGTATCTCAGAGAGGCCATGTGATTTATCCATGGTAACACAGTATCAAAGTCAATATTAGAGCTCCCTCAGTTTTCCTGAGACCCATCTTTTTCTCTTTGCAGAAGCACACGTCCCTTGACGTTAGGGCTCCTAAAGATGAAGCTTATGGCTCTTCCCTTAATCTCTGTTTCACATACTCAGGTTTAGCAAAAATACAATATGTGCTCGTCAGTGTTTTGTTATGGTTTCCAGGGCACATCATTGGCCCATGTGTGTCTCATTCCTCAAAATATTATTGAGCAATAATTGCCCCTTTCCTTGAATTGGGAGGTAATGCTCTCCCAGTCCCACAATAAAACTGGCATCCAAAGTCCAAATCCTTATGGTTTGTATGAATTTTATGCTAGACGAACAACCTCTGCCTTGTCTGCACGGTATATTCTCCATTCAGCAGGCTTTTGTTTAGTTTCAAAATAATGTCTCTATTTAAAACAAATATTTGCAGCATGGTTAGCAAAATGCATAAACAAGTATCAGCTTTGGTTAGACTTCTCCCTGAAGAAGCAGCCTTTCATCAGCTGTCAATCAACCCCTGCTGAGTTGTTTGATGCATTCACTGCTTTTTATATTCCTTAATGTGGCTTATGTATCTGCCAATAAATCTGAAATGCAGGTCAAAGAATATGTACCTCAAGGAAATCCATAAAAGTAGTAGGAGGCTCCACTAACTATATCAAATTGCCAAAAGCTGAGGTCATTTCCTCTTGCTAAAAATGTAGAGGTTCATAAATTATTTTTATCACCTCCAGAGCAAAGCAAACAGTTTTGCACAGATGCTAAAGGGGTTGCCTTTTCCCCCCTTTATGCTGACAATACCATTTACTTTAACCCCTCAGCAAATGAATGGGTATTTTGTGTTTAACAAGATAAACATCTTAGTATATTATTGGCAGTGAATCCAAAAATATGAATACCATTGTAGATGTAGTAGAGAGATTCTTAAGGGAAAGTGACAAAAACATCTGACCTCCCAAATCCCGGTTCCTTGCCCTGTTTGAATTACTTGGTTTGGTCTGGGGGTGACATTGTTGTCTTAAAGAAATTTCAGGAGATGTTGGGCATGCAGAGGCAGTAAAAATGAACAGCGAACATTCAGCAGAGAACTTTATAGAAAACACTACTGAATTAACTTACAGTACATTTGTTAAACATGAGCAGCTCTAATAATGACATTTCATTTAACAATGCCCTTTGTCTTTTCAGTTCATCAGTTACCTATTTCAGTAATGAACTGCAGTCATACCATTCTGATTTTCTCCTAATGTAAAGGCTGAGCTCACTTCACTGCCAGTGAAGCATGATCCTATTATTCAGTTCCTGGCTTAGGAAAAAAGCTATAGAATCTATCACCATTCTAATTGGCTAACAAATATTAAACCCTATGATTGTTCAGGGCACCCAGTGATTCTGTTTAGCTTTTGATGGGAATAAGTAAAATAAAAAAAGGGAAACGACTTGAAAAAAGGTTAGTGTGTATACTTTATGAGCAGTAACCCAAGTATCCATTGAGAAAATATGAGCACACATTATATTTAATAGCTCAAGTGTTATCTTAATTCTTTATCAACAATTCATGCATATAGCTTAATACCAAATATTTTAGTTAGGATTAACAGTCTGTGAAACAGAAGGTTTAGCAAATGAGACACCAAATTTGTGCTACCTATAGCTCTAATAGGAGATTCATGCGCACTACTGGAAGGCTAAGCTGTGCATGACACATTCTTTTGCAGTCAAGTAAATGCAGAAAGATTTTGAAAATAGTACATCTAAGGGAGGGCTGATTTCTATTTCCATGGGCAGTTAATGAAGCCTATGACTTTTTGTCTTCCTTAGTACTGTCTTCCTCAGGTCCTCTCCTTGTGTTCCCTTTCCCCCACCCCGTGGCACAGTGCACCAAAACTGTGTTTGGGGCTTTGGTTTTGTGGTTGTTGTTTCATTGTATTTTGCTTTTTTCCTTAAAAGCTCACCAAAATATCTCATTAGTAAAGGCCAAGACTTAGGTCTCTGTAATCTTTCCCTAGCTGAACCAAAGCTGCACAATTTACAATAGATCTTTGGAAAACTGCTCTTTATCGAGAGCTGCTGCATCTATAGATCTCTCTCAATTACCCACAGTAAATTTAGGCATTGTACAAGAGCAAATTTTACAGTCCATGAAGAGATGAAGCGAAATCTAGATGAAATTCATTGTGACAGATTCCCAGTTAGTGTTCTGATGTGTCTGTATTACAGAAGATAGACATTCTATTAGCATGGAAGCTCCCATAATGGACTGTGAATCATTTCAGGTAATAGAGATGCCAAGCAGAATGACTGAAAAGCACTATTGAATTCCATTAGAGCCCTTTGTTTTTAAATCAGTCATTTCTTGTGAATATCCAACTATATACTTCTTGACCCTTTTTCAGAATGATAATTGTGAACTAATATGACAAAACATTAATCTGAGTTACTTGCACAATTAACGCTTTGGTTCCAGGCTTATTTTGGAGGCTCCTAAATGTAAATGCAGTCTCCTTTTGAGACTGGCTTGAGCTACAAATATATGGTTTCAGACATGTATGATTCCATGACTCCATCTTTGGTAATATTTCAGCATTACTAGAATTCATTGTCTAGTCACTTTGTATGTAGTATTCAGAGTTTTTGCCACTCTCTCCTTAAAGATTTTCTTTCATCCCTCCAAAGTCAAGATGCTAAGGAAAAAATCATTGAAAAAATAGGCAATATAACAATCATTTCCATGAGCCATGCCATAAGCAGAGCCCCCCCTTTCCCCATGTATAAATGTATAACTAATTACTAATGAGATAAATAGATAAGTAACACCATATTTGGCTGTATAAACAGCCCCACCTTATCTATCAATCACATGTGATATATCAGACTTGATAATTACTTAGATAATTAGTACAAGGTTTAGGTTTACTCAGTGTTTTGAAGCCTTCAGGATGTTTGTACAGTAGAGCAAATTATATGAATTATTCTGTTCAATTATACTATAAACATGAAGTGTTTAGAATAGACAAACCAA
The DNA here is from genome assembly GCA_028658325.1 of Potorous gilbertii. NCBI lineage: Eukaryota > Metazoa > Chordata > Mammalia > Diprotodontia > Potoroidae > Potorous > Potorous gilbertii. The sequence goes on from CM053771.1 coordinate 255,405,412, forward strand.
GTCATGCACATTTCTTCATTCATTGCTTTTGATACAAAGAACTCCTTAAATAGCTTCTCACGAGACTGTGTTTATTTGGCCAAAAGCTCTTCAGCAAAATACATATTCATATGTATTTTAAAAAAAGAAATCTCTTCATGTGTCTGATATCTCCTAGATGATTTGCAAAGGAGAAGGGTCATTTTAAAGGAAAACTACTGCATTCAGAATATAGCTACCTGAGTTGAATCTCTTCAATATTCTCACATAAATCCTCTGGGATGATTTTTAAAAGAGTAGACTTTACATCTTCTGTCTATGATCATCTATTTTCACATCATGGAGGAACAACATTATCCTTATATGCTGGAGAATCTGAGCCTACTGCCTGCATATGAGGTGTTCCTTAATGTTGTAATGACAGGTGTAAGATTAACTTTGTTAGGTGTCTAGCCACTCATGCAAACTAAATTAAATTAATGGAACAAATTTCTCTCATAATTAAGATAAAAATTCATGTCAGCTGTAACCTTGCTGTACACTAATTATATACAAATGATTTATCATCTGTTTCGCCCAGAATATTAATCCTCACCTCATTGATAACTGCAGCCAGTGTTAAGAGATGAGAGTTGATTAACTATGACAGATTGGGCAGCCACAACACTAAGTGCCTGAACAACCAGTGAAACCAATAAGACTCAAATAGCACTTCTTCTTTAAAAATGCATTCCCATGGAAACAGATGCATGTTTAATGAAGGATACTGAGATTATTTTCAATAATGACTGATATTGGAACAGTGGGCAGAGCTGATCAATAACAATTAACCACTTAGTCTGCTAAAGATGTGGTTATATAAAGCAGGTTATTTACACATTAGTAGGACTCTATTCCAAGATGAGTTATCCATAATGTCTTTATGTTTTACCATTACTCTTTTTTTTTCTTTCCTGGAAGGGGTTGCAGGGACTGGGGATGGCAAGGTGCCAAATGCCCTCCTGTTGGCTCTTAGCGCCTGATTATGAAATGAATGATTGATCTTAGCAACATGTCTTTGGATCCTCTGAAGATAGCTGCCAAATGTATGCAGCAAAGTCCAAAAGCAACTGTGACCATGAAACTAATATTACTTCGTGGGGATTTGGTTTAGTGAAAAACTTTACTGCTAAGACATGGTTTGTGTGTACGGAAAATTCTTTTTGATCTTTCTTCCTATGCTGTTTTATTTAACCTTAAAGGTATATGAGACAAGTTGCACAGATGATATTTAAGAAAAACCCTCTGTTTTGGACTCTTGGCACATATTGGAAAGGGTTTTTAATAACAGAAATTTAATAACAGATATAGCCTTCCAAGCTTTTTAGAAATTTGTGCTTTTATTTTGTTTTAATTCGAATCACCCCAGGAGTCAAGATCTTATAAAGCTAATTACTAATACAGAGTCCCAGAATCCCTGCCCTGACAGTCAGCTTGGAGAAATCCCAACTCCCTGGACCTAAAAGTGTTAATAAAAAGTGATTAGCTACTTAGACCAAGGCGCATTATCATAATGCATTGTATTTTCCTCACAGGTTTTTATGAGCATTCTTATTTCTCTGTGTGCAGGAAAACAGCTACTAGAGATGAGGCTTATACACTTTGACTTCTGTGGTTGTTACTAAGAGAATTAAGCTTTGAAAAAAGGAGAATGCTTTATTCTCCATACTTCTTGACATTTTAGGACTTCAGACTTAAAAAACAAAATATGAAAGAAAAACAATATGTTTAGGTACCTACCATTTTCAACCTTATTCACTTATATCTTCATATCACAAATACAGATTACATTATGAATTATGTAAATGTGTAATTCCTACTCTACCATGAACTTGAAGTGAGAAAAAAAAACATAAAATTTTTCTTCTTCTTGCCTCAGGGGAACATACATCCTCCCTGAACCTAATCAGACACAGAGTATCACCAGGGCACTACACAAATATTAACAAAAGCACATTTATGTGGCAGAACAAAAACAGATCATAAACAGCCTAAGTCAAACGTGGCAAACGAGAAATCATCTAACATATTTCTATTGACAGGAAAACCAGGATGTCAAACTCACAAATGTTACTGGGCAATCTCAGTTCAGTTCCTTCATCACAGTGGATCTGACAAGACATAGCAAAAATTATAAGGAATTTTTCTTTAAAAAAAAATAGAGGAATTGGGGGCGGGGAAGAGCAGAATCCTAAAAAAATAGAGCTTAAAAAAGAAAGCCCAACCTTTGGTAAGCTGCCAGCTATAAATTGTGAATGGGATGCCAAACACAAGGCTGGAGACAATAAGACTTTAATTGCTACTTATGAGTATATGAGGACATAAGGATATTACACAGTGTTCTCAATGTATGGATCCATTACCTTATTTAGTTGACCTTACTGAAATATCTGTCTACTCCCTTTCTTCCTAAATGCATTGTCATCTTGCACCAACACCACTCCAGCTTTTAAGCCTGATTTTTTTAAACCATTGAACAGTTTTGTATGTATTCCCTGACTGGTAGACCAATAGAGATAGTTAAATCTCCCTGTACAGCCTAAACAATACAATTGTTGAGCAGAGAGTAAGATGATTTAGGCTTTAGCTTCTTAAAATTAGACTGAGAGGGTTAAGGGGATATAGACCAAATACTACTATTCCTTAGGCATCCATCTTTAAAACAGATAAGGAGAGTAGAATGTGCTGCTAAGCTAATGAGGGAAGTGTGACAGAGTCATAGATATATTTTCTCACTTGCCTAATGAACAAAGTGACAGACAGTGAAACAGTTCACACTTGAGTAATTTGCTAGTCATCAGCTACTGCAGTGGGCCTCCTAGTAGCTCTTTGGTGGGGGATAGAGAGCTATAATAAATAGAACTAGCTCTGTTAGTAAGAGTAAGTTGTCATAGGAGAGAGGTCTTGGGGTACACTCCCTAAGGACATTTATTGTTTAAAAAGAGTCCATTTTAGGCATATCTACTCTTGTATTCAATTAAAATGAAATTCAAGTAAGGAAAAAATAAATCACCGGTTACTCATCCAGACCAGCTGCCCAAGAGGGCAGTGTGGTATAAGGAGAAGAAATGAGGAGTTGGGAATTAGCTAATACCCACTTCCTACCAGTGATTGCTGGCTGCTTAGATTGCCTATGCCATGTCTATGTTTCTCAGGCATTTAGATTTTCATTCATAAGGAACGTAGAGATAGAGTGAAGGAAGGAAGAAGAGAGATAAGGGATCTATCATCCCTATTAACAGCCAAGATTCATCAGGAAGAAGAAGAAATGGCTTTTATATTTAAACAATACTAAAATTGAGACTTCATAAGGCCTCAAATTTGCTCTCCTTATTTAAAAGTCAATTCAGTGCAAGTAATTTCATAAAGCATTTATTAAGGACCTGCTCTTTACAGGATGGAGGTGGAATTAAAACCTTTAAATAACATTGTTGTTGTCACCCTCATGAGAGTTGTGATATATACACAGAAACAAATAATTAAAAACAATGCATACGAGAGGCAAAACAAGGAACTAATTGTGGTTGGAAGAAGGTAATTATTGAGTAGGAATGTCGGGGCAAATTTGTAGTATTATTGATTATGAGTCTCTCTCTGGTATGCTCCCTATTATCAATTAACCAGTAGAATTTTATTAGTTCTTACAAAAGAGAAGATATAGCAAGAACAGGAGTTACAAAAACAATCTTTCCCCAATCTCTGATGGAGTGAACTGTCCCCTGTATATACAAATGTCCAAGAATGGGCTGAAACTTAAAACTGTAGTGGTGAGGCACATGTATATAGAACATATGGTACCAAGGGGTTACTTCCTGACCCTGGCCCCAGCAGTATTTTCTTCATGTATCCTTCATTGAGGTTCCCCTTAGGTATAGCTCTCTTACGGGATCTAAGGTCTGGTGTCTTTCTAGAGTTGAGAACCAGCACTTCTTTCCATTGTAAAGGATCATGATCCCCAAAGTTGCCAACAATATTGGGTGATTAGCTTCTCCTCTCTGTCTGCAAACATTTCTGTCATCAATCACTACTTCTCTGGTGCACTCTCCTATTGACTCTGGCTGCTTCTGATAACTTTAGTTGCCCGGGTACTCCTCTTTTGGAATACTTATGCACCTAAGATCAGGAAAGAATAAACCAAAAAGAAACAGAGATGACAAAGATACATGGGGCCTCAGTGGGAAAGACAGCATCTTCCACCCAGCAGCTCACAGTGTGTCTGCCTCATTCACCGTCAGGAAGGAAAAGCGATCAGCACAGGACCGTTGTATTTTAACATTAACATTCTGACTCAATGCATCCTGTCATCAATCCTAGCTGTCAATCAATTAGAATACCATTTTGCCATTGTACAGTACCAGCTCCATAATTATGCATGCACAGAAACAGGTTCCCCGAAGTACTACACATTGGATTGAAATTAGGCAGTGAATTTCTGTGAAAGCTCTAAACTCACTTGGAAGGTCAAATGAGTGTATACTTGCAGGGCTGGGACCTCACTGGTCACTCCTCCCATCATATAGCTTAAATACCCTAGTTCCTTCAACGATTCCTCTTGAGACATGATCTTTTACTTCCTCACTATCCTAGCAACTTTTACTTGGACTCACTTTAGTTTTTCATCATTCATGACACAATTTTTTGTTTCTTGTTTTTTTTTGTTTTGGAGAAACAACTTCTCTGCAACTTTATAGCCTCAGATTGCTGTCTGGGACTCTGAGACATTAAGAGATTTGCCCAGGGTTTTGTGATTAGTGAGTATTAGAAGTAATCCTTGAGCCCAGATCTCCTTGGTTTTCTCTGCAGAAACAAAGTAATTTAAAAAAAATAACTGTTGGATTGATTCAGTTGTTGATAGGGCAATGTGTTTGTATTCTGTTGTCATTATACCAAATAATTAGTTTGACTGACTTCCCCCCGCCCCACACCCCAGTTTTGATATCATTTAGATCTAGCCTTAGAGTGTCTTTGAAATAAAATTCTAAATTATTTAGCACACTCTGCATTTTTTTTTTTATTCTGGCACTTTAATTAACACAGTATCTTCCAAAACAGAGCGCTGATCCCAGCACTCCTCAGGAAAGCCTGTTTAATATATGCCAGGGCCACCTCTTTTTAGAGGTTCTTCACTTTATTCAAATTACTAATCATTTAGAGCATCACTAAAAACCTTTCTCCCTTGCTCCCCATGCATGCTTAACCTAATTAACTATAAATGAGGAAAATGCTATCCACATTAAAAGAAAATGTTAACCTATAAATTATCCCACTCTTTCTGTTGAGGCCATGAATACCTTTTAGAAATGATAAGTATGGCTGTGGTTTCTGAGTTTGTATGCAGCTGATCCTCTGCACCAGTCCCATTTTCCCCCAAACCCCCCTCCCTTCACAACTCTCAAAAAATGAAAAGGGAAAAAAATGCATTAAACTTCTGCCTCATCTGGTCTAGAAAATCACTTCTTCATATTTACATTTATGGATTAGAATCCTAAAACTTTCCTTTTTACTTAAGTAGCCTTAGGACCCAAGAACAATGAGATGTTCACAAAATATACTAAGGAGCCTTTGGGAATCAGAGAATAAGACCATGTAAAGTAAAATCTTTTTTCTACAATTCTGTGAAGAGGAAACCTGATAGAAATTCCATTCTCCTACAATCATAGAGGAAATAGAAATTAATCTTATAGAGAGATTGTCCCCAAGAAAATGTGTCCCTTACTGGCCTATCATAGTATGACTTACTTGGTCTGAAATGAATCTACAATGGAAGTCGATTGCTTTGGGATGTGACAAGTCAGGACCTTCTTTGTCATTTATAGACTTGGAGAGCTGCCTAGGGCATTAAGAAGTTAAAGGACTTGCACAAAATCACATGGTCAGTAGGTAGCCAAGATCAGACTTGAATCTAGATCTTCCTGCCTTGGAGGTAAAACTCTAAACACCACATCACACTTCCTGTAGAAAAGTACTATTACATGGGATGGGGCAGCTAGGTGGTGCAGTGGATAGAGTACCAGTGCAGGAGTCAGGAGGACCTGAGTTCAAATCTCACCTCAGACACTTGACACTCACTAGCTGTATGACCTTGGCCAAGTCACTTAGCCCCAATTGCCTCATCCTGGGTCATCTCCAGTCACCCTGATGAATGTCTGGTCACTGGATTCAGATGGCTCTGGAGGAGAAGTGAGGCTGGTGACCTGCACAACTCTCCCTCCCTCAAAACAAAGTCAAGGTCAAGTCATGTCATTACTTCTCTGATGGCATGGTCTTCTTCGGCAACAAAGGATGAGCACACACCCCCTCCCAATGTTGTTGCTCTGAAATCATAATTGATTTAGGAAAGAAGCTGTTTTTATGGTCATTGTCTATCAAAGATGGGAAAGTAGCTCTTGACATATCTATCAGCTTGGTCCTTTCTCATCAAATACTGATTACACAAAAGACCATCACAAATAGCCAATAAATCTATCTATACAAGCAAACATCAAATAGAAATCAGAAAAGTTCCAGACTACTATATGCCAGA
>CM053771.1:255419036-255434106 GCA_028658325.1 Potorous gilbertii
ACCCATTCCCTTTGGGAAGGCAGGCAATTCAGTATAGGCCATATCTGTGTAGTTTTGCAGGCAATGGAAGGAGGGACCAATTTGAAGTCAACACTCGGGGAGGGACAGGATCAAAAGAGAGAATAGAAACAATGGGGGGCAGGATAGGATGGAGGGAAATATAGTTAGTCTTACACAACACGTCTTTCATTTCTAACCAATGAGATTTTGATACACTACGAAGCTCTCAGAATGCCAGACTCATGCATATAGAAAAGGAGAAAAGTATATTCCAAAGTCAAAAATAAATAGTTTTGGGATTATTTGTATTACCATTCTCTTTCATTATCCTGGATAAATGAGATTCATCTTAGATAAATGTATTTTTCATTTGCCAACCACTGACTGCATTGAAAGCATCAAGAAGCACACACCCTCCCCGCCCCCACCTCAAAATGTTCAAAGGGAATAACCTTGGGTCATGAAGGACTGCATTGTTGGTGAACTGACATCTTGCCTTAATTGACTTTTAATGGGGGAACCCCAAATTCCTATGGGAAAATGCCTGCAATGATATCATTGGGAGCTCAGAGGAAAATATTATGTTCTAACCTTTTAAAAATTAATCCAGAGATTAGCTATGATCCCAACTGTATTTCATTCTAGCTATAATCTGAAAGGTAGGATTATTAAACCAAGACAAATGTGGTGTCATAGGCAAATGTCATGCCATAGATTTACCTACCAACAAGACTTTGGCATGGTTCAGGTCAAAGGTTAATTAAAGACAACTAAAGGTCATTCTGTGATTATGTGAGAGCAAGGCTTTAATAGGGCATCAGTCCGAAACCCAGTGACAGAAGATTTATACTGGCGGTGATGACACTGCTAGCAATAGTGCTGATAAAAAGAGCCTCAATATTGGACTGAACAGAATGATGAATGGAGCACATATCTCCTCACACTTCCCGTTACAACCTCTTTCACTCTTGGTGGCACTTAGCAGCATTTATTTACTGTGGTTTGAAGGTGTAGGACAGCCAAACAGTATATCTAATACTTTTAAATGTAGACTTGTGATATAAAAATGAAACAAGAGATAAGATTAGGTCTTTGAATAATTGCACAGCTTTTCTTCCAAGATTCCATTCACTAGCGCTAACATTATTTTTCCCCCTAATGTTCTAGTATGTGAGCAGTTCAAGAAAATTAATTGTCTGAGGCAGAAGGTCAAAGGAAAAAAATTACTGATAAGCATTAAACTTGCTATAAAATAGCACTTGACCACATTTTGCCTTCTACAGCTTTCAGAAAGTGAAGAAAAGATAATATAGGAAAAAATATATAAACATTCTTTTCCTCTATACTCTCTATGGGCTTGCTTGTCTTAAGTGCTATTATTTTTTTGTATATTGCATTAGAGAGAAGATCAAGGAAGCCAGCCAAAAAAAATCAAATAGGAACAAAGCAAAACAAAACACCACCACAACACCCCCCGTCCCCCCCAAAGCAAATATAAGGAAAACTAAGATCTGATGAATAGCATTTACTTCACCAAGAAACTCCTTTTCAAGATGTTATATATTTATCAAACCACTAGAGTGTAAAGTCTATGAATAAGTCCTATCATCCCTCAGCCAGTAGACACAATAAAAATTATAACTACAGAAAATTGTCAGTATTACAAGAGGTTAGTTCTACAGATTCAAACATATCTGCTGATGTGATTGCACAACGGAAAATCAGAATCTTTCTGCTTGGTCCATCAACCAGGGTTGGAGCAGTGTGAAGTCACATCACATTTAACCCTAAACTTCACACACACACACACACAACCGATGAGTCAGCTTTAATAAGAGTAGTATACCTGGAATTATAGTGCAATAAAGCTCAGAGAAGAGCCACTCTTTCTTAATTGAGTGTTTTCTTGTGTGAGTTACTGGTCTGGTCTATATAAACTGTAATATTTGTATTTGCTGACTCAATCAGGCTGCATATACAGTGGCAGAGAGTAGCAATGAACTCAGAAATATTCATCTCATCAGGTGTGGGTCACGAAGATACCTCTGAGGAACTAAATATAACAAATGGTTCTTTTGAGGTTGATTCACTCACACATGCCCAGTCATTGAAACAAGAATAGCCATGCCTACGAAAACTAAAGATTTCCTTCTTTCCTTTCCTCTAAAAAAATAAAGTTCATAAACAATAACTTTTCAGTCCCTTTTAGCTTGGACAATTAATTTGCACCATCGAATGTGAGATGGGAAATTTCCTGCATACATAAAATGACCTTGAACTAGCCACCCACTCATCCTTTCAAGGCTAAGTTGTTGGACAGCATAGAAATTAGGAATACTGCTGTCATTTAGACTATCTCTGTCATCTTAAATATAGAAGCCTAGGCGTAATTTATACTGACCAGCCCCTCTTGATGTATCAAGATGCACTGCCACAAAATCCTACTATTTAGCCATCCTGATTGACCATTAAGATGACCACTATAAAATCATATTGATCAGTTTGGCCATTCCATAATCTATTTTCTAGGACATATATAACATCCAACTGACTTTTTTTTTTATGTCTGCTTCAATTGATTGGGAGGATGGATGTGAAAAATATTTATGGTCAGGCAGAAATTTTTATCATTTTTATAAGACACATTGCTCTGTTCACTTTGAAAATTGTGAAATAAACTCATCACACAACCCACGCCATCTCTGTACCACTCAAAAAAACAAAACAAAACAAAACACAAAACCCCAACCAAACAACCCAATAGCATGTGTTCCTGTGGAAAGTGTTTGTTCTGATGGAGGATCCTGAATGATATGTTCATTTAAATCTGTTAATGAATAAGTGTTTATTGCACACCTACTGTGTCAAAGCACCGAGATACACAAAATGGGACACTACACTGAAGGAACTTTGTTTTTTAGGAAAATAGTGAGTAGACCGGTTTGGATGGAATGGGTAATTTGTATGGAGAAATAGTGGGAGATGAGACTGAAAATGTAGTTTCTACTGATCCTATCACAGTGAGTAAGAATTCTTTCAAAATTCAGCCATTGAAAGATCAAAGGGTCCCTTCATAAGAGGGACAGGCAGGACTTTCTAGGCTGATGGTACCCCTTCTTTTGCCTTTCAACATTAGCACTTTTCTATCTCAATATCCTTTGGAGAAACAGCATTCCAAACCCTAGAACACTCGGCTACCTTCTTAGGTATTAATGCAGCTAGACAACCCCTTGTGCAAGCATTATTTTCAGTTCAGAGACTCCGGGTTCCCTTTGGAATGAATGAATGAAAACATATTTATTAGAAGTTTACTATATGCCAAGCACAAATACAAAAGCAAAGACAGTCCCTCCCTGCCCATAAGGAGCTTATGTTGTAATAGGGGAAGCCCCAAACAGTGGGCAGGGGGCAGCACTTTGGCTTAGAAAGTTACTAGGTTAGATAGATTGATACATAATATATGTTTATTGACTGCCATTCTTACAGGAACAATGACAGAGTTTGTCTTACCATGGTTCCAGAACTGGAGATGAGAAAGAGGGACATCTGGAAAGTCTGTCAAGAAGATGGCTGGGGAAAAGGGAGTGAAATAAAGCATATTTGGGGTCTACCTAAAATAGTAGGTCAAGTGAGGTAGTCCTGAATTAGGACATGAGGTCACTGGGCAGAAGTTGTGCAGATGAAAAGATTAAAGTCCCGAAGGCATAGTGGCTGCTCCGATAACCTGGTAGTTAATAAGACTTTCAAGAAGTTGTCTGGGGAGTGGGAGGTGACATGAAATACGAGTAGGTCCTGTTTCTCTGGAATGTTTGTCACTCCTACCTAAAAGCTTGAGGGCTCTTCATAACAATCAAGCAATTGTTTACTTATGAACATCAGGGTTCCTGATGAGATGAGTGTCCAGCTTAATATGAAGATATAGGAGAGCAGATATTGGAGTAAGGGAAGATGGAGCAGTCATAAGTTGTGAACTTTAAAAAAAGAAAAGGCATTTAAAAACATTTGAATGGATTTGGTCCTTCAGTTTAAAAACCTCACCCTAAATGCCTAATTCTTGAGAATGAATAACAATTTGCTTATACTGCATTATAAATGTATCCCAGTTATGTCTGGACACCCCTAGTTTGCCTCACATGGAAGCGCTCTTGAGGGGCCTTTGGAGTATGCCAAAATTGCCTAACATGGAGGCCTCTTCATCCCCTACCACATGGGTCAGGGTAGCTTCCTTTGATAGGTTGCCTTCTTCTTTCCGCGCCATTTTAGCTACTCTCTCTTTTCTGTGCCCATAATGTACGCTAGGAGCTGAACTGGTGAGATGGGATGGATGTTCCTTCCCCTTCTACCTCTTCTTTACCCTAATTTCCATAAAATGGACCCAAAGGTATTTGTTTCTGTTCTGTGCTGCTTGCCCTCAGTTTTAGGTCTGAAGGAGACCTGGGGTCCCAAGGGACATGGAGGTTCAAATCATGGCAAACAGAGTCATGACTAAGGCAAGATGGTTCTACTAACCAGTTTGAAACCAAAATCCCTGGAATTTGAAACTGAGATGGGGTTTGGACTTGGAACTGAGACTATCTTCTATGGGAAAAGCTCTGTACCTAATCTCCTCCCCTTTGCCAGAGACTGAGGTGGTTCAGGGCTGAGGAAGATTATACCTCCCATGTGTTAGAGGAATAAATTTGTGTATTTGTGATTATACTTTCTGAAGTAAATATTTATATGTAAAAGTCAATCTGTTAGTGACTAATGGGAGTACAGGAGACTATATCCCTACAATTTAGGGAACACCATTGGCGAGGGCTGGATACATTTTCAGAGTCTAGATACATACCCCAAAGTCTGTTAAGGGCACCAGAGAACCCTGGGAGACGGATGAAATATAACTTACTTGGTGTTCCAGGGAGTGAAGACCATGGTCATTTGTATTACATAGATATTATGTTTAATATATATGTATATGATATTTTATTTTACTTGCACAACACCCTTGTGAGATAAATGCTATAGTCATTATCACCTCCATTTAACAGTTCCTCCGGATAAGAAAACTGAGGATGAATCTGGGCCTTTCAGCTTTTACTGCATGAACCTAGTCAGGTTTTCTGGCCTTCAGGCCTGGCCTTCTGTCGGCCACTCCAGCTACCTTGGCAGTGCACAGACAGAGGTTGTAGGGGGTTGTGAAGATGGGGAGAACAGAATATTTCCTTGTTATTTTCTTTTGTTTTCTACTTTTTTCTCCTACTAGATTCTTTGGCTTTGTCTTTCCTTTCATTCCCATCTGGAGTCTTTGTTTGATGGAGAACGTGAAAATGACTGTCATCTTGAGCTACTCTTGGCAGAGGGAACTGTGCTTAGAGGAAAAACAAATCTATGATTAGTGAGTGCATAAACATCCCAATTCATGCCTAGCTCCACTCCTCCCCAGAGCAGGAAAAGAGAGCTGTGCATAGGAGCGAGGCAACACATGGATTCCACTGAAGTATCTGGAGGATTCATTGGGAAATTCTGTAAAACGTGCTGCCTAAAAATCAAACACCATAATCTAATTAAATGTAATCCTATGTACCGGCAGCACTATTTAGCATCTCATGGTATTTTGACCTTTGTTGCTATTATCGTTTTTTGTTGTTTGGTTCTTTTTGACCGTATTTGGGGTTTTCTTAACAGAAATACTGGCGTGATTTGCTATTTCCTTCTCCAGCTCATTTTATATATGGTAAAATTGAGCAATCAGGGTTAAGAGACTTGCCCAGGGTCACACAGCTGGTAAGTGTCTGAAACCAAATTTAAAATCAAGAAGATAAGTGTTCCTGATTTCAAAGCTGTCACTCTATCAATGGTGCCACCTAACTGCTATTTTGACCCTGTTGTTTTAGGATAAATTTTGGATTTTTTAAAATTTTTAAGCAGTTCCAGCAGCTCAGGGTTAACTTCCAATAAGTTTTCCCTAATTCTACATATTATGAACTCATCTACCTCATCCTTTGCCCATACTTCCCAGGTTCACTCTGGTACTGGTTGTATTCAATATTTATATTGTTTTGTCTTCCTGATTAGATTGAAAGTTTTTCAAGGATAGGACTAATTACTCATCAACAAGTATCCTAAACACCTAATAAAATAACATGTACCCACAATGAACGCGTGTTCATTGACACGATTGTCAAACTCTCCAACTCCCTTTGATGTTCTGTATTTTTCTGGGCAAACTGGCGATTGGGTGCTCATAATTTGTAAGCCTATGAATTCCTTAACTATGAAGATGGGTAAACCCACGATATGTGGGTAACTGAACTAAAGGAAATTATTTTTCATTTTGCCAGGCTTCCAAATCCCAAATTATACCATACTTTCTGAGCATATTAATAATACATATTAATTTGAGCAAGGAACTCTGGTTTTCTGACACTGAAACTGTTTGTAGAAAACAATCCCTTAGACAGGGTTTTTCAAGCTTGGGGTCCATGAACTGGTTTTTAAGAGTATTTTGATGACTTTATCCCAATGTGACCGAGCTCTTTTCTGATCCTATTTATTTCAGTCATTTACAATCATTATTCTAAAAAGTGGTCCATCGGCATCGCCAGGTTGCTAAGGGGGCCACGGCACAAAAGATTTGAAAATCTCTGCCTTCGAAGATGAAAATGAACTTCCATCTTACGGTTTGACTAGAAAGATTCTTTAAAGAAAATACGTCAGTGTTACCCAATTCCCCATCTTTTAAGTCTTAAATCTCCTCAATAGTCTTACATCCAACCTCTCCCTTCTTCTATCATCCTCCACAATGCGGATGAACTGATACTTGGAAAGGTATAGGTCTTGACGTGCTGCATCTCTGCTCAAGAAGCTTTGGTCATTTCATGTTGCCTTTTGGATCAATATGAACACTTACATTTGCCCCCAGAAGCCCATAAGGGGCACAATTACTGGGTCTGGAGTCGGAAGACTTGAGTTCAAATCTGTCCTCAAGCATTTAATCCCTTTGTGTATGTAGGGAGTATGGGGTTTTCAAGGAGGACTAGCATGTCCGGTGTGAAGGCTTGCTGAGCCTTTTTCAGGGTTGCTCCTTTACCCTGGCACTCAATTCTCACTTGTGTCTCCAAGAAGCTGTAGCACGTGCAGCAGCCATATGCTGTTGAATTGTTGTTAAACCAGATTGAAGGTAACCGACCAGCTTAAAACCTATCAGTGAGTTAGTTTGTATCTACCCTGAACATGTGAAGATTTCCCCTGACAGAATGAACGGATGAGAACAATTTGCTCCAAGGACCATGAAGGTGGTTGAAGGCACCTTGGAGTGCTTAGAGCTTGGCCAGGAAACAAAGACACCAAGCTCATCCAGTGCATGCCATCACCTTGACTTTTGTCTTGTCACTGGAATTTCATGTCTCTGAGAGGGAGAGTAAGGCTGATGATTTTGTGCAACTCTGCCTCATTTAAATCCACACAAAGGAGTCAAGACATTGCCCTATGGTGTCATTGGTCTTCAGAAACAAAGGATGAAAACAACCACAACAACAAAAACTGGCTGTGTTTCCCTGGGCAAATCACTTGACCCTTGTCTGCCTCTTTACAGCCTTTTATTGGCTGTAAAAAAGGGGTAATAAGAGTATGTACCTCCCAGGATTATTGTAGGAATTACGTGAGATGATAAACCCTGTGGTACACTGAAAGTACTTAATAAATGCTTCTGTTTCCTTCCTTCCATTTAAGTTCCTTCATTATCTCCTTCCAGCCTACCTTTCCAAACATATTATCCAAAAATCTCTTCATGTACTCTACATTCTAGCCAAATTTGCCTACTTTCTGTTGCTACAACATACCACTCCATCTCCCATCTCTTAAACTTGGCACAGGTTGTCTATCCTCCATGCCTTGAAAGTTCTTTGCCCTCATCTCTGTTCCTAGGAAGTCTCATCTCCCTTCAAGACCCAACTCAAATGTCCCACTTTATAAATCTTCTTTTAGGACCATTTGTTAGGGTTCTCTCCCTCCATGAGGTGCCTTTGCATTTATTTTTGTATATGTCTCATACTGACTTGTAAATCATAGATTTAGAACTGAAAGAAAGCTCAGAGACTATTCTGTGATGGAACGGAGGTGAACTGTCTTATCCAAAGATGCTACAGAGCTTGGGTTCAAACTCAAGTGCTTAGATTCCAAATCCACCACTCTTTTCACCACACCATTCAGGGAGACTAATTGTGTATTTTTCCTGTCTCTCATGCACCCCTGACAAACTTAAGCTCTTGGAGAGAAGGGACTGTTTAGTTATTGAAATGAATGGTATGTTGACTAAAATTCTTTTGCTTTCTAACCTTCAATTCAATTTCATACCTATTTTTCTCAATTTTAAATCTTCATCTTTCAAGTATCCAACATGTAGTTTCCTCTTGCCACTTTGAGTATTAATAGGGTAAACCATATAACATAATAATCAATGAGATCATGCATCATGGTATCATCAGTTTAGAGCTGAAAGGCATCACAGAATCCTAGATCTAAGGGACCTCAGAGACAACCTACTCCAATCTCCCACCTTTGTTCTATAGTCAAGTAAACTGAGGCCAAGAAAGGTTAAGTGACTTGCCTAAGATCATACAGTAATAGCGCTAGGATTAAAACCCAAGTGTCTTTATATCCAGTGGTCAGTTGCATCACAATGGTTCTTCTCCCCCCTCCAACGCCCCACTCCCCATATTAGCTCTTAAATAATATCCTGGATTGTTCTTCAAGGATTTCATGTATAGGGGAAGGAAAAAAGAAAACAAGCATTTATTAAGCACTTACTATGTGTTAGGCACTGGATTAAGCGCTTTATAAATATTATCTAATCCTCACAACAGCTCTAGGAGCTAGGTTCTATAAGTATCCCCATTTTACAGTTAAGGAAACAGAAGTTAAGTGATTTATCCAAGGTGACACAAACAGTAAGTCTGGATCTGAATTCAAGTCTTTTTGACAACAGGTCCAGTACTCTACTCTATCTACTGCAGCACTTAGCTGCCTTCTACCAATAAGACCTTGTATTGTTGGGATTTAATACTAAAATACTCAAATGGTGGATCTGTGATTTTGTTTGTGTAGATGTTCCCACCTGTGATGTAGATTGCAACCCTTGTAGTGCCATCTGTCCATCTACCCATCTGGCAATCCTTATCCCATGTCACTTCGTAAGTTTACCACAGAGAGGCAGTGCAAAATGTTAGGGGCTTTCCTCACTTCCTCCTAACATTGTGAGGTTCCCCCAGGGCATCCATCAATAAGTTATCTCTCACTCTTATTATGTACCAGCCCATCTCCATTTTTGATTTTATGTTCCCCTTATGAAATACCAGCCATCTTCTTTACCAATCTAGTCCTACTGTCAAAAGAAGAAAATATGGTTTACTTGGAGTAATCTATTAAAAAAAGTTATATTGACTTTTTTGTCATCTTTGCTTACTTTCTCTATATAGTCATTAACCATCCATTTAGTAATATGCTCTAGAATTTTGTCAGGAATTGAAGTCAAGTTTGCTTGCTTATGGTTAAGGGTATTGCTGGAGCCAATACAAACAGGCTTAGGTTAACTGATTGTTAAGATTTCAGCACGAGCATTTACACCTTGGAAATCAGCAAATGCTACAAACTGGGACTTGATTTATTGTTTTGAGAATTGTCTAGACTTAAGAAAATGATATAGAAAATGTAAATGAGGCAGATTAAATTTAAAAGTATCATACTGAGTACATTTTTCCAGCTGGAGAGACAATGGTCAAACATTTACCAGCACACCCCTGATTTTAGCGGCCTGTCAGCCACTCTTGTTCCCTCATTTCCTGTAATCCAAAGAGTACTCTCCTTGGCAGAAAAAAAAAGAGATAAGAAGCAAAATCAAAGGAGAGCTTTTGCCTTCTTTCTCCTCCTTTTTAAGAAAATGCTCAGATCAGAAATGTTCATTTTTTTATTCCTCTCCATTCCACTCCAGACTCCCCAAGTTTCTGTATCTCCTCTTTGTTTTTCAGCTTCCTTTTATATATTGTTTTCCCTTCATAGAAGGTAAGCTCCTCTAGGGCAGGGACTGTTTTTTTTTTTTAAATTTTGCTTGTATTTATATACCTTGTATTTAGCACAGTCACTGCCTAAATAATGTTTAATAAATGTTTGTTGTTAACTTTTTATTCCCTCATGATAATTGTCCCACCTACATAGCAGCATTTTTCTCTCTTTTTTTAACTTGAAAGCAAAACCATTACCTTTGCCTATCCTTACCACTCATTCCTGGCCTTAATTCTTTCCAAGTTTCAACACTCCTGACACAATTATTAGAGAACTGTGTCATGATTTTGTATTCCTACTCCATGATTTACTTTTGTTTTCAGCTTCTATAAATAACTTTTAAGACAAAGTCAACAAACATTTATTGAGTACCTATTATGTGCCAAAGCATTGAAAACGAGGTTGACCCATGCATTACCAGAGCTAGCTCAGTGTTTGGGAGGCTCTGAAGCAAAGTGTGGAAGAGAAGAGGTATTAGACTGACTAACAAACTTAAGGTCTACAGAGTCATTGTGCTGACCTCATTGTTGTATGCCTGTGAAACAGTCTACCAGCGCCATGCCAGGAAACTGAATTGCTTCCATTCATACTGCCATAGAAAAATTCTGATCACCTGGCAGGATATGGCATCAGACACGCAAACTAAACTGCCAAGCATTCAAACTCTGCTTCAGAGAGCCCAACTCCGATGGGCTGGCCACATTGTTTGAATGTAAAAAGTATGCTCACTCGCCAAAAAGACTGCTTTATGGAGAACTCACACAGGGCAGGTGATCACATGGTGGTCAGAAGAAGCAATACTAGAGCACTCTCAAGGTCTCACTTAAAAACTATGGAATTGATTGTATGACATGGGAGACACTGGCACAGGACCGTTCAGCATGGTGCATCCACATCAGAGAAGGTGCCGTGTTCTACGAGCAAAGTAGAATAGAAACGGCTCACAGGATGCACAAATTTAGAGAATTCATCCCAAATGTTCACTTGGACTATTTGTGCCCTGCCTGTGATAGATCATTTTGAGCTCATGCTAGTCTGATCAGCCACAGTTGGACACATTGAAATTTAACTCTAGCATAGTGATGTCACTTTGGTCCTCTTTGAGCATGAAGACCAACAACCAACCCTGCATCAGGTACTATGCTAAGCTCTGGATTATGATGAAAGGCAAAAGACACTCTGCTGTCAGGGAGCTTAAAGTCTAATGAGAGAGGCAACATGCAAACAACCATGTAATATATAAGATATATATGGTATAGAGTGGAGATAGTCAACTGAGGGAAGAAATTATTATTAAAGAGAACTAGGAAAGGCATCTAGTAGAAGGTAATACTTTAGCTGACACTTGATTGCTAGAGAAGCCAGAAAGAGGAGGAAGAAAATTTCAGGGATAGGGGACAACCAGTGAAAATACCTCAGGTTGGAAGATGGAGCATTGTGTTGAGGAACAGGAAAGGAGCCAAGTGTCACTGGATCACAACAGAGTACTTGGAGGGGTGGGGTGGAATAAAATGTAAGAAAACTGGAAAGGTAGGAAAGGGCCAAATTATGAAGTGCTTTCAAAGCCAAACAGAGGTTTTTATAGTTGAGTTTGGAGGCAGTGGGGAACCTGTGCATGTCCATGCTAGTCTCTTTAGATAGTTCACCCCTTTCTCCTCATCAGAATTTTCCGTTTATAGCTTTTCATTCCTCCTCGACTGATTTTCCCTGTAGGCCATGGAGTCCTACCTCTTCTTTCCTGTCAATCTTTTGAAATTCACTTGGCCCTTATCTAAGGTACATGTCAGGATATGCCCAGCTTTCCTCTCCTGCTCTCTTATGAATTCTGAGATGAGCGGTCTTAGAAACTGCGTAGATGCTTAAAGTTCCCAATGTTTCTCCTTATGCCTCGAATGCCTTCTTTTCTGGGTAGAATAAGATGCAGAATAGTAATTCCCTTTATTGTTTTCTTTACTCTTTGAAAATCAAAACTATTATTAAGACAAACTAAGAATTTATCTGCCTTCCTGCTTTTGTCTGAGAGAGAGCCCCAGAAGATTTCTGTATAAATCAACTCCTCCTTTACAACTCTATCTTGCTTCTGTACCAGCATTTTGTTCTTTTTCCCAAACTTCTTACCTATTTATTTCTTCTGTCCAAGTGGTATGTAGCACATTTTCATGATATCATTTTTTTTCTCACTGAATTGATCTTTCTCTAAATGTTATTGCCCATACTTTCAATACCCAATAACAGATCAGGACTTGTTCTTCAAATGTTAGTTCCTGACATATTGTCATTTGATGTCAATTATTTAGCCAGACTTGATTAACTTTTAGAAATCTGTATTTCCTAAGGAGATATATTAAGAACAATAAGTATAAAACATATCCTCCCAAAAGTCTATAACACTTTCTCAGTCATCTCCTTGTCTTCTTGACCTTATTGGGGCTTTCTTGGCAAAGATACTAAAGTGGTTTGCCATTTCCTACTTCTACTTATTTTATAGATGAGGAAACTAAGGCAAAAAGGGTTAAGTGACTTGTTCAGGATCACACAGCTAGTAATTATCTAGGGGACAGATTTGAACTCAGAAAGAAGAATCTTCCTGACTCCAGGCCCAACATCCTATCCACTGCAGCATCTAATTACTTTCTTGCAAATATATAGAGTTCAGGGGAAATGGGCTCAAGCTTAGAGAGAACATGTAACAAAGGATTAATGACAGATCCTGGAAGTCCTTCTGCTGAAAAATGTTCCCCTTAGAGTTTTGAATCTATTTCCTGTCATGACTTTGGCATTTAAAGCAAATGTGACTATCAGTATTCCAGGAATGCTGCTAGGATGCAAATGAGAAGATGGGAAATCCAAAATCTTCCAGACCTCTGAAGTTCATGGGATTCTTTTCTTGTCTAGAGGAGGAGGAGGATATGGAGACCAAGGCCAAGGTTTGAGGTTCTGTTCTTCTCTTTTCAATCAATTCCTTATCAGGGTTTTAGCTGAAACATATTCTCATCCTTGATGCCAGATTACAACTAGTTTTTTACAGGTTTAAATAGGTCCTAAATGCCATGACCAAATCTATTATCTAATCCAAATAGACTTCCTGTTATACTTCCAGAGAGAGTCAGGCCTTGTTCACAACTAATGAGCAAACAAGCCTCATCTATAAAATATGGGGGTTGGATAATCCATTCTAACTCTAAAATTCGATCCTCTGAACTCTTTTTAAATGTCTATCCTAAGATACCAAATTTTCCTACCACAAGAAAAAGAGGTATAACTGTAGTAAAAAAAAATAGTCAATATAGATAGAAACAACTAATTTTCTAAAAATTTCACAACTCCACCAACAATGCATCAGCGTGGCAGTCCTTCCACACTTCCCCAACATTAACTATTCCTTTCTTTGTCATCTTTGTGTATTTGATGAATATGAGTGAGATATTAGAGTTATTTGATTTTAATTTATCTTACTATTATTAGTGATTTGAAAGTTTCATATGATATTTTTGGCTTTTTGTAAGTAATATTTTATTTTTTCCAACTACATATAAAGACAGTTTTCAACATTCATTTTTTACAAGATTTTGAGTTACAGATTTTTCCCCGTTCTCCTTTCTCCTTCTTTCTCCTCCCCAAGATGACCACCAATCTGATATAGGTTATATATGTGCAATCGTGTTCAACATATTTCCACATTAGTCATGTTGTGAAAAAAGAAACAGAACAAAAGGGAAAAACCACACACAAAAAAAGTGAAACTACTATGCTTCAATCTGCATTCAGACTCCATAGTTTTTTTCTCTGGATGTGAATAGCATTTTCCATCATGAATCTTTTGGAACTGTCTTGGATCATTGTATTTCTGAGAAGAGCTAAGTCTATCATAGTTGGTTACTGCATGATGTTGGTGTATAATGTTCACCTGGTTCTGCTCACTTCACTCAACATCAGTTCATGTAAATCTTTCCAGGTTTTTCTGAAGTCCACCTGCTCATCATTTCTTATAGCACAATAATATTCCATTACATTGATATACCACAACTTGTTCAATCATTACCCAGTTGATGGGCATCCCCTCTATTTCCAATTCTTTGCCACCACAAAAAAAATAGTTTGCAAATTTTGAGAGTTATTTGTTGACATCCCTTTTAAGTATTTATCCACTGGGAAAAAAGGTTTTTGGTCTTATACAATTATGTTAGCTATTTATATGTCTTGGGTACCAAAATATTTAAGAAATTTGACACAAAGATTTACCCTCAGTCAACTTCTTCCCTTCTTTTCTTTGATTCATTGATTCCATTTGTGCAAAAACTCTTCAATTCCATATAATCAGAATTATCTGTTTTTATCTTTTATAATTGCCCGTATCCCTTGCTTTATTAAGGGGAAGTGGAGGCTCTGATTGCAGATAGTTTTCTCAAGGAATTTAGCCATGAAAGGGAGGAAGGCTATAGGATGATGGTTAGTCAGAATGGCAAAATCTAGTCAGTTTTTTTTAAGGATGGGGGAAATACTGACATATTTACAGGTGACCAGTAGATAGGGAGAGATGGAGGATTAGAGGATGGAGATTATACAGCAGGGGATCTGCTGGAGAAAATGGGATAATATGGATCAAAGGTGCCTGTTGGGGAGTTGGCCTTAAGAAGAAGAAAGGCGGGGCGGAGCCAAGATGGCGGAGTAGAAAGACTCACCTATGCTAGGTCCGAACCCACAGCCCATAGATTTCCTGTAAGGGGAACTCCTGACAAGTTCTGGAACAGTGGAAGCCGCGCAGCAACACAGTGAAGGAGATTTCCGTTGCAGAGAGCCCTGAAGAACCGACCGCAAGGGTACCCCTGACGGGAGCGGAGTCCTGTCCTGCTGAGCGCTCCCCTCCCCCACCCCGGCCACGCGGCACTGAGAGGAGCGAGCAGAGCCCAGCAGGCCTCAGGGACCTGAATCTCCGGGCGGCCGCGAAGGTCCCACCACCCACAGACTCACAGGTCAGTGAGAGGGACGGGCTGAGAGGGGAGCGCAGGATCTCCGGGACTCGGATGCC
>CM053771.1:255434606-255460830 GCA_028658325.1 Potorous gilbertii
AATGTCCAGTGTATCGGGGAGGGGGGAGGGGACAAAGGGGGAGAAAATTTTGGAACCCAAAATCTTGTGAAAATGAATGTAAAAAGTTAAATAAATTTATTTAAAAAGAAAAAAAAAAAGAAGAAGAAGAAAGGCCCCCTTTTCATGTAAGACAGAGGCAAAGAAGAAAATAGTTGAGGCAGACCTCTGAATGAGGCGACATGATGAATAGAGAAGAGGAAGTTCTCAGTGAATGACCACAAGTTTTTAAGTTAAATGGAGGCAAGCTCTTCAGCTGAGATGGTGGGGTTGTCATATTATACACCTATTCTCCCAATGGAATTTAAATTCCTTGAGTGAAGTTCCTTTTTCTTCTTGTCTCTTCATCTCTGGTAGCTTTCACAGTGTCTTGTACACAGTAGACATTTAATATAAGCTTGTTGGATTGATTTAATGAAAGATCTACCAAAAGCTTTTTTAACAGGCAAGAAGACTGGATTGAATCTAATAAACTGAAATCTAATAGGTATACATGTAAAATCCTACATCTGGGTTCAAAAAAGTAATATCTCAGATAAAAAAATGGGGGAGGCTTGGTTAAACAAGAATTCGTCTGAAAAAAAGATATGGGGGTTTTTCAATCCACAAGTACAATATCAATTAATAGAGTGATATGACAGCCAGCACAACTGATGCAACCCTAGAATGCATTAAGAAGGATATAATGTAGAGAAAGAGAAGGCCAATAGTCTCACTGAGCTATGCATTGGTCAGATTGAATCAAGAATATTGTGTTCAGTTTGAGGCATCATATTTTGGGAAGGATGTTGATAAGCTGACCAGGTGGTGAGATGCATTTAAACCATGTCATATGAGGCTCAGCTAAAGGAAAACTGGGGAAACAGCCCAGAAAGCAAAGATCCAGTGAGCACATGATAATAGTCTTCCTGTATTTGAAGTCCTATAATGGAGAGAAAGGATTTGGTACATTCTACTTGGCCTCAGAGGGCTGACATAGAACAATGGATGGAACTTGCAGAGAATGTAAGGGTTCATTGTAAGCAAAAACTTCTGAACTGTTAGAGCTACATAAGAGTGCAATGGCTTGCTTTGAGAAGTACTGAATTCCTTCTTACTAATGGTCTTTACAAAAAGCTACAAGATCCCTTGTTGGGGCTGTTATAGAGAAAATTCTTATCAGCTATAGGGTCAGACTTGATGGCCCTGAACGTCCTCTCAAAAATTTGAGATTCTGTAATCTTTTAAGTGAAGAAATTCTCATCTGAAGCCCTTTGTTCAGATTTTATTGGCCTGTGCTGAGTCTCTTTTGTGATTTTTTTTAAATGCCTAAAATTCATTGTGCAGGTGTTTAGAAATTAACAATTATATTGAGAATGTATAACAATAGAGTAAAATATTCATATAGTAGAGTAACAGATGAATATTGGCTTTACCTCCCTCAGGAGAAGTGCCAGAAACTTCTCTTTACCTTTCAATGATTAGCAATTTCTCAAGAATGGAGAAATCTAGAGGGATCTTTAGTAGCTGTAGTATTGAAGATGAAGGTCATCCTCCTTCACCCTCCTCAATCTTTCTCTGAATGAGTAATGGCTCAACTATTGGTGCTAAAAAAAGAAAAAAAAAAAAGGCCTGGTGTTCATATACATATAGTCAATCCAAAACTTTCCCTTTCTAGTCTTAATTGTTACAGTAAATTAGTTAGGGCTGCTTATCCAGATCCTTTGGAATTCAGAAGGCATTAAGCACATTTGCATCCTTGGGCAACATAAAACAACAGAGCTTTGGGCTTAGTTACCAAAAATAATTAATTAAAATAGAAAACTACCATATTTCTTTTGACTTCTACTCTGCTCGCCCTAATCTACCAATGCCTTCTACTAAGGGTTCCCCCTTTGCTTGACCCAGCAAAAATCTTAGTTATGGCTTTTTCCAGCTCTCTACTTTGGGTTCCTAATTTGTAAAATGAAAGTATTGGACTAGATGATCTCTAATATTTGCTTCAGCTCAACTTGTATGATTTATGAACTAAATGACCATATGTGTATTGGGTAATGGCCATAGGAAAGAGACATGATCTTATGTCTCCTGGTTTCCAGAACTAGGGAGTAATAGACTCACTATATTCTGTCCTGATCAGAGAATATCTGAAGCATTGTTATGTTTAGTTTTGGGTTCCCCATTTTAGGAAGAGTATAGACAAAATGGAACAGGTCCTGAAAAGAACATCCAAATGTGTTAGAGAATTGGAACCCATGACATACAAAGATTGGTTCGAGGGAACTGAGTATGTTTAGCCTGAAGGAAAAAAACAGTCGATCAACCACTGTATCAAAAATGCCACAAATAAGTAATAATTAGAGAAATCCAAAACAAAGCAATTCTTGGTTTCTACCTCATGCCCATCAGATTGGCAAAGATAACAAAAAATGAAATGACAAATGTTGGAGGGACAAAGAAAAACATAAGCACATTAACACACTGTTGGCAGAACTGTGAATTTGTCTGGTTATTCTGAAAGCAATTTGGAATATAACCCCAAAGTCATTAAGTTATGCATACCCTTTGACCAACAGCTGTTAGACCTATATCCCAAAGAGCTCAAAGAGAAAGGAATAGTACAAAAGCATTTACACCAACTCTTGGTGTAGTGGCATAGAACTAGAAGTTAAGGGGTGCCCATCATTTAGGGAATGGCTAAACAAATTGTAGTATATGAATATAATAAAATAACATGATATCATAACAAATAATGAAAGAGGAAGTTTCAGGGAAACCTCAGAAGATAAGTGTGAACTGATGAAGAATGAAATAAAGAGAACAGAATCATTTAGGAAAAGAAAAGAGAACAGGACAGATAGAAGGAATCAAAGATAAGTAGAACAGCTTTGAAAGTCACATGTTGAATTTATTATACACTTTTTTTAAAAGTAAATTTTATATAATAGAGATTCACAGATTCATGAACAATCCTATTCTGTTCTACAACATGAAAGTGCTCATTTTATTTTGTGTCTGTGTTCAGATTTTTTAAAAAAATTAAACAAATTAAAAAATAGAGTAGGCAGAGGGGCTAAGGATGGGGTAAAGAGTTAGGCTGAGGGTGACATAATATTTGTCTTTGAGTATGTGTAGAATTGTGCTGTAGAAGAGAATTAGATTTGCTCTTCTTGGTCTTAAGGACATAATGAGGAGAAATGGGTAGATGGTACAGAAATAGAACAAGACTTTTAGAAAAAAAACTATCTGTCAAAAGTAGCACATTCTCCCTTGATATCTATATCTATATCTGTATCCGTATCCTCACTCATATCCATATTCATATCCATAACCCATACTCGTATCCACCTCCGTATTCGTATTCATACCTATCTTATATCCATATCCATATCCATATCTATATATAGATATACATATCTATATTGATATATAGACACATATAGTTAATAATCACTGGACATTTTCAAGTGGAAGCTGGCTAACCACTACTCTGGGATTCCTATTCAGGTATTTGAATTAGGTGACATCTATAGCTTCTGCTTCTGAGATTCTATGGTATACAATGTACCATTTGGGGTTAGAGAAAGGAAAGAGCATTTCTGAATCAACTCTCAGCCCAGAAGTACATTGTGTAGGAGGAGGAGAAGATGGGCATGATATCAAACATTTAAAACTTCCTCTTGCCCATTTTTTTCTTCTTGAGTTCCCTAAGTTTCCATATTTCACATCTCTCCCCAGGAGCCCTTTCTACTTCTGGATCTGATTTCCAGTCCAGCAGGTTATTGCTTTCAGTTAACTCCCAATTAATCTTGAAAATGTTGGCTGATAATATTTAAACCCCAGGCTTCTTGGAGTCTTCCACATTAGGAAATATTAAAGACTAAACACTTGAAAAAAATGCTAAGGAGCAAAACTATCATAATGGAATTACTGGTAGTAGCCTACATATTAGGGGTATGGGGTCTTCCCAGGCAACCCCTAAATGAAAGTAGCTACCAACTTGGAGTTAAGATCTGGTTTGTGGTTCTAGCTTTGTATGAGGGGTACAATATGATTTACTCTGGCTCCTATACACCTTTGGGGTAACCCTTCAAAGATCAATAGAACCGAAGTCAAAAGATGTGGATTGGAAAACTGGCTCTATTACTTATTATTTGTATAACTTTGAACAAGTCACTTCACCTTTCAGGGCCTTAGTTTCTCTTTTGTAAAATAAGGGGTTTTGACTAGATAGAAACTGTCTTTAAGTACTTGCAATCATGAGTGATTAACAGAGCTTTAACTAGGATTTCCTGGCAAGGTTTTGCCTTAGGGCACTGAAATTTAGAAGAAGCACTTTCAGTCCTTAAGCAGTAATAATTAAATTTAGCAATGAGTTATCAAGAATTAGTATGAATGTATATGCCTATATATAAGTATAATTAGAGGCATCTAAGTATCTGTATGAATATGTAAGTGAATGTATGTGCTTGTATATATGTATACATATATGTGTGTGTGTGTGTGTGTGTGTGTGTGTGTGTGTGTGTGTGTATCTGTCCTTAATCGTAGACTTCTTGCAGGGTGCAGGGAGAGAGGGGGAAAAAGAACAAAGTAAAAAGTGCAAAGCAGAGAAGAAAAGAAGCTTACAAGGAAGCAAAGATGGATAGCCTTGAACATAATGAGTAATATTTATTACATAGGCTTTCTTGAAATGGAAATTTATTGCTATATATTTTGAATCCTCTCTAACACTCTGTTGAGCAAATGGCAATCCTTTTTTCTTTTCTTTTTTTGTATATCTTTTAGGATTTAAATTTATAATGTTTCTTTTTCTTATGTATAGTTAAGTTTAAAATATATTTTAAAAAAGAATTAGTTAAAATCTGGAGCTATTGCATCCGCTTCCCTTTCTCTTGCTTTCCTCTTCCCCCTTCACAATATATGCGTACCAGGTAAAGTATCAGCTATCAGGGGCCTTATAGGGTCTCAGACACCTCTGCCTAAGAGGGTTGACTCACGCCTCTTACCTTTGATGGAAAACTGAATACTGCTTGCCCCAAGTACAAAAGTTGCTAGTTATGGCTTTAGTGATTCCCTGGGCCCTACCAGGTAGATCTAGGAAGAAGGAGAAGAAGTTGAAGAGTGGTTGATTTTTGCCCGACCTTCTAACAATTAAAATGAAAGTGAAGTGGAAGGGATTACCAACAGTAGGTAGCTAAAAGGCGAATCATTTAATGTCTTCGAGTTCTTTTCTCTGCCAAACGAGGTCCTTTCTACCTACAGGCTCTAAATTCTATAGTGGGTGCCCTGTCTTTCATAAAGTGTCTGGATGATCACTTTCCTAGATTGTATATAGGAGATTATTTAGATTCCAACTAAAACAGATCTCCACATTGTGAGATTCTATTAGTCTACACAGGAAAAAAAAAGGTCAGCTGAAAATATTATCCTTCTGTGCCCCATTAGCTCAGCCAGTTGTGAACTATAGATTCTTCAAATACATTTCATGTTTGATTTTCTTTCCTTCCTATAATGTAATTAGCACAAAGGACCTTTGGCTTTCATATCATTACTGCAGGAATGAGGGGTGGGAGTGGGGGTGGAAGGGAATATGCATTTATACAGTTCCAACCATGCACTATGCTAAATTTACAAATATCCAAGTTAATTCTCAAACCCTGGGTGGTAGGTACTGCATTATCTCCATCCTACAATTAAGGAAATTGAAGTTGTTACTACCCATAGTCACACAGCTAGTCATTGTCTGAGGGCAGACTTGAACTCAGGTCTTCTTGGTTCCAGGCCAAGTTCTCCATTCACTGAGCCACTTAGTTGCCAATTGCATTGAGATGGTGGTGGCTAGAAAAATAAAAATTCTAAAAATGAGAATCTGGAGATCAACTTCATCTTTTCAGATGTATATTTTAAAAACTGAATATGTGTTCATTGTTCTGATCTGCTTTCTTACTATAACTTAAGGCCTAGTGTTGCTTTGCCAATGACGTAACTAGCGTGGAGAAGGTAGTATTTGATGACAACTGCCTATATGAGAAAGGCAGTAAGAAAAGGAACAGCACATTAGCAAGTTCTCTCTAACAAAGACTTCAGGATAACATAAAGAAGTAGCATGGGACTCTGCTTAAAAAGAGAAGAAGATTTTGAATCAGGTGGAATGCTCATTAACAGAAATGGAAATGTGTTTAGTTATTGGCCCAGGAAAGAAATCCCTGCATTGTCTGGGCTGTTTTTACATCGGGCCAAGAAAAGCTAAAACAGCAGCACAAACAGATGGAAAACTCTGGCTGTTTCAGGGCTCTCTCCTGACACTGACGGATGTATTCCTGTAGAAGAGAGAGAGAGAAAGAGAGACAAGTCTTTCTAATTTTTTAAAAGAGCTCACTGCACAAAGCAGCCAAAATGCAAGTGAAGAAAAAACATCATCATTCTGAGTAGTATCAATGTACAACATTCATCATCTGAAAAGCTTGTACATCAATACTCTATGTGAATTATGTTGCTTTCTTCTGTCTTCATTGATGTTATTTCCCTAGTAGCTAGATAACACCAGTATTGTACATTTGTACCTCCATAAGAGGCCTACTCTAATGCTTCATCATAACACATGAGAGACTCTGGGTTATTATAGGCTATGCAGCTAGGTGGTGCAGGGGACAAAATGCTAGGCTTGGAGGCAAGATGACCTGAATCCATATCTGACCTCAGACGTTTACTAGTTGTACGACCCTAGGCAAATCTCTTCATTACTTTCTACCTCGCTTTCCTCATATAAAATGGGGCTGAAAATAGCACCTGTCTCCCAAGGTTGCTGTGAAGATGAAATGAAATAACATTTGTAAAGCCCTAAATAAATATTAGCTACTGTTATTATTTTAAGAGATGAAGAAAGGGAAGTCCCAGAAAATTTAAGTGACTTGCCCATGGTCACACAAGTAGTAAGTGACAAAATCCGAACATGAACCCAGTTTCTTTGTCTCCAAATCCAAGCTGGTTTTTACTGAATCATAAAGTTTCATTGCCTTTGATTAAGACCACTTGTCTATTAAAACACAAATAATCTAAGGGAGAGGTAATATAACTTTTATATTTTTTTGAAATGTAGTGGTAAATGTTGTTGCCCATGCAGGTTATATATACATAACCTCTAATAGGTTTCTCTGGTATGCTCAGGGAAGTTTTGGTAGGTATCTCAGTAATCTAGATCACCCATCTCCAAAGGAGACTGGAGGAGCCAAGAGTCTGGTTCCTTTGCTTTTCTCAGACTTGGGGTATTGTAAGACTAGAATTATATCTACCTACTCTATCTGCTTTCCTAAATATTGCTAGTTTAGGGGATTAACTTTTTAAGATTCAGGTCAAGCACTAGAGTTCCTTTCCTAACATGAGAAAAGTATAGGAAACGGCTATTAGTACCAGACTTCAGCAGGTAACAGATATGTCATATTATGTATGAGCCCACAAAAGCAGGGAAAGAGAACTAGGAGATCCTGGTAGTAGGTGCTAAGAAGAAATATGGACAAGGTATACCAGGAATTGAAGAATATAGCAGGAGGCAGTAGACACAGGAAGCAATCAACCAACATCAAAGCCTTAGACATAGAAGATGAAACACATCCTAGGTACGAAAGGAGTGACTTGGTTACAATGAGTAAGTAGAGTGGGAAAAGTGTAGTTGTAAATTATGTTGCAAAGTAGAAAGCACACTGAATGAGAGAACTGGTCTTGAGCTCTGGTTTTGCCATTTACCAGCTAAGTCTACCTCCCTAAGCCTCAGTTTCCACATATATGAAATTGGATATTGTACCAGATTATCTCTAAGGTCCCTTAAAGGTTTAACATTTGATCAATCAGCCAAACTGCAGACTATATACTAGACTTTATGTTAGACTCCAGAGGTACAGACAGATAAGTAAGACACTCCCTGCCCTGAAGAAGCTCAAATGCAACTGGGGCAATGCATGTTCCCAGAGAAGTAAATATAGGATATATACAAGTACTAAGTTATTTCAGGAGCAAAGTACTAATTGGTGGAATTGGGAAGGAATTTGTAAAAAAAAAAAAAAAAAAAAAAAAGGTGGTCCTTGAACTAAGCCTCATAGAAAGCCAGGCATTCCAAAAGGGAACCAGAACTCTACTATTTACTAGAATGGAATTTACTAGAATGGAATCAGAACAACAAGATCTGATAGAGTGATTGGTTACCGAGTCCCTTGGACATTAAATTGACAGTTCCTAATATCCCTTCAGCCTAAAAGCCTAATGGGACAGATAGCCTTGGGTGGGTCAAAGCCTTCTGGTGGAATAAAGTGATCAGAGCTGTCATAGCTGCTAAAACCTCAGGACATCTAACAAATAATAAATCATCCTTTGGGGGAAGTGAGTGGGAGTTTAAACATGAGAAGTTTTAGAACAAGGTTACTTAACAAATCAATCAATCAGCATTCATTAAGTATTTACTATGTGCCAGGCACTGTGCCAAGCACTGAGGATACAAGAAAGACAAAAACATAGTATCTTCTCTCAAGGAACTTATATTCTAATAGAGGGGACAACAGGCAAACACCTATGTATAGGGTTAAAAAAAAAATACAAATATATACAGTGTAAATGAGAGGAAATCTCAGAGGGAAGCCAGGAAGCAGAAATGAGGAAGGAGAATGTTTCAGGCACAGCGGACAGTTTGTGAAAAGGGAATGAGTGAATTGGGTAATGGAGGGAGGGTCTTGTGGAAAGAACAGCAAGGAGGTCAATGTTGCTAGATCATGGAGTGCACAGAGGGCAGTAAGTGTAAGACTGGAAAGGGCCAGGTTTTGAAGGGCTTTAAAAGTCAAACAGGATTTTACATTTGATCCTTATTTAAAAAAAGCTTTGTGACCTGTATTATTACCAGAGCCACCTTTATCCTTTCTGATCCCCATGTGTCTGAGGCACAGACTAGGGGAGAGAGAGGGAGGCAAAGAGAATTTCCACGGAGTGATTGGGCTGATGCTGTAAAGGGTCATAATGGGGCTAAACCTGTGCTTGACTACTTTGACCTTTGGAACCATCCCGATAAAGATAAGAACCACAGAATTTAAGATCTGAAAGTGAATCAAGAAATCCTGTAGTCCAATTCTCTTGTTCTCTAAATAAGGCAACTTAAGATCCAGACAGGCTTTCCCAAGGTCACTCAATTAGTGACTGAGCCAACTGCGTGTTCTTTTCACTTTCACAGCCATAGACCCCCCTCACTAGAATTAAAGTCATTACAGTAGTTGGTGAGTAAGTGCTTAACAATGGGTATTTGATGGTGGTCCTTTAAGCTCAAACCAGGGTGCATTTCATTTTTTACTTCATCAGCACTGAAGGCAAGGACATAGCCCTGACTCTAATATTTCATGCTTAACTTTGGATTCCCTTGGTTTTACATTTCTGACTCTTCCCTCCGTTTCTTGTAGTGCTTTATGATTTAATTTAATTTCAGCTTATAGCTGGCTTTGGTACCCAGAAGAGTGGTAATTTGTCCTTCAAATGATTCACCCAGGGGAGTCGGTGTTCTTAGAAAATGTGAGGGGAGAACCTATAAGCTTCTTCCCAGCAGAGGGATACATGACACACACTGATGCCTCACTCACTTGTTCATATTTCCACAATACCTTATCTCCCGTATTCAGCCCTGGTTACTATAATACCTTGTATTTCTACAGTGCTTTTCACATTAACAAATAAGGCAATTTGCAAAGTATTTACAAACTGACTAGTGAGTGATTATACACCTGCAAACCCGCAATCATTCTGGACAAGCAACATTCCATTACATTAGGTTCTGTGGAGGAGGGTGTTTTCAAGCTGTTTGCATCAGGAACCTAAGGACTGTTCTTGGCTTTGTCACTCAATTGCTCAGTGACTGGGGGTAGTTTACATAATCTGAAGTTGTACTTCTGGATGCAAAACTACTGTTTATGCAGGACTGGGAGAGATCATGTAGGTGTTAAAAAACATTCTTGTTCTCAAGAATTTCATTTATTTAGGGAAATAATAAAAACAGATATATTTCATTTAAGGTTATATACTTAGAGGTTATGGGAGACATTCCTCAAAACAGGAAATTGAAGAACTATTATTCCTGTATTACAATAAGATAACTGAGTCCCTTCATGGTTAAGTGACTTGTCCAAAGTTACACAATAGTTTCTAAGTTGGGATTTTTGTTTTTGTCAGTCAGAAGTCAACAAACACTTATTCAGTGGGTGCCATGTGCCAGGAATTGCACTGGAGAGTCACAGAAAGGCAAAAATATTCCTTTCTCTCAAGAAGCTCACTCTTACTGGCTGTGTGACCTTGGGAAAGTCACTTAACCTCAATTGCCTTGCCTCCCTCCCTCCAAAAGAAAAAAAAAAGCTCGCATTAGGAGAAAAAACATACCAATAGCTAGGTACATACAGAACATATACTGAGCAGTAGATGGATGGCAATCTCACAAGGAGAGGCATTAGCAGCTTGGAAAAGGCCTCCTTCAAACACTGGCCTTTGAGCTGAGTCTTGAAGAAAGCCAAAGAATCTAGGAGGCAGAGGGGAGAGGGAAAGCATTCCAGGAATGGGGCATGGCCACTTCAAAGGCACAGAGATGGAGTATTGTGTACAAGGAACAGCAAGTGGGCTGATATAGCCTAGAATGTAAGGAGATAGGAAAAAGATAGGAAAAAACCAGGTGTTGGGACCCATATTTATAATCCAAGCTACCTGGGAAGGTTGAGGATTGTGGGCTCAGGAGTTCTGCACTGCAATAGGGCCAAAAAGCTCATTGTGTACCCACACTAAGTCCAGAACTAATATTGTGAACCCTCAGAGTGGAAGGCCACCAGGATGTCTTCAGGAGAGATGGATGGGCCAGATAACAGAGCAGGCTAAAGCTTCCACACAGATCATCATTGGAACTGGGCCTGTGAATGGCCACTTCAAGACCTGGAAAGACAAGGAAAATCAGTATCATTTTCAAAAAAGGAAAAAAAACCCCTGGAAAGGCAGGAATGATTTAGTTTATGAAGAAATTTAAAAATCAAGTCCAATTTTTTTTTTATGAAATATCACATGAAACAATCAAAAAATAATCTAAGGCTGTATACAACTAGTCGATAGAGTAAATGTGATAAGCATCTCTAGCTCATCAAACATGGATGTTGCTTTAGGCTCTGTCTTGGGCCTACTTCTTTTTCTCAGGTTAGAGATTTCCAAACTAGAAGGAAGCACCAAGAAGTGTGTGTGCGCATGTTAGGGAATGTGTTGGTGCAGGTAAAGTCCATAAAGCAGTACTAAAAGTACTGGATAACTAGATATCAATCATAGATGATATTTTTTACAATATAGCAATTAAATTTAAATCTAATTGTTTTAATTTTCTCTTAGTCTCTAGTTTTTTTTTTCAAGTGCAATAATACTGTATCTTTGTGATGAATAAATACATAACCAGTTTGAAGACAAGATTTACTGGAATTGAAACTAGTACAAAAAAAGACCATAGAAATAGCCTAAGTAGCAGAAAAATAGTAACACAAAGTATAAATCTCAAACCTAGAAATAAGATGCACTCTATTTATCACTGGGATTCATATATATATACTAATAACGGAGAGGTAAGATCTCTTCTCTTTCCTGTGTTTGCTCTGTGTGACTGCTTTACTATGAAGCCTAATAAATTGGAAAAGAAAAAAATGAAATACTTTAATAAGAAAAACAAATTTAAAATACATGTTTGTGACACAAAAAGTTTTGCTTGTGTCGTATGTTTATTTATAGAACTACTTAAGTATAAAACATTGCCCAGGAGGCGAAACATTTATGCTAGGGAAAGCTATTATATGGTTCAAATAATCATAATAGCTGACATTTATACAGTTTTAAGATTTTCAAGCACTTCTCATTCTAACCACATGACCCTGTGAAGTGGATGTAATTAGTATGCCCATTTTAAGGAGAAGGAAGTAGAGATACAGAAGGGTTAAATAATTGCCAGCATTACACAGCTAGTTAAGTATTGAGATCAAATTTGAACTCATATCTTTCTGACTCTAGCCAGTATTTCATTTACTGTACCACCTAGTACTCTGCAAACCTTACTGCGCTATATAAATATTAGCTATTATTATGTGTAAGATATTTTGTTGACACTGATGTCAGGGAAAATTTTTTATTTTATAAGCCTATTGGTTGCAAGGCCATGTCAAAGAATTTTGTAATGTAATCAACAGACATTTTTTTAAAAATGAAACAATGTGGGAGAACTGTGTGGGATCATGCACTGCTGGAGCACTGTGGATACTTTCTTCTCAATTCTAGGAGGCAGATGCTATTATCATGCCTGTTTTACAGATGAGGAAACTGAAGCTGCAAGAAGTTAAGTGACCTGCCCAGGGTCACGCAGCCTGTAAGTGTTGCAGGCTAGATTTGAACTCAGGGCTTTCTAACCTCAAGTCCAATGCTTTATCCACTGTGACACCTAGTTATTTCACTACATCTTTAGCTTCATCCATTGGCAGTTAAAAATAGGAATGAACTATAGTCTACAAACATTAGTTAAAATGAAGCCTATTGTGCAATTTTGACAAACTTCATGTTTTCCCAATAATCACTTTGTAAAAACAAATATGAGTGAGAAACAACTTACAGTTTTCTAAGTTGTCACAAGAGCAACCCATTTATGAAAAATAATCCATTAAAGGGAAGGCTTTTTGCAAAATGGTGCAATGACAGAGGGATGGAACATACGGCCTTTTCTCAGTCCTCATTCTCCTTAACCTTGCTGCAGCCTTTAACAGTGTTGATTACATTCTTCTCCTTGACACCTTTTCTCTAGGTTTTTGGGATGCGACTCTCCTAGTTCTCCTCCTACCTATCTGACAACTTCTCATTCTCTTCTGTGGGATCCTTATCTATTTCCATTTATATTCTCCAGAGGTCTATCATATCTAACTTTTCTAAAGTTCACATCTCCTTAACTTCTTTCTTATTTATTCTATGGTTAGATTGATTTAGATATGAAGGTAGTAAACTGAGGTCCCTACTAAAATAGTTTTGCTCCCTATTTCCTCCTATAGTCAACTCATTCTTCCACAAATTTGGATACTATGCCATTTGGTGCATATATATATATATATATATATATATATATATATATATGTATATATTCAGTATTTGTATTAATTCATTATGATACCTTTTAGCATGTAGTTTTTCTGGATATCTCTTTTAATTAGGTCTATTCTTGATTGTTACCCTGCTTTTTTTTTTTTTTTTTACATCCTGGGCCATCGCCAGTCATCTTGACCTTTGTCTTGCCACTGGATTTTGGTGATTTTGGAAGAGAAAGTGAGGTTAATGACTTCGTGCAGCTCTGTCTCACTCATATCCAGTTCACTCACAGGTCATGACATCATCCTCATGACGTCATTGGTTCTCTTCAAGAAGAAAGAATGAACAACAACTTCATCTAAAAAATAACAGATTCTGCTCCAGCCCTTTATTTTAACTCCATGTGAGTATTTCTATTTCAAGTGTATCCTTCTAAACAACATGTTCTTGGATTTTGGTTTCTAATTCATTCTGCTCTTTGCTTCTGTCTTATGAGCGAGTTCATCCCATTCAGATTCTCAGTTATGATTACTAACTGTGGATTTCTTTCTAGCCTAGTCTCTTCTATTTATCTTTCTCTTTTTTTTGCCTTGTCCCCTTCTCAAAGGTTTGTTTTGCTTTAGACCACTGCTTGTCTCAATCTATACTCCCTGTTATCCTCTTCCTCTCTCTTAGCTCCTTTCCCTCTCATTTCCCTGCTGGATAAGATGAATTTCTACAACCAAGTGTGTGTATATATAGATAGACATTTATACATACATATAGATGTGCATATATTCGAAGTATATATACACATATTATGTGTGTACACTCACACAAACACACACATACACACACATATCCCTCCTTGAACCAGTTCAGATGAGTGAGGTTCAAGCATTGCCTGCCCCCTCCCTTTCTTCCCCCATTGTAAACATTCTTTACACACCTTTTTATGTGAAATAATTTTCCTAATCTTCCTCTGCCTTCCCCTTCTCCCAGTGCATCCCTTTTTCTCACCTTCCGTTTTTCTTTTGAAGTCATTTCAACATAATAGACTCATACCTACTTTCTCTGCCTAAGAAAATTTCTAACAGCTGTAATGATGAAAATGATCCTTAGGGTTACATGTATCATCCTCTCATATGGGAATATAAACTGTGTATCTTTGTTAAATCATTCATGATTATTCATTCATGTTTACATTTTTATGCTTCTCCTGAGATTTATATTTGAATGTCAACTTTTCTATTCATCTCTGCTCTTTTTAACAGAAATTCTTAAAAAATCCTCTATTTTATTACCTTTTTTTTCTCCTGTAGGATCATACTAAGTTTTAAGGGGTAGATTCTTCTTGGTTTTAATCTTAGTCCCTTTACCTTCTGGAATTTCACATTCCTTTACTCCTTTAAAGTGGTAATTACTAAATCTTGTATGATTCTAACTTTGGTTCTACAGTGTTTGAATTATTTCTTTCTGGCTGCTTTCAGTATTTTCTTCTTGACTTGAGAGCTCTAGATTTTGGCTACAATATTCCTGGGATTTTATATTTTGGGATTTCTTTCAGGAGGTAACTGGTGGATTCTTTCCATTTCTACTTTGCCTTCTAGTTCTAAGATATCTGGACAGCTTTCCTTTGTAATATCTTGAAATAGGATGTCTGAGTTTTTTTTTTGATTGTGGTTTCAAGTAGTCTAGTAATTCTTAAATTATCTCTTCTCAATCTATTTTCCAAGTCAGTGTTTTTCCTATATTTCATATTTTCTTCTATTTTTTTCTATCTTTTTGTTTTATTGTTTCTTCATGTTTCATGGAGTCACTAGCTTCTACTTGAATGATTCTAATTTTTAAGGAGTTATTTTATTCAGCAAAGTCTTTCATTTCTTTTTATAATTTAGCCAATTCTGATTTTTAATGAGTTATTTCCTTCAGTAATTTTTGTTCTTCTTTTACCAAGCTGTTAATTCTCTTCATAATTTTCTTGTATAACTCCCACTTATTTTCCTAATTTTCCTCTACTGCTCTTATTTAATTTTTAAATTTTGTTTGCTTTTTTTTTAAAAAAGATTTTTGTTAGTACTTCTAGGAATTCTTGTTGGGTTTGTGTCCAATCTGCATTTTTCTT
Source organism: Potorous gilbertii (assembly GCA_028658325.1). Taxonomy (NCBI): domain Eukaryota; kingdom Metazoa; phylum Chordata; class Mammalia; order Diprotodontia; family Potoroidae; genus Potorous; species Potorous gilbertii. The sequence continues at coordinate 255,449,815 of CM053771.1, forward strand.
TGAGCATTTGCTTATAGATGTTTTTAAGTCTTTATCTTCTTCTGAGTTTGTGTCTTGAACTTCTTTAACACCACAAAATATTTTTATGGTCAGTTTCTTATCTGAGTATATTTTCCCCAAACTCCTTCCCTTCCTGCCTTCCCTATTACTGTAGAAGGCAACAACATCCTCCTGGGCTCCTAGGCTCATGACCTAAGAGTAATGTTGGATTCCTCACTATCTCTCACCTCCCATATATCATATGTTGCCAAGTCTATTTCACTTTTATAACATTTCTCAAATAAAGCTCTGTTCTATACACCACACCCTGATGTAGACTTTCATCTCTTCATGGCTAGTCTATCTGCCCCCTACTCAGTAAACTCTAACGACATCTTAGCACCTCCAGGATGGAATGTAAAATGTTCTGTTTGATATTCAAAGCTATTCTTTACCTGCTTCCCCACATTTCCAGTCTTCTTATAACATATTACCTCTCCTTCCTGTTCCCCTCCTCTTCCCCATATACTTTTTAGTCCAGGGAAACTGACCTTCTTACTGTTCCTTGAATAAGACACTCCATCTTTTGAATCTGGGCATTTTCACCAACCTTCCTCCATACCAGAAATGTTCTCCCTCTTCATCTCTACCTCCAACTTTTCCTGGTTTCCTTTGAGTCCCAGTTAAAATTCCACTTTCTAGAGGAAAACTTTCCCAATTTTTCATAATTCTAGTGCCTTCCTTCTGTTGTTTATTCCCAATTGAAGCTAAATATAGCTTGTTTGTATGTGGTTATTTGCATATCTTTTGCCCTTCTTTGTATCTCTAGCACTTAACACAGTGCCTGGAACATAGTAAATGGTTAATAAATATTTAATGATGCACTAACATCTGTAGTCCCTTATGTCTGCAAAGTAGGTGGAAAGGTGAAGATACCACCATTTTAATATGGGTCATGCTTGACCCTTGCCTCTCCTCTTACATCCAAGGAGTTGTTAAGTTATATAGTTTCTACCTCTAGGGTGTCTCATATCTGTCCCCTTTCTCTCCACTCTCCTGGCCATGACCCTAGTTCACATCCTCATAATGTCATACTTTGGATATTGCAATATTGATAGGTCTATTGCAAGGTCTCTGTGCCTCCAGTCTTTCCTTCTCTAATCCGTCATTCACGTAACTGCCAATGTTCCTCAAACACATTGGACCATGTCATCCATCCCTGTCCAAAATCTTTCAGGTGCTTCTCATTGCCCCTAAGATAAAAAAATAAACTTTTCAGATTGGCATTTAAAACTCCTCATCATCTGGTACCCACTTACCTTTACAGACTCACTTCATGTTACTTCTATTGGTCAAGAACAAGCCAAAACCTGAAACAAATTTTTAGAAATAAGTTTATTGTCATCCAGCAGAAGAGAAAGCCAAAATAGACAGCCCACTCCCTGTGAGTCTCTGTAAATTTAACATGATAGAGAATTCAAACAAAAAACAAGGAAATAGTGACTGATTGACCAGCACATAAGCAGTTTCCAAATAAGACAAGTTACTTGAGAAGTATAAGGAGGAAACTCCTTCCGTTCTTTGCAGCAATCTCTGGCTCCTTGGAAGGTTTCTACATAACATTCTAGATTAAGCAATAAATCCGGTCTCTAAGCAACAAACAAATCTGGTCTTTAGGCCACACAGGGCTAGGTTTGAACAATTCAATAACTGTTTTCTAGGGAAACTGACCTACTAACTAATTCCCTTAATTCAACATTCTTGGTTTTCTTAGTTGTTAGTATGAGGCAGTTTACTCACTCCCCAAATCACTTTGTATTTATTTTGTATAATCCTCTATTTATCTGTGAAGTTTTTGTATCTCCAAAGTAAAAGATAAATTTCTTGAAGATAAGAATTAGCTTACTTTTATATTTGTATTTCTAGAGTCTAGCAGTCACTATTGCATACTCAGCTTTTAATAAATGCTCTTTAAATGGACTGATTGATAGTAGAAATGTTTTCTCATTTTGAGAATGAATGGACTCCCTTCTTACCTCCACCTCTTAAAATCTCCACTTTACTTCAATGCTTATTAACTCAGGTACCATCTCCTAGGAAAACTCTTTTTCTGATCTCTGAGGTACTACATGTCACCTGTCAGATTGGCCAACATGAAAAAAGAGGAAAATGATAAATACTGGAGAAGATGTGGGAAAACTGGAACACTAATGTATTGTTGGTGGAGTTGTGAACTGATTCAACCATTCTGGAGAGCAATTTGGAACTATGCCCAAAGAGCTACAAAAATGTGTATGCCCTTTGACCCAGCAATATCACTTCTAGGACTGTATCCCAAAGAGATCATAAAAATGGCAAAGGGTCCCACATGTACAAAAATATTTAGCAGCTCTCTTTGTAGTGGGCAACAACTGGAAATTGAGGAGATGTTTATCAATTGGGGAGTGACCGAACAAACTGTGGTACATGAATGTAATGGAATACTATTATGCTATAAGAAATAATGAACATGAAGATTTCAGAGAGACCTGGAAGGACATATGTGAACTGATGCTGAGTAAAAGGAGCAGAACCAGGAGAACTTTGTACACAGTAACAACCACAGTGTGCAAAGAATTTTTCTGGTGGACTTAGCACTTCACAGCAATGCAAAGACCTAAAAAATTCCCAATGGACTCTTGAAGCAAAATCTCTTCCACATCCAGAGAAAGAACTATGAAATTGAATCACAGAATGGAGCAGATTATTTTCTCTTGTGTTAAGTTTTGTTTTGTTTTCATGGTTTCTTCCATTCATGTTAATTCTTCTATGCAACATGACTAAGGTGAAAATATATTTAGTAAGAATGTATATGTAGAGCCTTTATAATATTTCACACCATCTCAGGGAGGGAGGAGGAGAAAATCTAAGATATATGGAAGTGATTATAGAAAACTGAAAACAAATAAATTTAAAAAAAAGATGGACAGCCCAATTGTTTCACTGATAGCTATGTGACAGCCATTAAGAATCTCAAAGGATGGCCTCTGGTGTGTTGGGTAAATCTGAGAGAATTTATATAAGACTACAAATAAATAGTCCAGAGAGGAGAAATAAAAAACAACAACTGTGCATACCTTTGACCCAACAATGCCACTTCTAGGTCTGTACCCCAAATAAATCATAAAAATTGGAAAAGGACCTATATGTAAAATAATATATTTTTAGCAGCTCTTTTGTTGGGGTAGCAAAGAATTGGAAATTGAGGGAATCCCTATCAGTTGGGGAATGGCTGAATAAGTTGTGGCATATAAATGTAATGGAATACTATTGTGCTATAAGAAATGATGAGCAAAAAGACTTCAGAGAGGCCTGGAAAGACTTATATGAACTGATGCTGAGTGAAGTGAGCAGAACCACAAGAACATCGTATACGGTAACAGCCACATTGTGCAATGACTTTCACAGACTTATCTCTTCTTAATAATGCAAGGATCTAAGACAATTCCAAAAAACGGGTAACAGAAAATGCTGTCCACATCCTGAAAAAGAATTATGGAGTCTCAATGTAGAATTGCAGCATATTATTTGCTCTCTCTTTTTTTTATTTCTTCTTTTGAATTGATTCTAATTTTTCTTCACAATATGACTAATATGAAAATAGGTTTAATATGAATGTATATTTAGAGTCTATATCAAATTACACACTGTCATGGGGTGGGGGGAGGGAAGAAATGGGGAGAAAATTTGTAACTCAAAATCTTATGGAAGTGAATGCTGAAAAATAAAAATAAATTTTTATATATGTATATATAAGCATATATATGTATGCATGTATGTGTGTATATATATATATAAAACACACACATATTCTTTTTCTGATCCTCTGGGTGGTTAATGCTCTCTTCCCTTCCAATGACAATACCTTTACTTATTTGTATATGTGTTGTTTTATGAGTTGCCATGGTCAAAGAATTCATCATTAAATGGTCAACCTTTTGGTGATGAGCCTTTATGTACTTAGCAGAGCTGGTCTTCAAAAAAAAATCTGTCATCTGCATCATATTCAGATTTTTTTCCAGCATAGTAAAACTTGCTAGAGCTAATGCTCACTTGTGAGCTTTTGAGAATCCAGTGTCATCTCCACACCACGATGAAGCAACAGAGTAGGACTGTGTGGAGGAAAGATAAGAGTAAAGGATGTTGCCAGTGAAACGTATGATCAGAAAACAAACCAACAAACAAAATAATCATGATCTGGTCATGTGACAAGGGCTGCAGATAAGCTGATGGACATCCTTAGTACTAGAAATAATTTTTGAAAATTGAAGAAGGCTTCCAGTGCACTGGATATTCCTGACATCATTTGCTTATCTTCTCTATGCCCTGTGAACTTGGACATGAAATAGAGTCACACTGGGTGGGCAAGCATGAATGACTTGCCTTTTAGAGGATATGTTCAAATCAAGGTGACCACATCCATTTGAGTATTTGAGAACTTGTATTCTCTTCGTATAATGTAAGCTCTTGCAGGGAAGGAGCTTCTTTTTGTCTTTGTGTCCCCAGTTTTTATTGTCATAATGCTTTACAAATATATGATTCATGTTTAAATAAGCACTTGTTGAATTGAACAAGATGAAAACTTTTAATGATCTTTTTTTAAAAAAATGAAAAATAATATAGTATTTTTGAGACAGTGGCTTCAGTTCTAAAATGTTACTATCCCCACACCAAAAAACTTGGCTTGATTACCTATTTACTGAATAGTGTATCATAGATATGATTCAATATCTTTAGAGGAGAAGAAAAACTGAATTTATTAAAACCAAAGTGCTTAATTATCTCCTCTGAGTTTATCAAACATCTATAAGTGTGTCAGAGAAAACATTAAAGTACCAATGATTCTTCTCAGTTCTAGATTTTTTTTTTGAAAGCTGATACTTTTAATTTCCAGACAAAATTTTCTAAAACTAGAGCTTGTTTCTGAAAAGTCTAATCTTTTATTTCTTTCTACCTTTACCTATGCAAGTAATTACTGGTTTTGTTTTGTCAGCGTTATAGTCAAAGTTATAGTCAAATTATATTTATAAACTGTTCATGTGATTTGGGCTAGGCTTGACTTAGGCCAGTCCCTTGGAAATTTATGTTTGATATTTGAATGAAAGCTGATACTTGTAGGTCATTCAACAGTTAGCAAAAGGAAATTTGCCTAGTGATAACCTAGGAAAGATATTCAACCAGCATATGCATTGAGGACACTGAAAGTTGATTCAGCTGAGAGAAGCTCCCTGCTTTTTAGTTGCCCATGGTGTTTTGAAGCACCAGAGAGCACCTGGGGCTTCTAGTAGCTGTTTCGTGCTCAGGCAACCAGGAAGTGCTGCCAGTAGCCTGAGTTTTTAGATCCCTGAACTGATCTCGTCTGAAGGGTAGTTTCAGTGCCTTTCAAGAAAAAGCTGGGGAAAAATATGGAGGTGAGAGATTAGGACATTGTTCTCACCACCTCATGTGGTTTGTGATTGCTACTGAAAACTTACTTATATCCCTTTTTCAGCAAGTCACTAACTTTAAATAAATCTCATTTTCCAAAGCACCATATTCCTTACAGACGTTTAAATTATCTCTTGGCTCCTGGAATACCATATACCTGTTGGGCACTTAATAATTATTGGATGATGATGCAGATAACGATAATGGTAACTATGTCATCAAAGACCACTGACGCTCAGTTTGTATACAAGCACACTATTGCTGATTTTACCGGAGAAAATTGTCCTCAATTTATTATCAGGCCAAATACATTACGTCTCTATCCATCTGTGTAGATAGGTTGTTAACAAATAGAAGATTTATCTAGTACTACAATCAATCTTTTAAAAAAGAATAACACATTCACTGAGAGAGTTGGGATTCTAAAAGAAACTGCAATAGATGTTAGAATGGTAAATTGCTTTAAAAAGAGCCAGAAGGACTACAAAAGTCACTTTTATCCACACATTCTTCTCACAGAGAGGTAAGAAACATTCACATGCTGAAAGTACAAACAGTCTGGAGAAGGGATGCTAAAGAAACTACCTTAAGGAATTGTTACCTTTTTTGACCTCAAATTACATGTCCTTGTAACAATTAATATGTCTTAACCTCTCTATTTTTTTTTTATCATTGCCCCTGTGACAAATAGTTTGTAATCATTTCCTCACCTGGTTTTATACTTTACTGACTTTTCTTCCATTTGTATTTTGCATTTGCTTATTCAAAACGACTTTGTTTTTACTTTTTTAGTTGTCACCAAACTTTTCAGGAACTGTTTATTTGACGTCATACCCTTTCCTTTTATGTCCTCTGTTCTCTTCCTCTGCTTCATCGAAAACACATCCAACGATCAGATCACTGGGGATTAAATCAAGATCTTCACTGCGAGAGGTAGAATTCCATTCTTCTCTTTTTCTTCTAGAGTAGCAGAATCTGTGGCTCGTAAAAGCACACTTTTTGGTCTTTGGTCTTTAGTTATGTGGCCAAAAATTGGTAGTAAAAGCCAGGTGAATTTCTACTGAGACTGAGTCATGAAGGATGAATTGAGAGAGGGAGGATATATTACGTATATGGAGCTTATACTTCTTACATTTGCTTGTAACATTAATGTTCTTTTAAAGAACGATAGGTTTATTTTTTTCAAATAGTTTTGCTAAGTGGCTAAGGAGGGATACTGTAAATCAATAAACAAACATTTATCAAGTGCTTACTGTGTGCCAGGTTCTGAGTTAGGTGCTGGGTTACAAAGAAAGGCAAAAATAGGTTCCCTTCCCTCAAAGAGCTTACATTGTAATAAAAATGTAACAGTCCCACTTCAGTTTCACAAACTACCTGGCTGACTCACATTTGGGATCATTTTTTTTCATGCTAATGAAGTATTATAAGGCAAGTCCATGGTTCTTTGAAGCACTCACAATAAAAACAGGATCAGTCATAATTCCAGTACAAATCCATTGGTGGGGGGCAGAAGGAGTGTTGGGAGGAGGCATACAAAACAGCCCCCTGAACGATGATACCTTGGGATGGGAGGGAGAGAATAAGTGTTTATTAAGTCCTTCCTCTGTGCCAGGCACTGTGCTAAGCACCTTACAAACATAATCCCATCTGATCCTCACACAATCTTGTGAGATCGGTACTACTATAATCCTCATCTTAGAGTTGAAGAAACTGATGCAGCCAGAAGTTGCCCGGGGTCACATAATTAATCAGTGTCTGAATCCAAATTTGAACTCAGGTCTTACTGACTCCACACCCAGCTCTCTATATCCTATATCACCTAGCAGCCTTGGGGGCAAAGTGTCAACCAATCACTCTAGTTAAGGCCCTTGATAGAATTCTAGATGGTAGAGTTTTTTTCTGTGGCAGTAAATTGCCATGTTTCTTGTTTACATCCGTTGGCTCAACCAATATTTACTGAATTCCTAGCACTGGGCAAGGTTTTGTGCTAGGTACTTTGGGGAAAGTGTATATAAGACTATATAGTCATTGCTTTTGAAAAATTCATTTAGAATGGAAGAAAGTATGTGCTTATATATTATGAAAAGCAGTATGTGATGTCATAAGAGAAGAACCAAGTATTATGTGAGTTCAAAGGAAGGACCCTCTACCACTAGCACCTGTTCAAGCAGATCATAGAGGTGTTTGTTAGGTAAACTTAGGGTCAGAAATGTGCAAGATCTACGGTGTCTGATATTTGTGTTCCATGTATTTAAGGACAGGAGCCTTGAATGCCCCCAAGAAAATGTGGGATTTTACCGAGTTTCTCAGTTCTAAATGTTCGTTGAATTAAATTTATTTTTTTTTTACTGTTGGTTAGCAACAATAGAGGCCCATCATGGGTAGATATAGGATGCAACATATTGTATTAATTAGCACTAAAGGGTAAAAGGCAATCTGAGTAAATGAACTAAGCGGAAAAGTGTACTCAGTGATATTTCCTTTCTAACAATTATCTTAATGGTATTGGTTGAGATGAAATTATACAGCAGCCAATCAACAAGTATTTATTAACTCTCTACTCTGTGCTGGATGCTCACAATGCAAAGACATAAGTAAGATAGTTTTTGCACTCAAGGAGTTTACATTATGTTGGGGTGATAGGTTTATTAAGTGCTTAAGTGTTGATAGGACAAGATGTTCCCAGATATATAAATATAGGCAATATATAAAATAAGTACACAGTGATTTGGATAAGAAATACTAACAACTGGAGGAAACAAGAAATGTCTTTTGAAGGAGGAGTGCCATAAGCTGAACTGCAAAAGGAATTAAAGGCTCCAAAAAACAGAGGCAAGGAGAGCATTCCAGGCATTATGGTATGCAAAGCCATGGAGGCAAGAGATATGTCACAAACAGCTAACAGCAAGTAGGTCAGCTGGATTAGTGCATAGAGTATAGTTTGTGAGAGGCAATAATGTATAATCAACTAGAAACTTACACAAGAGCGAGATTGTGAAGGTTTTTTAAGTCAAAAAAAGAACCTTAGTTTGTCATAAAAGTAATAGGGAGCCATTGAAGCATGTTGAGGAGGGGTGTGATGAGGTCAGACTTGTGTTTTAGGAAAATCAATTTGGCAGCTTTTTTGGAGGATGGATTAGAGAGGGGTAAAGAATAGATGTAGGGAGACCAGGTAGGAGGTATCTTGAGTGATAAAGACCTGGACTAGAGTGGTTGTGGTGTATATAGAGAAAAAGAGATGTCTTTCGAAGATGTCAAGGAGATAGTATTGACAAGACTTGACAACTGAATGGTTATGGGTGGTGAGAGTAAAGAATTGAGGATGCTCTGAGGTTATCTGGGTGGCCAGAAGAGTGGTGGACCCTTGCTAGAAGTAGGGAAGTTGAGCAATAGAGTAGGTTTAGGGCAGGCGTGGGGAACCTGTGGCCTTGAGGTCACATGTGGCCTTCTAGGTCCTCGAGTGCAATCCTTTGAGTGAATCCAAACTTCACAGGATTTGTTCTGCTTTCAGTCAAAGGGCTATACTTGAGTTCCTAGAGGGCCACATGTGACCTTGAGGCCGAAGGTTCCCCAACCCTGGTTTAGGGGAAACACGGGGGAGTTAGGTTGCACAGTGGATGCAGCACTGAGCTTGAAGTCAGTAAGACTCATCTTTCTGAGTTCAAATCCAGCCTCAGATATTTATTAACTGAATGACTTTGGGCAAGCCCACTTTACCCTGTTTGCTCAATTGCTTCATCTGTAAAATGAGCTGGAGAAGGAAATGAAAGAGGAAATATCTGCCAAGAAAACCCCAAATGGGGTCAGGAAGAGTTAGACACAATTAAAACAACTGAACAAAGGCTACAATCACAATAACAAAATAGGGAAGATGAGTATGTTTTAAATGTGCTCATGTTGAGGTACTTCTGAGTCATCCTAATGAAGATAATGAATCTAGAAACAGGATTTGAACTTTCTGGGAGAGATGAGGGCTGAATGTACAGATTCGGGAATCATTTGCATAGAGATGATAATTGTATCTATGGAAACTGATGAGATTACTGAGAGAAGAGTATTAGAGAGAAGAAGATTACTGAGAGAGGGAGTACAGAGAGGAAAAAAAAGACAGAGTCCAGGTTAGAGGGAATTGGCGTAAAGGTCTTCCAAGGAGACCAAGATATATGGAAAAGAACTGCAACTGAGTTATGTTACAAAAATCCAGGGAGAAGAGTGATGACATAATCTGTACTGTTCTATAGGTGCTTCTCTATTAGATTTCCTCTTTTCAACCCTTTTACTCTGTCATGAAACTTTAGACTTGACTGTGGCTTAACTAATACAGGTTTGAAACAAAATCAGGCCAAGGTACACAAAATATCTGAACACCTTACGGATTGTTTGGTATCCTATGGGAAATGAGTTCATAGGTTCATTTCAGTTCCAAAATAGCAACTATTTTACAAAACCATGTGTATTTGGAATCACTTTGGAAGTTTTGGCAAATGGACTGAATGAAGATCCCAAACAGAATACTCTGGGCATGTATAGTAACCAAATGTATGAAGGCTCTGCCGATTGTATAAATGCACAAAAAAAATTTATCTGAAGTATCTGTTACGCTTACATCATAGAAGTTTCCTTTCAAAGTTCTAAAACATTTAAATGCTATTCCTTTGATCTATGCAGATTTTACAGTTTTGTTTCTTATCTGAATCTGGAATCTCATCAATGTTACCACTTCTTCCAGTGGTCCAGATTTCAATCTATTCATGCTCTCTTAACTTGTCTGACTCCTTCCACATGCTACTATAAGTCTTCCACATAGCAGCTCTCCAGTATGCTCAGTACCTTAGGATCTCTTAACATTGACAGAGCAACAGAGAACATAGGTTGTCTGTTGGTTATCTCTTGGAAGATCTTACTTCTTTAAGCCATTTCTCCTGCAAATCTTTGTTGATGATATATGGCAGCCTACTCTGACCCACAGTAAACCTCTAATACTGCTAACCAAAATTTAACAAATTTTGTCCCATTCATTAAGCATTGAGATATACAGATAAGTAAGTCCATGTCTCTACACCTGCAAGAGCCTTGTGACTTAGCGGAGGAGATAATATGTATATAAAATCATAATATAAACTAGAATATGGTAAGTACATCCCAAAACGCTTATGCCCTCATAGGGGAGATAAACCAGGAACTTCATTCAATGAATATTCCAAGTTCATGAATTCTAGTCTAATACCCCCTCATTTTATTTTTTTATTTTTATTTTTAATACATTTATTTATTTAACTTTTTACATTTTCAAAAAATTTGTGATTTTTTCATAAATTTTCTCCCCATTTGTCCCCTCTCCCAACCCCAATACACCCAGCATTCTAATTACCCCTATCACCAATCTGTCCTCACTTCTAGCATCCCTCCCTTCCCTTACCCCTCTTCTCTTTTGTCCTGTAGGATCAGATAACTTTCTATTCCCCATTACCTGTATTTCTTGTTTCCTAGTAGCAAGAACAATACTCAACAGTTGTTCCTAAAACTTTGAGTTTCAACTTCTCCCCATCCCTCCCTCTCCACCCATTCCCT
>CM053771.1:255461330-255472360 GCA_028658325.1 Potorous gilbertii
GTTAGCCTATTTTTCAAGGTGTTATTTTCTTCAGCAATTTTGGGTTTCCTTTTGCAAAGTATTGACCTGTTTTTCATGCTTTTCTTGCATCTCTCTCATTTCTCTTCCCAGTTTTTCCTCCACCTGTCTAATTTTATTTTCAAAATCCTTTTTGAGCTCTTCCATGTCCTGAGCCCATTGGATATCTATTTCAGATGTTTGGTATACAGAGGCCTTGACTCTTATGTCTTTACTTGATAGTAAGCACTGGTCTTCTTCGTCAGAGAGGAAGGGAGGAATCATCTGTTCCCCAAGAAAATAGCCTTCTATGGTCTTATTTTTTTTCCCCTTTTCTGGGCATTTTCCCAGCCAGTTACTTGACTTCTGAGATTCTTCTCCACCCTCACCTAGATCCACCCAGATAGTGCTTGGGGTTTGAGATTCAAATGCTGCTCCCAGCATCAGGGCTTTTGGGGGCAGTCCTGGCTGCTATGCAGTGGGATTAAGTTCAGGTTCTCAGGTGGGGCAGGGCCGCCTCCCAGGCTCAGTTCCCTCAAGGGGTGGAGACCTTCTGTAATGGAGCTCCTGCTGAGCTCCTGCCTGCTCTGGGAGCCTCTGGCCACTGGCTGCCTCTGCTGCTGCCTCCTGAGGGGGCCTGAGTTATGGAGACACCCCGCTCCCCTCTCAGCCAGCCCAGATTTCTCTCTCACTGACCTGTAGCGCCTGTGGGTGGAAAGACCTTCGCTACCGCTGGAGATTGGTCCCTGAAGCCTGCTCAGATCTGCTCCTCTATGTGCCATGTGACCAGGGAAGGGCTGGGCTCTGCTCCTGCCAGGTGCACGACGGACCTTTGGGATCAGCTTTTCGGGGCTCTCTGAAATGGAAATCTCCTTCACTACGTCGCTGCGCGGCTTCCACTGCTCCAGAATTTGTTGGGAGTTGTTTTTACAGGAAATCCATGGGCTGTGGGTTTGGAGCTAGCATATGTGAATCTTTCTATTCCGCCTTCTTGGCTCCTTCCCCCACACATTTTTTTAAAAAAGGTTTTTATAAATGAGATTTTCAGATGAAAAAATTAGGAGAAAAATAGGAGTTATGGAAGAAAGAACTGGAAAGGGAATTAACAGCTTCTCACAAAAGGTTCAAAATTCTGTCCAAGCACCACATTCCCTGAAAATTAGAATGGACCAAATCAAGGCCAATGACTCCATGAGACAACAAGAAACATTAAATCAAAGTCAAAAGGATGAAAAATAGAAGATTTATAAAGTATCCCATAGCAAAAACAACTGACCTTGACACCAGAGTGAGGAGGAAAAAAATTAAGGATTGAAGCATCTGAATAATATGACTTTTAAAAAAGAGCCTAGAATCATATTTCAAAAAAAATCACAAAAGAAAATACCCATATTCCTTAGAACCAGAGGGCAAAGTAGAAACAGAAAAAATATACAAGTCACTTTCTGAAAGAAACCCTCAAATGAAAACTCCCAGGAACATTATAGCCCAAATCCAGAGCTTCATGACCAAAGAAAACAAATACTACAAGCAGTCAGAATTCAAATACCAATGAGTCTCAGACAGGATCATATATGACTTAGCCTTCATTCTAAAGTATTGGAAAACTAGGCATATTATGTTCTAGAAAGCAAAAGATGTAGGCTTACAGCCCAAAATAACTTATCCAGAAAAATTAAGTATAATACTACAGGAAGGACTTCCAATCATTTCTGATAAAAAGACCAGCAGAGCTGTGTAGAAAGTTTAAGGCTCAAACACAGCAGTTATAGGCAAATATGAATGATGACTGATTAAACAAGGATAAATAGCTTACATTCTAATACAGGGAAATGATTCATGTGTTCCCTCTGAGTCTTCTCATCAGGGATCATTAAGGTAGCCTAAATAGACATGTCCCAGGACTGGTTCTGTTTTGTCCTGATCTTAAGAATGTAAAGAAGGGAGAATAGGGATATCCTTGGGGTACAGGAAGGGAAAGGAAGGTTAGGAAAAATGCTCTCACATAATTAGAGTGCACAAGTAGACATCTATCAAGTCTAAAGGAGGTAGGGGGAGCAAATGACACTTTAACCTTACTCTGAACTGGTTAAAGGAAGAATACACATCGACGTATACAGTTGGGTACAGAAATACATTTCATTCAATAAGAAACAGGAGAGAAAGGGGAGAAGCAGAGAGAGGAATAAGAAGGGTAGATTGAGGAATGAATGGAGTTCTAAGCAAAATATTAACTTGAAGGATGTACAAAAAACATTTATAGATCTTTTAAGGTGGCAATTTGAAGGGGGTGGACCCATAATAGATGAACAAGTTATAGTATATAACTTGATGGAATACTATTGTAACAGATGATAAAGGGGATGACTTCAGAGAAAAGTGGGAAGACTTGTATGATCTGATACCAAATGAAGCAAGTAGAACCACTTATATGACAGCAATATGGTAAAGGCCAACAACATTGAAAGAATTAGGAACTCTTATTATCATAGGGACCAACAATGATTCCTGAGGATGATGATGATGAAGTGTAGAATGAGAAAATTTTATTTTGGACATGGCTAATATGGAAGTTTGTTTTAACTGTACATATTTGTAATGGAAATTTTTAATTCCCAAGCTGTAGGGTGGGTAGAGTAGGAAGTTAAGAAGGCAGGTTTTTGCTGATTGAAAAGAATCTAATATAATTTAAAAAATAAAAGCAAAGATGGAAGGAGATTTGAGAGGGGAAGGCATTAGGGGTTGAGAGGAAAGGCCTCCTTGAGCAAGTGGGATTTAAGCGGAATCTTGATTAAGAGGCAGAGGGCGGGGGCAAAGCATTCCAGGTATGGAAGATACCAAGTACAAAGACAAGGAGAAGAGAGATGTAGTGCTTTTCTAGCAGCAATTGCAAGGTCATTGTTGCTGAAACATAGTGTGTATATAGAAGTACACGAAGACTGAAAGGTAGAAAGGGGAAAAATTATGAAGACCTTTAAATGCCAAAATAAGGAGTTTGATTTTGGAGGTAATAGGGTGACATTGGAGTTCATGGTTGGGGGATGGGGAGGATGGAGGAGTTGACAGGGTCAAGTCTTCAATTTAGAAAAATCACCTTGGGGCCTGAGTGGATAATGGATTAGAAAGGGAGAGAAGATGCAGGGCACTGGGTTAGAAGTCTATTACATTAGTGCAGGTCAGAGGTGATAAGGACCTGGACAAGAGTCCTTAGTTCTGTGAGTGAAGAGGAAGCCTTTAAGAGATTCTGTTATAGAAATGGCAATATTTGGCAACAGATTGTGTATTTGGGGAGACTGAGAATGAAGAGGTGATTGGGAGGATGGTGGTATCCTTGTCAATTACTGGGCTGCTGAGAAGAGAGGGTTTGAGGGGAAAAATAAGTTCTGTTTTGAACCTGCTAAATTGTAGAGAAATATAATGATAGTTTAATCCAATTCCTTCATTTTATATAGATGGAGAAAACTGAGATCCAAAGAAGTTAAATGATTTTTCTTGGGGTCATACAGTTGATCGGTGGCAGAGCCAGGATTAAATTCTAGTCTTCCTAACACATAATCCAGGACTTGCCCTACTAAAATATGCCACAGATTACTTAGAATAGTCCTATTTTCCAAACAGTTAATTTGGTTTTGAAAATTAACTCAGTTGGGACTTTCTCATTTCCATGCCCCATCATCACAGAATGCAATAAATGAAATACAGGGTATAGGGAACATGGAGAAGTTATACTGTCTACTGGTTTTCATTAAGATTTCCTGAAGGCCCTATTAAGATGTATGAAAGCCTTGACTAATTCTATGGGGGAAGAGAAGAAGAAGAAGGAATAACTGTCTTTATATGCACATTATTTATATATTCTTAATGAGACTATTCTTGAACATTTTATCATTTTCTTAGGATTACCACATCTGGCCTAATATTTTCACACAGTTACCACTCATTAGGAGCTTCTGATATAAAGGAGACAGTTACATAAGACTCTGTGTGTGTGTGTGTGTGTGTGTGTGTGTGTGTGTGTGTGTGTGTTCATCCTTCGTTGCTGAAGAAGACCATGCCATCAGAGAAATAATGACATAACTTGCAATTGACTGTTTTGAGTGAGGGAGGGCTATGCAGGTCACCAGCCTCACTTCTCCTCCAGAGTCATCTCAGGATGGCTGGAGATGACCCAGGATGAGGCAGTTGGGGTTAAGTAACTTGCCCAAGGTCACACTGCTAGTGAGTGTGAAGTGTCTGAGGTGAGATTTGAACTCAGGTCCTCCTGACTCCTGCACTGATGTTCTATTCACTGTACCACCTAGCTGCCCCTTACATAAAACTACAAGAATGGAGAAAACTAGGGCCAACATAAGTATCTGTTAATCCTGTTTGTTGGGTACTGACTTGTGACTTAGTCTTCCCCTTATCTTTCAAGAAAGATCATCCTGATTAAACCTAACAATATGAAAATCCATCCATGTCTCCCCTCTTTCCCCCTACTCCTCCTAATCAACTGATCAGAAATTGCAGATTTCTAGCAAAAAATGCAACTCTTCTGTGTCCAGCACAGACTACATCCAAGTACATTCTAAAGGTAGTCACAATAAAAAGACAATGTGCTAAATTGCTAGGTAATTTATAAACCCCATAAAAGGAGCTTCTCTTGTATTTTTTGGGTGGTAGGGGTCAAGAGTTCCTCAGGATACTCTTTAGTCATTCACTGTGATATCACAAAACTCACTTCAGACACACCAGGAGCTTGAACTTCTGAATAACTTAAGCATTGTTACAATAAAATAAATTTTAAAAATTAGATTCTGTGAAGCCTGGAGCTCTGCACTACGGATCAGGTAACTATCATATCATCACAGATTTAGAGCTGGAAGGTCTTTCAGATAATCTAGTTTAATGGCTTCATTTTTACAGATGACTAAAGAGAGACCCAAGATTTGCTCCTGAGGTAATTAATAATAGTAAAGTCAGAATTCCAAACCAGAGTTCCAATCCAGCTTCAGTCACTTACTTGCTAAATGATCTTGGGCAAGTCACTTAATCTTTAACCCAGGTCACAAATCCAACACTCTCTGCACTTTCATTATGGAAAGATGTAGAATATAATCCCTGCCCTTGAGGAGGTGATAGCAAAATTTACGAAAACAAAACAGGAAGGTTTGGAGAATACTTTCGAACATACTGCTAAAGGCAAAATAAAGAGAGGGAACATGGAAAGAAGACTGGCAATCCGGAAACCAGGTTTCTAAAGGCTGTGTCACTAACAGGTTGTTACAACCTTTCTCAAATCACTTAATCTCTCAATTACCCTACAGGTAAATGGGGTGTGATGGAAATTGACCTCAAGGACAGCTTCAAGCTCTAATACTTTGTTTCAAGGTATCAAGATCTTCTCTTTGGTTTCTTCCTGGAAACTTACGGTCTGAGGGTGGTAGGAAATGAACAATGCGCTCAATTTCCCAACTTTGAAAAGGCAGTTAGCACCTACATAATAGAGCTTCAAAGTTGGCAAAGCAAATTGCACGTTATCTCATTTAATATATATATATATATTTTTGTCTCAGCAAGGGGCTCTCCACAGAAGCTCATGCTCCAACATCTCAGCGCCTGTTCAGGTTGGGTCAGTCCTGCTCTTGGGTCCCACTTTATTTGCACCCAGAATGCTTTGCAAACGTTGTTGTGGTTCCAGACCAAGGGGTTTTCCTGGCAAAAGTACTGGAATGGTTGGCCATCTCCTTCTTTCCTTCTCCAGTGTTGTCCACAGTTTTACACAAGGGGCTGAGGAAGTGGCTCACCCAAGGTCGCGCTACACCACCTAGTTGCCCCATTAGCAAACAGTGGGTGTCTAACAATTGTTTATTCGATTGAAAGAGGGCAGAACTTAGCGTCACAAGCACCTTGGTCAAAGGTCAGGTCAGGCTACCCGCGGGACCTCGGGCAAGTCCACGTTTCCGCATCTATGAAGGGAGGGATGGGGTGCCACGGCTTCCCACTGCGGACCCAGGAGCTCCTCATCTCTGCGGGCCGGCCCTGAGTGCGCTGCCAGCTCTGCCCGGCCCGCCACCCCCGCGTGGAGCCGCGGGGTGGGTCAGGCTCCCGGCAGCCCCGCGGGCGTGTGCGTGTGTGTGCGCACGTCTCCCTCGCGCCCGCCCACGGAGAGCGGACCGTTTTCTCATGCCATAGCCTGACCAGTCACAGGAGTCCCGGCATAGCCACCCCAGACGACTCGGCCAGCGCCACCTCGTTGGAGACCGGAAGTTGTAGTGCCAAGACTCGCGGGCCTCCAGCTCCGCAGTCAGAACGTACGCCCCCCGCCCCCGGAAGCCGCCCTTCCCGACACCTCCGCGGCTGCGCAGGCGCACGAGAGAGCAGAGGGGAGGAGCTGAGGGCTGCCCGGCGGGAGGGAGTGGCGGCCGGTGGTGGTGATGGTGGGGGGGGCCCGGCCGGGAAAAATGGCGGAAGTTGGGGTGAGTTATTGGGGGCGGGGAGGGGCGGAGGGGAGGCCCGGGGGGAGGCCCTGGCGGCGGCCCGGGGCGAGGAAGGGACCGGCCCGAGGCTCTCGCCGCGGGACCCCCTGGCGATGCGTCGGCTCGTCGGAGGCCCCGGCGGTGCCCGGGGCTCGGCATTGGCGGGGAGCCCCGCGCCGTGGCAGCCGGGGATGGGGGCCGGCTCGCAGGGGCTTGGGGAGGAGTGGGGGAGGCGGAGGCGAGGCCCAGGGTCCCGGCCGGGAGGAGGAAGGTGGGCCCGCGTCTGCCGGGGGCGGGGGGCGCCTAGAGAGGAGGCTCCCGGCTGGGGAAGGTCAGGCTGCTGACGGCGATGCGCGCAGGTAGCCTCTGCCCGAGACGGGCCCGGGCGTTCTGCGGGCTGGGGAAACCTCTGGGGGGCCGGGGGGGGCGGCAGCCCCTGCGGACGAATGCTTGGGAAGGTGGGGGGCACAGACACCCGGGGCGACCCCCGCTGCCTGAAACTTAGTGCTGGCAAACAGTTTTTCCGGACCAGCTTTAGGACACCGTAAAACGGCCAAGGGGGTTACTTTTCTTAAAGAACTGTTTCTGAGGGGTCTCTCTTCTACCATGCTACAAAAGGGAGGGGTGGGTAGGAATTCCTGTAGATTCCCGAACTACTAAAGTTTGTTTAGGAAAAAGATGGATTCAGAATTTCAAAGGAAAATGTACTCTTCTTATGTTTGTTTCTTTTTGAGCGATGTAGGGCCAGGAGTGATTAGATTATTTCTTTCTTTTCCGTTTGGCTGATAAACCATTGGGCAAAAAAGAGCTAGGAGAAGAGAGTGGTAGGAATCAGAGAGGGGAACAATCAGATATTAACTTATTTCCTCTCCCTTCATTTTTTCCTTCATGTGTTCTTTTCTTGCACATTTTTTTTTTCGGTAGCATTTTCTGTCAAAGTTGTTTACAGAGCCCTTCTAGAGTAAAGTGACTGGATCATGACTCATGTCTATTTGGGAAAGGGGGAGATTTCCAAAATATGATGGTTGTAGCTTTTGTAGATATATTTTCATTGAACATAAAGGGTAAAATGTTTACATTTGAAGACAAATACTTAAATGTCATCTGAAAACAAATTTCAAATGTTGACTGCATTTATCATTAAAAAACAATTATGGAATGAGAGAGTGTTTTAGTTACTGGTTTCTAACTGTATGTTATTGTGTACGTTTGCATCTAGGAAGCTGTTACTAGATTTTAATGTGAAGTGGACAATAGTAAGGTTTTTTTCCCCCTAATTTTATGGTGCATTTCTTTTTCCTTAGTGTGTTTAGGTTGAAATATTTAACTCTGCTTAGGTAACTTCTGAATTGAATTTGTTTTAATTTAGGAAGACTTAACCCACTTGGTTTAACAAATCTTGCTGGATTAATCTAATGATAATGTTACTATTTTAGGAGTACAGTTCTAATTAAGAAAACATTGCAGTAATTAATCTTATGAAAGAGAAGTAACTAGTAATTTGACTTCGTTATTTTTATAGCTTCTCTGTCAGAAGGCCCTGTATACACATAGTATAGGGTTTTCAGTAATCATTTGAACATGGAGAGTACTGTAGTTTGATATTTGTGATCTGTATTGCGGTCATTAGGATACATCTGATTCTTACTAAGTTATCTTAAAAGTTACCTGTTCTGTGACTTTGCAGTACCTATTTTCATGAGAAGACTTAAGAACTTTCCTATTCCTGTGATGCAGATTACATCATAAATTATAATGGTTGATTACTTTAAGAAGTTCTTAGAAATAATACAGGTGTTCCACACTCTTAATAGAGTTGTCAGTCACTGCAAAACAGTCATGCATTAGCACTGAAAAGAACTAGTCCCCTTATTTGTATAACTCAAGAAATTTAGGCCCACAGAGGTTTTGACTTGACCAAGCTAACACATCTCCTGACTTCTAGTTCATTTGTGTTTTTTTCCCTCCAAGGAGTATGTCATTACCACTGTTTAAGGAAAATTACTTTGAAAGGAAAGATGGTTAAAAAGCAAAACTTAACTTTGAAGTTACACCATGAATGCAAATTTCTCTATCATATCATATTATTCTATATCTATTTCTTTTATACCCTGAGAAGCCTGTCTCCTGTTGTAGAGTAGAAGAGACTTTACTTTTCATCTGGTTTAAGAGAGTTGCTATGGACCCCCAGGAGGCAGTGGAAGGAGTACTAAATCTGGTGTCAGAGGATCTGGGTTCAAATTCTACCTGTGATCCTTATGTTTACCTAAATGTCCTTGGGAATGTCATTTCATTTCCCTGCTCCACAGTTTTCTCACTTGTGGGGAAAAATCCTATGGATTCAAAAATTAATTACAATTCATAGTGGCTGCTTTGGAAGTAGAATCCAGATCCTAGGATATGAACAGTTACTACCTGTTTAATTTTTGGCAGATTACTTAACCTGCAAACCTTAGTTTCCTCATATATAAAATTGGAAGTTAGACTAAATGGATACTGGAAGCCCTTCAAACTCAATTTCTGTGATTCTAAAGCCACATTTCATTATTCCATATATATTATATGTTTGTATAAACAAATCACTCTTAATCCACAATCAGTAACTAGACATGCACTTTGAATTCTTTTTTGTTGTTGTTTTTGTAAATATAGTGTTGCTAGGTCAGCATTGAGACACCTAAACTCTTTTACCCAGTTCCCTTAGTGACCAACAGAGATTGTTTTTGAGGCTGCTGGTCAGGCTTGATAGTGCATTCTTTGGCTGTCTAGTGGACTTTTTGTTTTGTTTTCTTTTTTGCAGTTTGACCTGTGGCCTTCAGTTTCCTTATCTGAAGTGAGAGGTTTGAGTCCCTAAAATTTTCCTTCAAAATTATTCTGACCTTATTAATTATGGAACCTTTATTTTGGTACTCAGAGAGGTGGTCTCATATAGTTTCCCTGACCTTTTTCAAACTATTATATGAAACGAATAGATTCTGTCAGTAAATACAGATTATATAAATGAACTGGAGTTATATAAATGTGGCAGGCAAAGCTTATGTAAACAGTAGCAATAGAATAGCATAAGTAAACAATTTTAGGAAATTGATAAGATTTAAAGGCTCCAAAGGAGTTCTTAATATGAGACTCATGATCTTGTGATAACTATATTTCAATATAATTGGATTTATTTTATCCATTTAAATACATTATTCTGAGAAGGGGTCCTAAAGTTTCACCAGTTTGCCAAAGGGGTACCATGAAACCAAACAAAGTTAAGAATACCTAACTGGTGACTGCACGATTATAGATTAGAGCTGAAAGGGACCTTAGAGATTGTATAGTCCAAGTCCTCTATTTAACAGATGAGGAAATTAAGGCAGAGTTAGGTTAAGTGAGTTGCCCAGGGTCATACTGATGGAGCTAGAATGCAACCGATACCCTCTGACTACAATACTTTGCTGCTGTCAAGCCTGCAAATACCTTAAAAATTTAACATTTATGCTGTTGTTTTCTTAAGAATTTATTAACATAGAACATTTTAGAGATATGGACACGGAAAATCAATGAGGTTTGAGTTTCTCAGATATTGTTCTCTTAGCTTGTTAGAGCAAAGGGCAAAAAACTTTGTGGTAGCCACTCAAAGCTAGAGGATGCTGACAATAATCCAAATATAAAGTATATCCTAAATTTTTTTTCAAGCTTTAGAATGTCAGTTTACCCTAAAAGGTAGAACACACACACACACACACACACACACATGCATATGTACCTGTCAACTACATTAGTTTGAACATAGATCATACTTTCCCTCTTCAAATCTGGAGAGGATAAAACCTGAATGTAGTTTATAATTAGTGCTGTTTTTCAGTATACATGTGTATTTTTACCTTTCCAAGAGATTTCATTTTAGGAATACAGTATTTATCCAATACAGATTGTATTCAAAATAGCATTTTGAGGTCCATGCTGTGATACACACACACACACAGCTGAGATTGTTATATTCTAGTGCTTTTGGTAACTTAACTCATTTGGAGCCACTATAAGATAAAACTTTTAAAATAAATTCTGTTCCATAGAGATAATCCCCACCTTAATGAATATTTTACATATCATAAACAAGTATGTTTTAGCACTTGTTCAGTCAGCTATAGAGTCCCATCTATGGAAACTCCCTCTGAATCCTCTTCCAGAGAGTGGTTCCAACTCCTGCCCCATCTTAGTGCTGTAGCAGCTGAGGATTCATTCTTGGCATCCGTAGTTAGAGGGAAGCAAATTTCTCCATGAAATCAGCCTTCTAAATGATGACAACAACATTTATATAGTGTTACAAGGTTCACAAAATGCTTTTTATGCCACATTCTCATTTCCCATTTTATGATGAGAAAGATAGGCTCTGAGAAATGAAGTGACTTGCAGGATTGGAATACAGTTCTCCTGTCTCTAAGTTCGTCATTCTTTACCCTCTAATAAACTACCTGTTTATTTACCTGTTTTCTGGTTTATATCTACTTTGAGCTATAAAACAGTATGGATTAACTAGCTGGTATTGCCATATAACTGTATACTTGTGAGTTGATATATGTGTCATAT
>CM053771.1:255472460-255534920 GCA_028658325.1 Potorous gilbertii
TCGAAAGGTAATTATGTCATTCTCCTTTAGGAAAATGCTATGTGAGTTCTACAGAAGCTTCTCAGACAGCTTCTTGCACTGTATTTGGAAGTTAGTCCATTATGTTCCTTTCAGATAACTAGTGAGAAAAGCAAACAAACAACTAGCCACCTCATACTGTTGAAAAGGCCTTTATTATAGTTCAATTTATAATGTGCCAATTATGTTTCTTCTGTTGACACTATTCTTGTTGCTTACGCTTCATCTGTCCCACAAAATCACCACTAGTGGTTGATAAACTTGAATAAAAAGAATTAGGGAAAACACTTTATGATTTGATTTAGACAGTTCCTTTTTAAGATATTTAGACTTAGACTTTCATTTTTGTTTGAATTTGTATTTTGTGGTAGGAATTGAAATCTGGTCAATCTCAGGATTTCTTCAGTTAAGGTTAAAGAAGATAAAATTAAGCATTATTAGTTTGCCATAACCCCAGATATCATTTGCTTGTGTATCTTAGTTATTTAAACATTGACTCATGCAAGAGAAAATGATTGAGTGGAAAGGTTTTATTCTTTTATAAATGAAAAAACTAACATCCTAGGACCTTATTCTAAAGACCCTCTTGTATGTTCTTGGAATCCATGCTGATGAAGTCCTGTATGTATCAGTAACTAAGATCAGCCTGCACTTTATAGATTTTTTATCTGTTCTCTAAATCATATTAACTACTACAGAAAATCAAACAGTGGAATTTGAAGACAATCTAGACCTTTTTCTTTTATAGGAAAAAAAAATTTTATAACTTGACAAGTTGTTATACTTGAACAGATCAATTTGTATTATTACAAAAAGAAATTAAATAGCAGTCCCATTCTTAGAATGTACTAACTTCCTCCCAACCAGCTATCTACATAAATTAAGGGGAAGCAAAAGAATTAGAAATGATGAACCTCTGGCCCAGAGGAATATATATTCTAGTAGAAGTTCAACATACTCATTTCTCTCCATTGTTCATTCTAACCTTTTATCAAATTCTCCAGTTTTAAAATTTTTCTCACTTTTTTCCCCAATAAATAAGCTGTAACAGTTTTTTTAAAGTTAAATTTCATTTCAGGCAACTGGGTGGTGCAGTGGATGGAGTGCTAGGCCTGAAGTCAGGAAGACTCATCTTTCTGAGTTCAAATTTGGCCTCAGACTGTTAACTAGCTGTGTGATCTGGGCCTTATTAGTAAAATGAACTAATCCCAAATGGGGTCATGAAGAGTGAGACACCACTGAAACAACTGAACAATACTTTTTCATTATCATTTACATTGTATCTTTTAAAATTAACTTTCTTCAGCAGATAACTATTATTTATGTGAGTTGGGATCGTTATGATTTAATCTCTAAAATAGGTAATTTAGAATTCAGCAAAAAATTGAACAATTATTCATGCTGATTTTTCACCTTTATCTTTTTTTTTGCAGGATTTTTTGTAGATTCTAATTTAGGACAAGATGAATACTAATGAAAAGTCTATTAGCCACTGTGATTGTTAAAAGTTATTGAACTTATGAAGCTATGGAAGAGAGAGAGACAGCATCATCTGTGCCCCCAAAGTGTGGACCATACATTTCTTCTGTCACTAGTCGGAGTATGAACTTGGTGATTCGTGGAGTAGTTCTGTTTTTGATTGGAGTGTTTCTTGCATTAGTATTAAATCTACTTCAGATTCAGAGAAATGTCACACTCTTTCCACCCGATGTGATTGCAAGCATCTTTTCTTCAGCATGGTGGATACCACCATGCTGTGGCACAGCTTCAGGTAAGGGTAGAAGTTATCTTTAATGCTTAGCATGGAATTAAAATAAGTGAGAATGATGCATTCTGACCAAATAATATTTTCCCTTTGATTCTAGATTTGATGTCAGTTCTCCTAGTGGTCTAAGTAACTTAAGCTTTCAGTTTCTCTTTTCCTTTAAAATGGATATTGTGGCTTATGAGTATTAAGTTTATTTTGAAGATGCATGTCATTGTATAATTTTTTAATTGACTTTTTGCATATGCTAATCTGGTTTTGCTGTTGTTTTTGAAGTAAAGCAAGGTACTGAGATTTTAAAAATAAAGTGAAAAATTTTGTTCACATTTGAAGCCTAATTATATTTAAAGTTTGTGCACAGAAGTGTCCCCCCCCAAAGCATATTGTTTCTAATAATTTTGGAATTAGTATAACTTAAAAGTAATAAATACTTGAATAAGTAAGAAAAGTAGGTGTTGTCTTTCTTTTTATTAGGTAACTGCCTTTACTAACTGGCTTCTTTAACATGAGCTTATTTAATGTTGAGTTCTTATTTAGAATGGGTTTTGGGCTTTTAATTTAATCTTTTTGAATTATTGCAGATTCTTATTGAATTGTACCTTCTGTAACTCTAGTAGAAGAGAATTTATGAGAAAATTATCAGACTGTTTAAAAATGTCTGTTTAAATTCTCCTGATACATTTAAAATAAACTGAAATCTTTTCAACACAATGTGGAGACTAGTATTTCATTCAAGGGGACCCAATTATTAAAAGTGGCAAAAATAACCTTATTATAAAATGGAATCAGCTGTGTCACAGACTTGTTACATAGATCCCAGGAACAATGTTCTGTTAAGATTCTAGTACATTACAGAATTTACTCTAAAGTGGAGCTCTCTTGAATGCTATTCCAAAGGATATAGTTGCTGAAGAACTAAGGCAGTGTTAGAGCAAGTCTCTGATGTATTTATAAGCCTATATCTCTAAGCTTCCTGTCTAATATCTTTTTCCCTTCTCTTTAGGCTCAGTAGCTGTTAATGCTACTTACTGTCTGTGTAGTCCCTACTTATATCTCCTTGTGTCTGATTGTACTTAAACATTTGTTAAATTTAGAATTCTAAATTTTTGACCCTAATTCACTAAGGGAACAGACTGAATTCCAACCTATTTTCTAGTAGTGACTAGAAAGAACAAAGAATGTTGCTTAGGCCCAGAGAAGCATTTGCTGGCAGCCATGGTTGCTTTGTTCTTTTCAGGATAAATCAAGGTTTAAATTAAAGGAGTAGCCAGCTGCTTGCTTCTGCCTGTGGTTTGGAAGGGGAAGAGTGAATAAGTAGTCACTGCTTCTGTCCTGCACAGAACTGGGGCCAAGTTTGACCAGTACTGGACTGTAGTTAGTGCCTCTACAGTAAGCATAGGAGCATTTGCCCAGTGTAACTTTAAAAAAATATATATTGATGCTTTTTTTTCTTATTTACACCTGTTATTTCCTAATACCTCCTCCCATCCCCAAATGGAACCTTTCCTTCTAACAAAGATAAATAGCCAAGCCAAACAAACTGACTCATCAACCATGTCTGAAAAGGTATGCAGCATTCAGTTTCCAATGTACCCTATGGAGAAATGTTGGACCAGTGAACTGAGATAGTACTGACTTTCTAGGCCTTTTTCCCTTTAGCAAAGTATTTAAGTCCTAAACCTAAAAAAGTAAGAAATGTATTTTAAAAATAAATTTAAAAATTTTAAAAATCACCTTTATTTCCAAATCTGTCTCTTCTTTTTTCCTGTTTAGGAGAGATATATCTAATTCCTTATCATAAGGAGTAAGAAAAGATAGTACAGCAAAGGAACCAGAATATCAAATATGTCAACAGTCTATGCAGTATTACACGTTTATGCTCCCCTACCTTTGCAGAAAAGGGAGGAGGATATACTTTTTCATGTTTTCTCTGAAACTGAGTTTTATCATTTTAATTACACAACTTTCAGCAATTTTTCAAGTTCCTTCAATTCACATTGTTGTTGTTGTGAACATTGTTTTCTAGATTCTGCTTACTTGAGGGGTATTGTGGTATAGTGGCAAGAGTGCTGGATTTGGAGTTAGGAAGCACTGTCTCTGACACAAGCTGTGTGACCTTGAGCAGGTCCCATAACTTTTCTAAGACTCAGTTTCCCTGTGTATAAAATTAAGACTGTAGTAGCATCTCCATTACAAGATTGTTAGGATAGTCAAATGAGATAATGTATATAAAGAGCTTTGTAACCTTAAAATGCTGTATAAATGTTAGCTAGTGTTAGTAATAGCTATTACTTCATTCCATGTCCATTCATATAAATTCTGAAAATAAAATATTAAATGTGAACATTACCTTTCATTCGTTTTGCAATTTCCCCCCCATTCCTTTGTCTCCCGTTTTACAAACCAGTTGATATACATAGCCTGTGACAGCTTCACCCTGGGGAAGGTTTTGCATTTCCAGAAAGTACCTGGGACAAAGAAGGGGACTGGAGTTTGGAAATCTAGATTCCAGTTAACTTTTTTCTTAAAAAAAAAAAATATATATACACACACACACACACACACACACGCATATTAATATATGTGTGTGCATATGTTTATCTGTATTTGTATGTGTGTGTGTGTGTATATATGTATAATGTATATCTATTTCTCCCTCCAATCAGTAAAAGTTTGCCTTCTCTCCTATCTGCTTCATCCTTCCCTACCCCATTGAGAACAAAAGAAAACCAACCCCTGTTATAAACAAGTATACTCAAGCAAAACAAATTTCTGAATTGGCAGTGTCTAAAAATAATATGTCTCATTCTGCATTCTGAATCCTTCACCTGTCTCTGAGGAGGTGAATAGCATGCGTCATCTTTACTCCTAGGAATCATGATTCATCATGACACTTCTTAGAATTCCTAAAGTCTTTCAGAATTAATGGTCACATCCTTGTACTAGTTCTTCTGATTCTGTGTACTTCATTCTGCATTAGTTCATACAAGTCTTTCTGAGTTTCTCTGAAACCATCCTCTTTATCATTTCTAATAATGCGCTACTATTCTAATACATTTGCATACCATAACTTGTTCATCCATTTTCCAGTTTATGGACGCTTCCTCAGATTCTCCTTTGTGATCTTAGAAAAGAGGCATAAATATTTTTGTATGCCCTTAATAGTTTTATTTTGCTTAGTATCAATCCTTTTTTTTTAACCTACCCTCCCCTTATTTCCTCCCCTTCTTCCATTTCTCTCCCATTTCCCTGTTGAGTGAAATGTATTTCTGTATCCAAGCTATGTGAGTGAATATATTCTTCCCTCCGACCAGTTCAGATAAGAGTCAGATTGAAGTGTCCTTGCCCCTTCTCTCCCCTTGCTTTTGCATGCTCTGATTTTGTGAGCAAATTTTCTCTAATTTTCAACTTTGCCTTTCCATCTTAGTCTATTCCTTTTCCCCTCTCTTTCCATTCTCTTAAGATATAGCAGAATTATTCTCAGGCTTTATTTAGTTGAACTCCGTCTGTGACTCCTGATGATGATAGGATTCAGAGGAACACAACTTCCCATGTATCAGTGTAATCAGTTTATTCATGTAAAGTCTCTTAAAGTTGTTCTGTTATATTTACCTATTATGATTCTCTAAACTTCTTTGTTTGAATTTCAGTTTCTTTACAGTTCCTTCTTTACAGTCTTTTAATCAGGAATGCCTAGAAGTCCTCTATTTCACTAAAGATCCATTTTTTCCCCCTGTAGGATTATGCTCAGTTTAATTGAGTAAATTATTCTTGGCTGAAAGACAGTATTCTTTGCCTTCTGGAATATGATTTTCCAAGTTTTTTGCTCATTGATGGTGAAAACTGTTTAATTGTGTGTGATCCTGACTGTGTCTCTTCAGTACTTGAATTCTTACTTTCTGGCTGCTTGCAGTATTTTTTCTTTGACCTGAAAGCTCTGAATTTGGGCCTTATAAAGTTACTGATAAAGTTTATTTTGGGTTTCTTTATTTTTGGGTTTCTTTGAGGTGACTGGTGGATCTAAGACATCTGGGTAGTTTTTTTTTAGAATTTCTTTAAGCGTGATGTCTAGCCTCTCTTTCTTTTAATCTTGGAATTCAAGTAGTCTGTCGAGTTAAATTTCTTTCCTTAGTCTGTCATCCAGGTTAGCTGTTCTTTCTTATGAGATACCTTAGATTTTCTTCTATTTTTTTCAATCTTTTGACTTTGTTTTAATATTTTTTTGCTGTCTCTTGGAGCTTGGAATGGTCCATTCTGATTTTCAGGGAGCATCCTATTTGGCCAAGATTTAGTACCTCTTTTGCTAAACTGTTTATTCCCTTTCTAATTCTTTCTTCCATAGCTCTCATCTCCCTTCAGATTTTTTCCTTTAGCTATCTCATTTCATTGATTAATATTCTTCCAGGAATTCTAGTTGAATTTTTGTGCAAGATGTGTTTTTCCCTGATGCTTTGCTTGTAGATGTTTTGGAGTTACCTTTTTTGTCTAGGTTTGTGTCTTGAGCATCCCTGTAATAGTTTTTTAGGGTACAGTTCTTTTTTTGTTTGTTTGTTTGCTTGTTCTACCAGCTTACTCCCTGACTTTAGACTTAATGTTAAGACCAGGCTCTATATTTCTAGGGGGAAAGTCTGGGCTCTTCTTGCTGCTGCTTTCTTGTGGTATTAAGTGTTGTATTATTCCATGCACTTAGGAACAAGTCAGGTCTGATTGAGGACAAGGTCTGATTGCTGACTTGCTGGTATGAACTCTGGGTCTGGATCTGAGCAGTGGTGGACTGCTGCTGGGCTCAGCTCTGCCTACCAGCTGGATGGTAAGCTTTGCTGAGTCAGTGACAGAACTGCAGAGTTTGACCTGGGATTCCTGCCTTAGTTATTCAGGTTTCTGACTGTGTCATCTCCTGGGGTCTGAGCCTCTTCTGCTGCTTGCCTTAGAACATGTTCCTTCTAGGGATACTGCCCGATGCCTTCTTTGTTCCACTCTCTTCCCCGGAATACCGCATTTGGTCCCTTGTCCCTTCCTCATTCCGCCATAGATCTGTGATTTGAAACTGAGTAGTAAGCAACAAAATTGCCAGATGGCTTCTCTTTCTGTCCTGGTACCTAACTTTGGGTGTGGGACCTCCTCTTGCCCTGATGCCTCTACCTGGGTACTACTGTGGTCCAGTACTCCTACCCGAACCCGGTTCCGGTGTCTCCAGACTTCTCTGTTTGTCTCCCTGGGAAAATGGCCCATTTTTTTTTTTTTAATTTCCCCATCAGGATTATATCTGGTGTCTTTTCTAGGCTTCTTTGGTGGAGTTTAGGTGGGGGGAGCTTGGCTGTACTGTTTTCCACTACTCTGCTATCTTGGCTCTACCTCTGCTAGTTAACTATTACACATTATTTTGGGTTAGTCCTTCCTCAAAAAATAAAGATGAAAATTTCAGGGATGAAAAATATAAGTCAGTTATAGAACTGTTTTAGCTTTTCCCTTTTCCTTTTTTTCTGCTTTTTAACGTCAGTCATTCCAAATTTGTCAGTTTGAATATGATGGTATAAGGTTTCAGGAAGAACGGCCTAGTACAAGGGTGGTCTTTATTTTTTAGACTGTTCTGACCATGTCCCACCCCTGTTCAAAAACTTCATTGGCTCCCCGCTGTCCTCAACAGGGTTTCTAAATATCTTTGATTATACATTCCTATCAGCAAAACATTTGAGCTACCCCACCTCCATGTATATCTGTTTTTATTTGTAAGTTGTGTGAATTTGCTACTGTATTTATTTTACAAAACTAGAAGTTAAAGAAGAATGAGAGGTAAAGATGAAATAATATTTATGCCTAGAGTTATCAATAGGGAGCCACTGGAGGCTCTTGAGTGAGGAGAGGGACATAGCTGGACTGGTTCTTTATTGATAGTACATTCTAGCCAGACTAGATATGAGTAGTTTGTTGAACTTGATATGATATCACTATTTGCAAAAGCTTTCTTGCGTACTTGGAATTCCTTCCTTCCTTCCTTCCTTTTGTCTCATAAAAACCTTCTTCATTCAAGGCTTAATTTGGTGGCACGTTCTCTGTGACACTTGCCCTCTTTTCCCAAGTTCTTGACGTTTTCTTCCTCTTTGATTTTACTCATCTTTCAGTAGAACCTAAGCTACTTGGGACTACCAACTATTTCCTTTGTGTCTTTGAAACCCTAGGTTTTAGTAGAGTAAGCACATAGTAGGTCTTCAATAAAGTTTTACTGAATTAAGTTGACTTTCATTTGCTGAATGTCATTACTGAAGGCAGTCAGTGGTAGAAGAAAAGATAAGGAAAACAAGGTGACAAAAATATTTTTTTAAAAGAAATTTTTATTGATACCTTTGGTTTTTAAAGGGAAGAAAAAGAGAAAAGAAGAGAAAAAAATCAGCACAATGGATCAACACATGCAAAAAATCTGGAAATATATGCAGTGCTCCATATCCACGGAACTTCCCCCTCTTCAAAAGGATGGGGGGAGGTGTCTTCTCATATCTCATCTTTTGGGTCATATTTATTCTCTAATTTTGTATTCACTGGATTATTTTAATTCAGTTCATTATTTGGTGATGGTTTTTTCCATTAACATTGTTGTAGTCATGGTTTTTATTGTTTTCTTGGCCCTGCCTACTTCATTTTGTCTCTTCAAGCCATTCTTTCTTGGCTTTTCTGTACTTATCATATTCCCCATTTCTTACAACATAGTAATGTTGTTTTATAATCACATATCATAATTTGCTTAGCCATTCCTTAATCAGTGAACATCTTTTTTGTTTACAATTTGTTGCTTCTATGGAAGGGAGGAAGGAAGAAAATGAACATTTATTAAGCACTTGGTGTGTACTAGGCATGTGCTTAGAATTTGCAGATATTATCTCATGTAATCCTCCTAATAACCCTGAGAGGTAGATTCTGTTAGGAAACTAAGGCTGCCAGAGGTTGTGATTTGGCCAAGGTAACTCAGGCTAGGAGTTGTTTGAGGCTGGATTTGAACTCAGGGCTTCCTGATTCCAGGCTCAGTATTCTATTCACTGTGCCACATAGCTGCTTCTAAAGTGCTGCTATAAATATTTGTGAGCTTTTTTCTTTTCAATGAATGACTCCCTTGGGGATATATGCCTAGTAGTGGAATCTCTGAGTCAAAGGGTATGGATTAGTTACTTTATTTACATAATTTCAAATTGCTTTCCAAAATGATTGTACTGATTCATGGCTCTACCAACAAGGGTACTAGTGTGCCCTTCTTCCCATAGCCCTTTCAACAATCACTATTCCCATGCTTTGTCATTTTTGCCAGTCTGCTGGGTTTGTGGTGAAACCTTAGACTTAATTTGATTTACATTTCTTAATTACTTTGACCCCTTACCTGTAAGGGAGTGGTGAGGAAAATCTTCAGGGGGTGGTAGTACTCTAAGAAAAACAGCCATAGTTTCTACAGTTTGCAAGTTTCCTACCCCAGTAAGAGGGAAATCACTCTTAGCTGGCTTTTCTGTGCCTAGTAAGTTGAATTTTTTGGGCCAATGTCTTTGTTTCCCAAGGACAACTTATATTTAAATATCACTTTAAGGTTTACTAAGTTCTTTCTTAAGAGAACCTTGGGAGACTTAAATGGGTTAAATGATTTGCCCTTGATACATAATCAGTCATAATTTGAAGTCAGGTTTTCCAACATTTTAATCCTGAGCTTTTTCTACAGGGTCCTATTTCCCATGAATTGCTTTGGTTTTTCAACCTTGATTTTGAATGCAGAAATGTATTTGAATTGGCTGTATTCTTTCATTAAAGAACTGTAGACTCTTATGGTTCAGATACCTGGTTTTGGAGAATTGAAGGTTTAATAATGTTGTAAACATCTGGTTTAATAAATTGGCAGAACACAAATGACTAGTAATGAATCCCATACAGATGGAGTGAGAATTTTTTTCCAGATAGGAGAAATATCCGCTGGAGCAACAACTGGCCTGACTTTAATTATGTGGTGATGAACAAAACATACTTCTTACTAAGTTATGAATTAAAATGGCATGAGAGCAAGGGAAGCATAGACACTCCCACTGAGTTCTCAAACAGTTTAATAGTGGCAGCTCACAGTTTTGTAAATATCTGCTATCCAGCTCTGCCATACCTTTATTTAAAAGAAAGAAGACATGTAATGAGAAGTGACAAGTTACCTAGAATTCTCCTCTCAGTGAACAACTGAGAGCCTTGCATACTCAATGGATTTGATTTTTATTGGCAAATCCCAAGGTCGGCAGAATGTCAGTCTAAATTCCTTTTTGTGTTTTTCCCCTCAGTTGTCTCTCACTTGGGAGTCTTTGTACCATGTGCATAAAAATATAGTCATTTTTACTTACTTGTACCTTTGCACAGACATGTCAGGACTTTCCATGCAATAATTCTTTACCTTTGGCATCAGCTGCTGAGGAAAATTGACTTGGAATGTCTGATCTTAGTCAATGTCACTCAGGAACAAGAAGAAACCAAAAATAAGACAGGCAAAATAGTTTATTTAATAAATTCCTGAGAAAAGAATCAGCATCCTATCAGTTGTGGTTGAATTACTGGGTAGGGTGGATCAATTCATGCTTTGTTGTCAAATTTATTGTATAGGACTTCTGAAATATTCATTCTCTAAGGATTTTTAATTTACTTTCAATAACATAATCTTTAACTTTAAAATTTACTATCAGATATTGAAATTCTCCTGATGTTGAAGTCTAGGTGTGAAGCTCCATATATCACTTACATATACAGCAGACACCCACGTCAAGTTACAGCCCTCATTTCTCTGTGTTTTAAAAAAAACCTCAAAACCAACCAAACAAAAACCTTATATTATTGCAGCTTCTTATCTCCAGATGGGAGGGTGGTCACACCATCTTGTTTCTAATGCTGCTTCAGTGGTCAACTAGCAGGTGATTTTGGTTATTAATGGATCCATTTTTTTCCCCTTTAATATTGGATGCATTATCTGTGAAACATATCTAACCAGGCAAGGGAGGAGCTTCTGAACTTCTCACTTAGACTTTGATGCAGTATTTTAATGACAGACCATAGGTTGTATTGAAATTGTAACCGTGTTTCTCCACTGACAGTTGTGTCTTTTTATTACTAGAAAGGAAATGTAATGACACTTTTGAATGACACATTGAAAATGTTTTATCTGTTTCCAGTTGAATTTGATACCTGGAAATATATTTGCTTCTTAGAACTTGCTGAAAAATTTTTAGTTTATTAGAGGTTTTTCTTCAGATACTTGACAAACTCTACCATTTGGTTTAATGTGTTGATGTTTGACTATGTTGATGTTTTGTATTGAGATTAGGGCAAATAAGTTCCAGGTCTCAAGCAATATTTTCCATTTTTAAGTGCAACAGCACTCTAAAGCTTGCAAAGGCTTTCTTTTACAATGGCCCTGTGAGGAAGGGAATTATAAATATTGTCAATTCCCACTTTGTAGCTAAAGAAACTGACACAGAGAGGCTAAGGGAGTTGCCTGAAAGTTCACTGGGCTAGTTAGCCGCACAGCCAGGTTTCTCATTCCAGATTCAGAACTCTTTCTGCTACCTCAAATTGCCTTATGGTTGGTGTGTTTGCTTGTTTGTAATGTTTACTCTGTCATTGCCTGCTTAGCATTGCTAGTTGTCTTTTCTAGACTAAGAAATGTTATTATGATTATGTATTTTGTCTTTTTATAGTCACTTTAATCAATCAGTAAGTATTAATTATCCACTATGTAAAAAGTGCTTTAAAATTTGAGCCATAAATTGAATTCTTAAGCCATGGTTTGTTTGCTTTTTAGTTTTTGTGTGTAACAAATTTTATATGCATATTTTTGAGACTTTATTGATGAAATGGAGGAAGTACTGCCAGATGAGGTTGGGTGGGATGGTGCCTAAAAAGCTAGACAATAGATAGTCTTCAGAGTCAAGAAATAGGTCATCAGTGATTTGGGCACCATCTCTTTTTATTTCACATAGGTAGTATTTGCTGCTATAGGTTCATTGCTTAGAGGGATCATTGTACAAAGTGGTTGATTATCTTTTTAAAACTATTTTGGTATCATACTAATTAGTAATAGAAAATTCAAATGAGTTTAGTCTAATTTTCTAAACTGTGAATTATAGCTTGAAAAATTGTTAATGTTTTCCAGTTATAATTTATTATTCTATACTAGTTAATAATGTTCACTTCAGTAGTATTGTCCTCATTTTTATTTTAGTCTTATAGTCAAATTTAAAATTTTAGTGTTTGATGTTAATTTGATGAAAAGCTTTTAAATGCTTGTGTTGGTTATAGTAACTCTTTTAGCTTAGGTATGTCCCAATGCTACATTGAAGATGGCTTAATTTTCTCTCCTTTTTCCACAGCTGTGATTGGGTTATTATACCCTTGCATTGACAGGCATCTGGGAGAGCCACATAAATTTAAAAGAGAGTGGTCCAGTGTAATGCGATGTGTAGCAGTCTTTGTTGGTATAAATCATGCCAGTGCTGTATCCTTTTCACTGTAATGAAATGCATAATAACAAAGCAGCTTCCTATGAACCAAAGGTTAAACAGCCTCTTTCAGTGTAACTGTTGTCAAAATTTGATATTCCCACTTATTCATAAAGAGAATTTGAAATGTATTGTTAAAACATCACAGGAGTGGTTATATAGTTAATGTAGGTGAAGTGTTACTTTAAAATATGTAATTTTAAGATGTATCTTTTAAAACTTTTAGTATTTAGTTCTTTGGATTAAGTTTATTCCATCTAGTTCGTTAACTTCAGAAGTGAAATGGTATTCTTAAGAATTTATTTTCTTTTTAAAATAATGATGTTTCTTTTGTTTTATCCTTAAGAAATTCATAAAATTTGGGTACTTACCTTTTAAATTCTGTTTTTTTCTGCCTTGTCAAAATTTTAAAAAGCTGTAAAATATTTGAAAAGGTAGACTGTTGTTTGTCTTCATGAATGACACAAAGCACCAAAGAATAATGCTCCCATCCCCAAACAAGAATAAGTAGAAACAGTGAACCTAGGAATTGATAGGTAAAATCCTTAAACATGCATGCAGTCTTTGGGATCAGTAGTCTAGTTATTTTCATTAATTTGGGGTATCATCTCAATACAAAATCACTAAGAAGTTCAGATTTTAAAATGATTTGTTTTAATCACAGTTTTTGTTCTTGGCCTTTGAGTACCCTTTTTTCTGTGGAGTGGAAAATGAAGAAGGATATGGAGGCATAATGAGCAAAGGCTACTGTACTCTTAAATGCCTCTTTCCTTTTCATATTAACTGCTAATAGGTTATGTCAGGCCTGTCACCCATGCTTTGAGCTACTAGTTGACTTCCGTCCCAGAAGTGGAGGCAGTATATTTTCATTAATTATTGTAATGTAGAGGGGGGTTGAGGTAATCTTGACCTACCTATTCCCCCTCCCTTCATATACTTTTATCATGGGCCCTTTCTTCAGTTCCTTTTTTTTTTTTTTTAATTGTTTGAATCTCCTTTCCTCCTCTCCTCCTTATCCATTGTTGGCACCCTGGCACATAGTTGGGGGAATTCAGGAGCTAGAGGAATCATTTTGTCCTGGACAGTGGACTCACAGGACCTGAGTTCAGATATTTCCTCTCTCACTTAATAACCTGGGTGACCCTTGTGCAAGTTACAAGTCACATCCCCTTTACTCTTGTTTTCCTCATCATTAAAAGAGGGGATTGGACAAATTAGCCTGTGAGGTTCTTTCCAGCTGTAATTCTCTGAGCCTCTGTTTTCCTGGCTCTGTTTCCGACCCCAGAGACAAACAAACTAAACAACCTCATAAAAACGCTCTCCCTTTTGTAGAATTCAACCTAGATGTGTTCTTGATTCCACTCTAGTAGAGGTATTAAGAGATGCCTTTTATATTTTGTTTTGAATATTGTAAGCTATAGTGTGAGAGTAGCAATCACAAGAACCTTGGGGTAGGAACACTGAAAAAGTCTTTATGTTGTGGCTTACAGTTTTAACCAAGAGGTCAACTGTGAAAGAGGGAGGGTAGGAAATAGTTTTTTTGGTTCCTTCGAAATTTAAAGAAATTAGAGTGCTTATGTTAAGGTGATGTTATTTTGGGGGTCTAATAAATATCTAGGCTATACAAATATATCCTTGGACATAGAAGCATATGAATGAATGAAAGACAACATTGTGGACCATTATGATTCTGATTCCCCATTAATAATTCTTTGAATTATATAGGCTTAAGAGGCACTTAGAAAGTAGAAGACCTTTGTTTGTTGTTTTGTCATTTCATTTGTGTCCAACTTTTTATGACACCATGTGGGGTTTTCTTGGCAAAAACACTAGAATGATTTGACATTTCCTTCTCCAGTTCATTTTACAGATGAGGAAACTGAGGTAAACAGGGTCAAATGACATGCCCAGGGTCACACAGCTAGTAAGTGTCTGAGATCCTATTTGAACTCATGTCTTCATGATCCTAGGCCTGGTGCTCTGTTTACTTCACCTCCTAGCTGCCCTAATGCTAAGAGTTGGTTAGCATTTTATAAGTAGTCATTGTATGCAAAGTACGCTATTGATGATATAAAGACAAAAAATGAAATAATCTCTGCCTTAAAGGAACTCATGTTATACCGATGTAATTTAAGTCCAATTTCCTCATTTTTACCAATGAAAAAAGATCTACTTTGAATCTGAATGATCCTACTTTATTTTAAACTAATTCTTCACTTCCCTTCTTTAGCAGGAAAATTGCCAGAGGCTTCCTCCTTTCTGATCCTTTTATTTTTAAGTTTCTTTCCTTATTGCCTTTATCCTGAAATCTATAGCCATTGTTTGTGATGTGAGAATGTGGTATTTAATCACTTGGACTTTCTAAAGGTATATTGTATTTCTAGACATACTGGGACATACTCCTCTAGTTCATGTTTGTTGTGATACTCACCGATAATGATATCCTAACCAAACTCCTTGAATGAGATCTGAAATAGATTCATCCTGTGCCAGATTTCATACTCTAGCAGTATGTTTACTGCTTACTAGAAATCAGAGAACACTATGAGCTTTATTTTGGACTGTTAAGTTTATTGCCAACTGAAGGATAAGAAAAGCTTTTCCAACAAGTACAGCTATAAACCCGGTTATAGTACAATCTGAACCTAGACAATGAATGACCACACTTAGTAACCTTGGAGAGTTGCACCCGACTAATCCTTTGTTACTGAACTCTTCAGGCGAAGTGAGGTAGAAGAAGTGCAGGTTGCTGGGAGGAGAAGAGAAGCCATAGGATATGTTGAAAGGAAAAAGAGAGCTCCTTGTGGGATATTTTTAATACTGTCTACTGTGCTTGTCTTTCTGTGCGGTGAAGGCAGAACTAGATGGTCTCAAGAGAAACATTGGACATACCCCCCCACCCCCAGTCCCGGAGAGCTTCATATGTCTGAAGAGCCATAGTGTGGCCTTGTGGGACATAGATAATGCCCTTTTAATGACATCTGAAATTAATACCTTTAGTATAATCCTTTAGCAAAGAAATGAGAAAATTGAATTTGCAAAGCTCTATTTTGTAAAAAGAGATTTGGGGAAGAAAAGAGCCACACATTTGTGAATAGATGCTTAAGTAGGTGCTTGAAATAAAATATCACTTGAGCAAACTGTCCTATACCAAAAAGTCTCAGACACCAAAATAACGTGACAGGTTGCAAGATAATGCCCATTTCAAGGCTTTATCCACAACAAATTAAAACTAGAACAGTTGACATAATAGAAAGGCATACTGTGTCCTTGGTACTCTTGTTTCTGAACTGCATTATTATAAAATGTGTCTGTCAGTAAATCACATAGAAAATGTGGTACCCTGTTAAATAGCTGTCAACTCTTCTATTTTCAAATTCCCATATGATTCTCAAGTAATTCTAAACCAGTTTCAGAAATAATCTTATGAGGACTTTTTTTCAGCCAAAAAAAAAAAGACCAACCCTAAAGCCGTGTATTAATATTTAGTGCTGTCTTGAGAAGTTTTCAGATATATTTTTTAGTAGAGGAAATCATGTATCATAGAATTAGACCTGATCTTGTAATTGAAGAAAGGATACACTATTTATTTTAAAGATACCATGTTCGGTTTATTAAATTGTCCAAGTCCTCTGCTTCCTCAGTAAATATTAGTGATGGTAATGTTACTGTTCTCATGCACTAGAGTGTTCTCTGTTGAACTGAAAAACAGTATGTTTGAAAGTGAAGTTAATATTCCTTTCCCACCAATAGTGTCCAGTCTATTTTTTCTGTTGATTTAGAAAAATGACATTGTTTTGCTTTGGTTGGAAATTTTAAAATGAATCCTTAACAGTTACCCCAGAAAGTAGATTTTGACAACAATATACAGTTGTCTCTCACACTAGCTGCACTATCCATTGGTCTCTGGTGGACTTTTGATAGATCACGAAGTGGTTTTGGCCTTGGAATAGGAATTGCTTTCTTGGCAACCTTGGTCACTCAACTACTAGTCTATAATGGGGTTTATCAGTAAGTATTTGTCTTTTTGGTGGAGTTTTATGATGAATGAAAAGAAAATAGATTTTAAATTTAAACATATTTAGAAATTGTTCACAGTAGTTTTCTTGCTAAGTCAAATTTGTTCTGCTTGCAGTTTTCCTCTTTCTTTGTGCCACTAAAAATTATTTCTTTCATTCTAGATATACATCTCCAGATTTTCTTTATGTTCGCTCTTGGTTACCATGTATATTTTTTGCTGGTGGCATAACAATGGGAAACATTGGTCGACAGCTGGCTATGGTAAGTAGAAGCTTATTTGTATAGTATTTTTGTTAGTGGCGTGCTTTATTTCATGGTCACTTACCATGTTAAAGAAATCCGGTTTGTGAAGAAAAAATTCTTAAAGATCTGTCTGCTTTGGGAATACATTGAAATCAATTTGGAGCAGCTATTAGGTTGAAAAGATATAAAAAAGACAAATGTCATTAAATGAGAAACTGAGAAGGATTTATGTGACCATCACATTACTTTCACTTTGAGTTTAAAGTGTACCATCTTCCAGGTACTGGCACACTCAGAATGATACTGTGCTAAAAACTTACTGGTAAATTTTGCCACATTTTTCTGTCATTTTCTTAGATTTAGGATATTAGTAATTTTTACAAAGCTACTCCATTGAAACCATCTTTATTTGCTTTTGAGCAGATTAGATTAATTTCCTTGTCTTTAGTAATCATGACATCTAATTATCATGTCTGGTACTTTTTCTTATTGTCAGTCAGTTGTGCTTAAATTTTCAAGGGTATTTTCTTTACACAATAGTGTTTGATTTACAAAGTAATTCTGAATGTGCTAGTGCCCAGTGATTATTGTCTTCAGACTGCAAAATGTCTGCGTACTCAAGATAAGTGAGCACTCTCCTTCTTAAATTCATTTGCCCTTATTTGCATTCTTTACAAACTCTTTGTTTCATACTAGTAATTCTGATCTTAAGTCATACATATTTATGCAAACAAGTTGTACTTTCCTCCTTCCTTTTAAGTCTTTAACCAAGCTCTTTAATTATCTGTAGATATTTTGTCCATGTTCTTTTGCCATTTTCTAATAATTCTGCAAAGCAGTTTAGCTTTATAGTTATTTGGAAGCCATTTTGTAAAAGAAAACTTCATTTGTTAACTTTTTAATTTTTTGCAGTATGAATGTAAAGTCACTGCAGAAAAATCTCATCAAGAATGAAGAAAGCAAAAATACGTTTTGTACAGAAAAAAAGCCCAAGATTTAAAGAAGCATGTAAATGATAAAGATACCAAGAAAACATTGGACTGTAAAATTGCTAAGATGCAATTTTTCCCTTCAGTGGTATATATATTTCTGCAATCTGTGATTGCTACTTCTGTAAATCAATTACAAACCTTTGTGTATTTGATTTAAGTAACTGTAAAAAATGATGATGCACCACAAACAAGAATATTGGTTAATAGATGTTTAAAATGTTTTTTAACTTCTATTGTATCACAATGTTAACGTGCCAAAACATGCTGTTATTGTCATACAGAAGATGAATATGTTATGAACATTTTAAAAATTACTGACATGGCATAATATAAAGAGGAAAGCCAAGAATTCAGTTGAACAGCTGTTATTTTCTCTTTTATTTTTTATTCTCTTGCTTATTATTTTTCTATGAACAGCAGTGTGAGTTATGGGTACCCTACTTTGTGGTTGGGATTCTATCTTAATGTGTAAACAAAAGCCTGGAGTATTTGAAATTTTTGTCTTTTGTGATAAAAATGAACTTTTCGTGAAATGTTTTTAAATACATATCTACCTGAAATACTGGAGAGGATCCAAAGAATAAACACCTGTTCAGACAAATATTGCTAGTATTGTATGTGAAGCCATGAGAGATGGTCAGCATTACTATTTTTCAGTCTGAGTTTAGAAGAGGATGAAGTAGGTAAAAATAATGGTCATGGAAGAGCAGAACTAGAATGAATGTGAATTTTGAAAAACACAAATGGTTTTCTGCATCTACGCAACGTTTAAAGTGGCTTTTTAATAGTCACAAGGAATTTAGCACCTCTTAATTCTTTGCACATTTAACAACCCCCAGATCTGTAGAAATGAAGGTTCTAATGTTATTTTGGGGGGTTCTGGTAATGTTAACAAACCTTCGTGGCTTGATTGACTTTTCCTCAGAACCCTTGGACTTACAACCTTGTTATATGCAATTGGGGGCATGTAATTTTTTTATGTATTAACATACCTAATAGTGAAGAGTTCCAGTCTATTGGTTAAATATGTATTGAGAGTTTTATGTATATTAAAGGTCTTGTTTAAAATTAAGTTCTTTGCATTTTTATCGGCTTTTTAAGATTATAGTCACTTAAGAATAGTTTTAAGCATATTATTATTTCCAAATTTCATATTTGAAATTGATAATAATTTTTTGCTACATGGGAGAAATTATTTCAAAATAGTGTATGTATGTGTGTGTATATATGTATATATGTATATAGGTACACATACACCCACATTCTCCTATGAGATTAAGTAGATTTTTAAAAATAAAGTTTAGCTTAAAGAACTTGTTACCTGACTAAGATCTTTTATGCCAAATTTTAATCTGCTTTCACATTTTAAGACTGGTTATTATGAAATCCTAAAAATAAAATTCATACTGAACGTGTGGACCCAGCCTTTATTACAGTAGCATGTATAAGCTACTATAAATGATTATTCTGCCTTCAAG
Organism: Potorous gilbertii; assembly: GCA_028658325.1. NCBI lineage: Eukaryota > Metazoa > Chordata > Mammalia > Diprotodontia > Potoroidae > Potorous > Potorous gilbertii. The sequence continues at coordinate 255,491,476 of CM053771.1, forward strand.
AAGCTGTTATTAATTTAGAATAAATAAATATATTTTAGATACAATTTTGTAAACAGTATAAAATCTTTACTGATAAGTTGTAAGATCTCTGATGTACTTTAAAACTCGCTTTTAAAAGCAAAAAATGCATATTAAATATATAATAATCGTTTTTGTCTTTTTTTGTCTTAGTAAATAGTAAATGAACATACTGTGAATCAGCCTGATGAGCCAAGTAACCTATACAGTTTTGACTTGTAAAAAGAAATGATGAAGGGGAACTAAATCTATTAATAGAAATAGATGATTATGATATGCATAGATACCAGGCTTTTAAAAATGTTTTGCAGATTATCTTAAAAACTGAAATGTAATGAAAATTTGGCATTAAGATCTTGTATAGGCACAGTTAATAATTAGTCTTGGAACATTACATTAAGCATTTATTAAGTACCTGCCATATATAATATATAGTCTGCTTTTTTTTTTTTCCGAAAAATAAGCCTATAGGTCCTGTTGAGAAATTGGCATCAAAAATTAAATCTCTTACGCACTTTGTTCATACAGGTGGCTTGACTTTTAGGTTGGGTAATTTTCAGAACCATCATTTCAAGTTGGCAGAGATTCCCAACAACCTTTAAATATTTCATATCTTAGTACTTCAGTGATACATTTTACCATATTTCTAATTCCAGAGCCTTTTGCATTTTTATAATCTTCAACTCCTTGTGGATGATTACTTTGTCAGTGTCAGTTCTCTCAGCTAAATGCCAGCATTAGTTCTTTCTCATTTCTCATAAATTAGTCTCGTGAGCATTTTATAATCATTTCCCTGTAGCTTTCTTATGGATTTTATTTTTTACTCAGAATGTGTATGATATTTTCTTGTCAAGAAAGCCAACAGTAAGGGTAGTTGCTAGAGTATTGAAAAGACAGTAAACATGGAAATGGAAGGTAATACAGGTAATTTCATGATGCAGTAAAATCTTATGACAATGCACATTTAAGGATTATATTTAAATTTTTTTTTTATGTTGAACTAACAGGAAAAAAACTTGTAAGATGTTAATTCTACCTAAGAAATAATTGGTTTCAATAATAGACATATTCTTGTTATCTTTTATATTTTTTTTAGTATCCTTAATTTTTAAGGAAATACAAATTAAGTTACAAGAAATGTTTCTCATGTTTTATTGTATTGGAATAAAGGGACAGGAACTGTATGTTCTTCATCTTTGTATCTATCCTAACACCTTGCCATGTGCTTTGAGCCTGGTAGACATTTAGATGATGGATGGATGGATGAATGAATGGATTTTATTGTCATTTGGTTCTCTTTTCTATCTGCTGTGTCATTCCTGAGTGTTTTTGCCTTATAGCGCTTACATACTTTCAGTTCCAACAAGCAGTATTAGATAAGAGTTGGGAAGAGCTCACAGCCATCCTCTTGACTCCCAGCAGACTGCAGTGGAGGAGAGTACACCCATTCCTACTATGACTGTACTGAGAGACTTCTGCTGATGAGTGTGTTTACCTTAGTAAGGAGAACAAAAATGGTCTTTTCTTCCCCTGTCTCGTACCCTACCTCAAACACAAGATTGTTTGAATCTGATAAATTTGACAGTTTTCTTTTAATTTCCACCTCACACATCTAGAGTCTCTTCATCTTTCAAGGAGGTCCTAAGTCTGTGATCTTGATAGGCAGGCATTTGAGATAACACTTCAGTTAGAATCCCTTTGAAAGGAGATAGCATTACAAGAATGGTTTTCTGTAAGAAAATTTTCCATGGTGCATCTTTGTTTTGTTGATCTAGTTACAAACAGTTCTCTGCAATGAATAATTCAGTACTCCTTCCTTTACATAGTAATCATTTTCACTTTCAGTAACTAGAACATCTTCGAAGGGAGTATTCTAGGCTACTCCAAAGTCTTAGTTGTTTTAATTCTTAATAGCTGAATGTGCTGAGATTTTTGAGACACCCTGTATTTGCACTACATAAGGGAAAAGGGAAGTTGTGGTTTTTTTCTTTGTTAAAGAAATTATTACTGGAGGATTATCTCTTTATGTTTCCTTTTGCAACCATTTTCTTTTCCCCCAGTAGTCCTAGCAGAATACTAGGTGCCTAATAGAATTCCATAGATTGTTTTAACTGATAACTGTAGTTGTCCCAAGATCATAGAATTGAACTGGAAGATTTAGAGCTGGAAGGAACTTAAAAAGCCATCTAATCCAACCCCTTCATTTTGCAGATGAGAAAACAGGCCCAGAGAAAGTTGACAAAGTCATGTAGGTGTTAAGAGCCAGAGCTCCTATTCAAATTCAGATCCTCTGACTCCAAATCCACACCCCTTTCTCCTGAGACACATTCGTAGCACTCTTGAGTGCTCCATTACAAAATAGCCAGGCTTCAGCATTTCTGACTTAGAGTATGATGCCAAGCAACTCAGCACTTTACTATAGCAAGAATTTGGTTATCCTATTGAATTCAGTACTGCAACTGCCTTACCTTGGGGAGATTGTAACCTATCTGAGCTTCAGTTCTCATCTGTAAAAGAGAGATAATCTTTGAATTACTTATGTCTCACAGAGTGGTTGTAGGAATCAAATTTGTTATTTTGTATGTAGTGTGATGGTACCTTGGATAGAGTACTGAGTCTAGAGTCAGGAAGACCTGAGTTCAAATCCAATCTCAGACACTCACTTTATGACCCTGAGCAAGTCACTTAACTGCTCCCTGCCTCAGATTCCTCCACTGTAAAATAGGAACAATAATAGCACCTATCTTCCAGAGTTATGAGGATTGAATGAGATCGTATTTGTAAAGCACTTATTAATATAGTGCCTGGCATGGAGTAGGCCTTTAATAGATTCTTGTTTCCTTCCTGTAAAGTACTACGTAAATGTAAGAGATTGTCATAAACATTTTCATTGTGTGCAAATGGTATATTTTCCTCTGCAGCACGTTCAAGGGAAAATACACTTTTCTGCCTCTCTTTCTGTCAGCTCTTAGGAAGTCCGTGGAACCTGTCATCTTTCTTTGTGATTTACAAGATAGACTTTTCTAGGGTATGTCAACAGTTGTGAAGACAATGTTGTCAAGCATCAGGTATGGCAGATCAGATTGATAATGATGTGGCTGTAAAAGACTTAGCTATGGATGGGCCTTTTGTCAAAACTGATTGCTACATGTGCACCATTTTTTGCCTTCAGTGTTTTTCTCTGGTTGAACATTTAGTGAAGAGTTTGTGGTGAAGGGTTTGTTTTCATTCTAAGCAGGAAGTCTAAACTTAGACCAGTTATGATCTCTTTGTTTCTGACTTTGCCTTCCTAGAGATATTTTCAGTGTTTCATGTCCTTCCCAAAGGTTGGAGGCTTTGCAGTCAGTGCTTGCACAATAAGTGGTGTTGCTGTTGTACAACAATTTCTCTTTTTATCTGAAAGTAGTAGAGTCACATTGTGCCACAGTTGTCCTGTGAAGCTGACTTGCTCCCAAGACTTAACCTCTCCCTTTAGGTATTTTTCCATGGAACTTATGCAGAAAGAACGTGATCGTAGACTGAGTCATCATTATATGCAGTTGGGTAGACAGAGGGAAAAGAACAGTGTGGGCAGCAAAACTATTTATTTTAGAGGGAAAGCTTTAAAAACTATTCTTTAGAATTTGGTAGTGCAGAATGAAGCTCATTTTAATTGCTTTTATAGTGTTCACATGTCACCTTAAGAGCTTGTCTAAATGACTGTCCCACTGTAGTAGAACAATATACTCTTATGAAACAAACCTTTTTGCTTCATACAAACCTGGAGATCAACAAAAGAGAATTTTTAAAGAGATAATAAATGACACACTTACCGTGTAGATTTGACTTGTGAACTTAAAAAACTTGGGTTTAAAATATAATTCAGAAATGTTTGTAAAAAGAACTACTAGTGGAATTATCAGTATGTCCCTATCCTGGATGATGTCAGCAGTGTTCTTCCAACAGTGAAACTGGGATAATATATGTTGACATAAATCTTCCTGGAATATATATATGTTATTGATTATAACCAAATTTATTTTTTTTTTTGCTTCAGAGAAATCAGTTTTTCGACTCAAGTACAGTACCTTGTTCAAATGCAGATGATTGCATACTCTCATAAATGTTTTTTGTCAGTTAAGTATCCCTACTCCATAATATTCTTTATTTCATTGTTTTCCATTTCATAATAAAAAATCCACCAAATAATAGAAAAATTAAGTATACTTAATATATGTATATTGTCATAATATAAGGATGCTGAATTCGGGAAACATGACCTGGGATTGAGTCCCAGGATCTGCCATTTACCATCTATGTGACTGAGCAAGTCATTTAATGTCTGAGTCTCATTTTCTTCATTTATAAAGTATTACTTTAAGTAGCTATTGTGTGCAAGGTATCATGTGTACTCTGGGCCTACAAAGAAACAAAACAGAAACAGTTCTCTTGAGCTTACCTTTTCTAGGAAGGTACAAGAGATGTACAGATATATAAATAGGTCATTTGAGGAAGGAGAGACCATTGAGAAGTAGTGAGAGTACGGGTAGGGTTCAGGGAAGGCACTGAAGATTGTGAGAGGATGAGATGAGGAGGAAGAAAGTTCCAGGCATGAGAAAAGCTTGAGACGGAATGCAGCATTTGGAGAAGCACTAGTTCAGTTTGACTGAAAGGTAGAGTATGCAAAGGGTATTTTAAGAAGTCTATATTAAATATTATAAATATGAGAAGTCTATAGAAGTCAAATGTAAATGATTTACTCAGGATCACAGGATTGTTATGGGTAAAGTGCTTTGTAAATAGTACAATGCTATAAAAATGAGCTGTTGATTAGTTTTCAGTCATTCAAGCACTATGAGCACGTCTTTTAGTTCTGGGATTACAAAAAGGGCAAAAGCAGTCTGCCATTAAGGAATATTTTCATGTGGGAAGCATGTAAATGTTTTGGTGTCTTCTCTGGCCTCTTCAGGGTTCTGGGCATGCCTTTAAAGGTATGGGATCTCTTAATTCTATCAACTTGAGCTTCCATTCTAGGTGTGTTCCACCCACTATAGCTACATTTAACTGGTTAACATCAGTTTGCTTTTACAGAGATAATTTATTTCCAATAATAACAAGAAAGTATAAATGTTCCCTCCTCCCAACACTCTGCTATATATTCCCCTGCTTAGGGAGAGTGGGCTCAGACTTGCTGTTTTTTCTACATTGCATTAGTGTCATCAGATTCCTAACCAAATGTGGCACAGCTGCTGAATGAGTCTCCAAGGCTGTGGTCCTGGAAATCAGTCTTTGGGATCCCAGAGCTTGACTGACTAGTGGCAAAACTTGGCATAAACTTGACTTTAGGAACTTTTGAAAGTTGCAGCGTTGTAACCTTCACTCTCCTTTGCTTAAAATGGAAGAACAAACTCAGGCAAAGAACCAAGCCTTGTAATGTTCATTAGAGTTAAAGATCTTCCCCTGTCCATTAATAGGCCTCCCCTGGAACCTATGAATTTGGGGAGGTTTGTTTTGTAGGAAAGCTCACAGCTTTTGTTAATTAATGAGGCATTGGGGTCTGGAGGTAGTGCCCTCGCTCTAAAGAGAGAGAGAGTGTGTGTGTATGTTTAGATTCCTGTACACTGGCCCTCACCATCCCCCTTTGAAAGCTCAGATGTTGATACTTCTCTCTCTGGTAACTATGTATGTATGTAATGGTCACACAGTTGGGTCTGTCTTGATCGGTGATGTATGTATTATTTATGGTGAGACAGAAGCTCTGCCCGTTGGTCTTTATTTCTCTGTTTCTTTTCTCTGTTGATGAATGTAATTAAAGAAGATTGCTAACCACTCAAAAGTTGCTTTCCTTTTAGAAAAGCTGATCTAAGAACCTTTGCTAGCAGGCCATTCTGGATGTGTCAGGTGGCTTGCTGGTACAGGCTGCCTAACACAGGAAGAACCCAAGGCCTCTCCCCTTACAGCATTGTCTTTCCAGGCTGGCAGAAGACAAACCAGAGATGAGGCTGGCGCTCTAGTTCCAATTATGCTGGCATAGCCAATCAAAGAGCTTACTGTTCACTTGCACTACACAATATCTGCACTCTTCCTGGAAGCAGGCTCCCCAACCTCTTTAATGTACAGAATTGTTTTAGCAGCACCCTCTGCATACTCATAAGGATTGAGCTTAAAGATAGACCCCCATTACAGAAACAGATACCTACAAGACACATACAGAGTAGATAGAAAGTAACCTCAAGGGAAGAGTCTCTGACAAAAGATGACCCTTGAACTGAATATTGAAGGAAGCTAGACATATTCTAAGATGTAGAACTGTGGAGAGCTTTCCAGGTATGGAAAGTAGCTGGAGTAAGTTAAGAGATGGCAGATGGAGTGTTGTGTACAAAGAATAGCAAATGATGTGGTAGAACTGGATGATAAGTTTCATAGAGGGGGGTAAAGTATAAGAAGATTGGTAGCATATGGGATGCTCCTTACACATAGGTCCCGTAAAAGCTGCATCAGATTGGAAGCATGTTGTGAGTCAGCATCTGCTCAAAACTATGGCCCATGGTTTCTTTTGTTAGGTTACCCAGACACATGATTTCAAAGCAAAAAACAGCAAAATAAAGAATTCCCTTTTATACTTGGGTTGCACTCAGAATTTATGGCACCACCAGTGGGAGAAGGATACATGGTACCAGGAGAACTCATTTCTGGGTGGCTTCCCAGCCAGATTGCCCCTTTGCCTCCAGTACTGTTATTTGCTTCCTCAGAGAACCACCCGTTCCCTCTGGTAACATCATTGACCCAAGGGTTCTTTTCTCTCTTGAGCTGGAATCTTTGTTGGACTTACTTCTGTTGAACTTTGTTGCTCTCTACTTGAATCACCTCTGAGCTACTCACTACTGCTCTTTGCTGGGCTTTCTAAGGTGTGACTGGTAATCTTTGTTGTACTTCCCTTACCAGTACTCTAAATTGCTGTACAGTTACAATTGTAAAATGCAATATGATACTTTAACCACACATCCATTCTTCATGAAAAAGGGGTTGGCTTTTATTGAAAAATAGTCTGAAAGGATTCAAACTGTGACATTTTTATAGTACCTGCAATGATTTTTCAGACTTAACACCCAACCATGACTTTCAATTTTTAAAGGAACTACTAGCATGGATTTTTTTCTCAGACTTGCATTATTATTTTTAGCAAGTAAGATTAGGGGAACATCAAGATTTTCGTAAGTTCTCTTAGTGTTTTTGTTATTCCACTCTCTACTCTGTTTTTGTAAGACTATCTTAATATAAGAATTTCCGGAAGGTACCTCTAGTAAAGGTACATGCCTTTTCATGTCATGGAGGTGACCATGGGTTTTTGAAGAGCAAGTCAACTGAAGGCAAGTCCTGCCAAGCTCTGCTAGGTTCTACTAAACTGGAAAGAAATTTTCATCAAAAATCAGTGATTGAAACTTCAGTTAATTTTTTTTTTGATAGACCCAGTGACAGATTGCACACTTGTTGCCTGAGGACCAGCCTCACTATATTCAGAGAGTTTGACGACAGGATAATGCATTTTTAGACTATTCTTCAAGATCAAGTAATAGAGAAATTAAGGGGGTGGGACTAGGTCACCTCTAAAAATAACACCAAACTCCAGTTCTAATCTCCTTGGTGAAAAGGGTTACAACAGGTGCACATGATAGGTGAGGTGGGAGCTATAGCACTGATGCCTACTATAGAACATGCTAGGGGAGTCACAGGAACATAAGAAATAGGATTCTTTGAAAACCAATGCAGCCAAGCCCAGACAGAAACCCCAAAACTGGGAAAAAACATTTTACATTAAATTTCTCTGATAAAGGCATCATTTCTCAAATATACAGAGAACTGAGTCAAATTTATAAGATTATGAATCACTCTGCAATTGATAAATGGTCAAAGGATGTGAACAGTTTTCAGATGAAGGAATCAAAGCTATGTATAGTTGTATGATAAATGCTCTAAATATTGATTAGAGAAAAGTGAATTAAACCAACTCTGAGTACCATCTCAGACCTATTTGACTGACTAATAGGAAAGAACAAAGACAAATGTTGGAGGAGATGTGTAGAATTGGGACACTAAAGCACTCTTGGTAAATATGTGAGCTATTCCAACCTTTCAGGAGAACAATTTGGAATTATGTTCAAAGGGCTATAACTGTGCATACCCTTTGACCCAGTAGTATCACTATTACCAGGTCTATGTCCCACAGAACTCCCCCCCGCAAAAAAGGAAAAGGATCTATGTGTGCAAAAATATGGCAGCTCTTTTTATGGTGGCAAAGAATTGGAAATTGAGGGGATACCCGTCAATTGTGTAATGGCTTAACAAGTTGTGGCATGTAATTGTGCAGGAATACTATTATGCTATAAGAAATGACAACAGGATGACTTCAGAAAAATTGGAAAGACATATGAACTGATACACAGTGAAATAGGCAGAACCAGGAGATCATTGTACGTAACAGCAACATTATACAATGATCAACACAGTCATTCAAGACAATTTTGAAAAACTTATGATCAAAAATGCTATCCAACTCCAGAGGAAGAACTGATGGAGTCTGAATGAAGATTGAAGCACTTTTAAGAAAAATTTATTTTTCTTGATTTTTGGGGGGGCAGAATCTGTTTTTTTTTCTTTTAGAAAACAACATGAATAAAATATGGAAATAAGTTCAACATGACTGTACATGTATAATATATCAAACTGTTGACTTCTCAGTGAGGGAGAATTTGGACCTCAAATTTAAAAAATTAATGTAAAAAATTGATTTTACATGTAATTGGGAAAAATAAACATTAAGCAAGAAATGTGATTGTTTGAATAACCAGTGATACTGAGTTAATTCAGATTTCCATTTTTAGGTGTCAAGGGATAGTGTGTGGGGGAAAGAAAGACAGATGCCATTAGGTGTCCTTCCTCTCAAACTACCTTGCATTTAACTGTCTCTCTTTCTCTCTCTCTCTCTCTCTCTCTCTCTCGGTAGAGAGAGATATATGATAGATAGATAGCTATAGATATATTATCCTCTATATGCTTACAGATATTCTTCTTGTCCTTTAGAATGTAAGCTCTTTTAAAGTTAAGATTGTTTCATTTATTGTATTTATGTCCTCAATACCTAACATAGTGCTTGTCATATAGCAAGCACTAAATAAATGCTTGTTGATTAATTAATTGAGCAAATGAGTGGTGGTGTTTTGTTTTGTTTTTTAATTTGACCTCTGCATTAGGAAAAAAACAAACATTGACAATCATGTATACAATTGACTAGAAGCAAGGAGGTTCATGTAATAGTACAGATTAAATGTAATGAGAATACAGGGAGTGGAAAACAACAAATATTGAGGTATGAGCAGGGACAGCTGATTTGATGTGGGAGGGTGAGGGTGATGAATAATCAACAGATAATTAAAGATTTTGGTAACTGGGTCAATGAAGGTGCCTTCAACAAAAACTTTGAAGGAGGGTCAGGTTGGTGAAAAGATGACATTGGTTTAGGGTATGTCTAGTTTGAGATGAGCCCAATGGAGATGTCTAGTAGGCTGTTGAAATTATTTGATCTGAAATTCAGAAAAAAGATTGGGGTAGGTGACGTAGATTTGGGTATGATATAAAGGTATTTGTTAAATTAGTAGGAGTAGATTTCTATGAAAGAATATAGACAGAAGAGGACCAAAGACAGAACTGTGGGCTATGCCTTTATATTTGAGGGCACAACAAAGAGAAGCCAAAGAAAGAGAAAGAGTAGTTCATAGCAATTAGAAGAGAACCAGGAGGAAGCCAAGAGAGAAGATGAGTTGGTCAGTAGTGGCAAAGGCTGCACAGAGGACAAGGACAAATAAGACAAAATATAAAGAAACCTTAAGTGGTCCTTCTTTAAAATGGTGTCCTTTTCCAAAAAAAGAAGAATTTAGCATTTGAACAACCAATTTTGGAAGGTTTCTAGAATAATACTAAAGAGCTTTTCAAAGATATTTTTTAATACTCTGTAATGCTTCAGTTTATTGAGCTAAGGAATTTTAGGGATTAAATTTAGTAATTGAAGCTGTTTGGTCTGTTGGAAAAAAATATTAATACTTTGTGTTTTAGAAACAAATTAATCAGAAACAATTTTTTTTGTTAATTTAGCATTCTAAACGTCTCTATCTTGGAAAAAGAGATACCCAAATTGACACATTTCTCATGTGGCCTCAGATATCTCCCTAACCCAAGACAATTTAAAGTGATATATGTATGTACATAGTATAGGGGAGTACTTAGATGTGGTGCCTGCCTTGGCAGAGGTTATCATCTAGAAAGGGGCCTGCCATATAGCCCTGTTCCTAGTAGGTATTGAACAGATATTTATTGAGCTAAATTGACATATACTATATCAGTAAAAAGATCACATTATAGGACAATTTATAAGTTCCAAATCAATTGCGTAGACAATAAGTGCTATAAGAGTTTGAAAGAAAAGAGAATCCTATAGGTTGGGGTTTTGCAGGTGTGGAGGGGCTCTTGAACAAGACTGAAGAAACTAAAGGATTCAGATGAAGGAGTTACCTGGCAAAGGGAACCACTTGAACAAATGAACGGACTTGAGCCATAGACTTGGGTCAATGAATACTCCTCTGGCTGGAGCAGACAACACACAGGGGAACAGGGGGAGTTAAAGAAGAGAGAGTTATGTGGGGGATTTATTCATCTCTGGGAGTAAATGTTTCCCACAAAACCTACATAGTATCATAGAATTAGGGTTGGAAAGGACCTTAGAGACCATCTAGTCTAATTTTACAGATGAGGAAAATGAGGCACAAAGAATTCAAGTGATTTTGCCTAGAGTGTTTTTTGTCCTTGTTCCAAAAGAGGACCATGACATCAGGGAGATAATGCTATGACTTGCAAGTGAACTGGAGTTAACTGAGGGAGGGCTAGGCAAAGTCACCAGCCTCACTTTCTCTTCTGGAGCCACAGTTAATGAGTATCTGAGTCAGGATCTGAACTGAGGTTTTTCTGGTTTCAAGTCCAATATTCCATGCGCTATTCCACCCAGATCCCTCCTGATAACCCCACAGGTAGGCAGAATAGATGGTCAGCTAAGGGGGCACTGAAGGTCTCATATGACCTAAATGTTCCTTCCCTATCCCCCATTGACTTGATATAGTCACAGAGATTTATGACCATTCGTTATGAATATCATTGACCAACATTAATTGGAATTAGCGTTCTACTCTAAAGTATGTGGGCAAAGCATGCCTATTAGTCATGCTTTCAGTTTAAGAGATATCCAGAAAACTCTTGCTAAAATGTAATTTTTTTTAAGATTGAATTGTGAGTCCAGCACTAGACTTGGTATCAGAAAAATCTGGGCTCAAATCCTGCCTCTGAAACTTACTAACTGTGTGACCCTAGACAAGTCATTTAACCTGCCCATTTGAGTTTCCTCATCTATAGAATGGGGGAGAGTACAACTGTTTTAGCTCTAAACTTGGAGGGAAGACAATTTCCCTGAGATGGGAAACACATGACTCAACTAGTATTCATTGAACATGATAACACAGGTTTATTATTAATTAGTTGTCCCTTATCTAGCAGAGAGCAGGACCTGCTGGCAACAGGGTACAGAACAGGTAAGTTTTGATTTGGGGAGGAGTCAGAGGTTGGTGAAAATAACAATGTAATTTCTTATGTCCTCCATCTAACTTCACAGACCTCCTGAATTCTATCCATGACATCTTGGGTGGGGTGGTCTGTGGACCCAGATTGGGAACCCTTGAATTCTAACCTCTCATTTTATAGACCAGGAAACATCAGAGGGCTACAGGGATTAAGTGACTTATTTAAGGAGACAGCTAGTTTTTGTCACCAACTTGTGAACATTATTTCTCAAAGAAGAGATACATTGTTCTGAATTATCCTGTGGAAGAGGGACTCAATGTTCCATTTGGCTTCAGAGGGCAGAACTTAGAGTAATAGACGGCAATTGCAAGAAGTAAATTGAGCTTCAGTGTCAGGAAAAACTAACAATTCAAGTTCTCCCAAGGTTACCCAGAGAAGCTGTGATTTTCCTCTCTTTGGTAATCTACAACTGGAGATAACCATTTGTCAGCCTAGTTGAGATTCCTTTTGTATACAGGTCAGATTAGATTGCCACAAAGATTCTTTCCAATGTTAAAATCCTCGATTTAAAAAATTAACCTTTAAATTTGTGAGATGAATTCTTGGCACCATTCTGTACAAATCCCAGGCTTTTCTACCTCCATGTTTTCTCTCACACTCTTCACTGCCTGTGGCTGGGCTGCTTGCTTCTCTCCTATCTCCCTGACACCCATCTTCAGCAGTCTGAATCCTACTCATCTTTTAAGACTTAACTATGTTACCTTCTTCATGGAGATTCCCTGATTTCTCCAGTAGGAAAATGTCTTCCCTTCCTTGAACATCATAGTGCCCTTTGTGCCTCATGCGTCTATCATATTCATCTTCAGTCTTTGCATCTCTTAAAATTCTTTTTTTGTCTAAAAATGTGTTTGTCTACTCAGTCCTAAAAAAAATGCCTCCCTGTAGCTCTTTCTTCACGTAGCTACTCACTTAGCCCTTTTCTCCATTTTCCTGTCAAATTTCTGGAAAAAGTCATTTACTCCTAGCACCCTTCATATTCTCAACTCCTTGCACTTTGGTTTCTGATAACCATTTTTTCATTCATCCTCTTCATTCTCCATCCACTTGTCATGTTTTACCTCCTCCTCTTTTGTATGTATTATGCATATATCATTATGTTTATATTCTCTTTTCCCTTAGTTTCAGAGATACTATATTCTCCTACCTCTGTTGCCTCCACCACTAGTTTTTCATTCTCTTCTTGTCCTTTTAAGGTCTTTATTTCCTGAGGTTCTTATCTGGTTGTACTTGTTGACCTTACGTAGATGGTTTCTAGCCCTATATATCTAGCCCTAGTCTCTCTCTGGAGCTCCAACTGTGGATCTCTAATTACTTCTGGGTATCTTAAGCTGGGTGTTTTGTAGACACCTCAAAGTTACTATGTCAAATGTCAATATATGTCAATATGTCAAAAAACCCCTCCTCTTTTCCGCCAAATCCACCCTTCTTCTGGACTTCCCTATTTCTCTGTAGGGGCATCTCTATCCTCCTACCAACCTCGGCGTCTTCTTCAAGTCCTTGTTGTCCCTCACCGTACGTAATGGTAATTGATATCAATAACATTAACAGTAGCTAGAATGTATATAAGATTTTAGGTTTATCAGCTCGGGTGGGTTGGCACTAATTTGAACTCGCTTATGAGAGCTGATTGTACGATCATTTTACGCTGCTATTTTTGTACTTCAGGAACTGATAAATGCCACAAATCAGGGCTTGGTTTATTGTTTTGTTGGTTGTCTAGACTTAAGAGCGTGTAGGAAAATAATAATGGAAATTAAACTTAAAAGTATGGAGATACATTTTTTTCAGTAAACTAGCAGTTATTTACCAGCACACCCTTGTTTACAAAGCACTGGAATAGAGCATATGGTGATTGGAGCTGGATTGGAAGGTCCTTAAATGGCATCATCAGGAGTTTATACTCTGTTTTGCAAGCAATCCTCACTAAATTATCTATTTATTTTGTGAGCATAACCATGCATCACGGGGTTACTTAAATGTCTGGAGGATGGATTGGATGACAGAATGGAGCAAAAGGGCTATTAACAATAGTCAAGGTAATAGACTTGGTAAGGGTTGGGACTAGGGAAGTTTAGGTGTAAGATGAGAGGATTTGGAGGTTAAAACAATTGTACTTAGCAAGTGTTTTTATGTTGTGAAGTGAGAAAGAAGAAAGTGTTAAAGATAACTCCAAAGTTACAAGTCTTACAGATGAAGAAATGGGTGTACCCATTAGTGGAAGTACAGACTGTCTGAGGAGGGAGAAATTTAGAGAAGAACATGATGAGTTCTATTTTAAGCATGATGAGTCTGAAATACCGAAGGACATCCAGATAGAGGTATCTAGCAGGCAATGGGAAACAAGGGGATAGGGAGAGGTTGGTCCCGAGTGAAATCATAGCACTGGATACATATCTGGGAATCTTTTGCATAATAACAGCAGTAACATTTATGTATTATTTTTTCGTTCAAAAAACATTTTCTGCATCCCAGCTTCCTATGCTGTTTTTTACAGGAGGCTTTCCCAGTTTCTCCCACAGTTAGTGCCTCCCCCTGAGATTACCTTCCAATTTCACTGTATGTATTTTCTATGTACATAGTCACTTGCATGTTACCTCTTCTGTTACCACATGAGATCCTTGCGGGCAAGACCATTTTTTTAAACCTTTCTTTGTATCATCAGCATTTAGCACAATGCAGGGAACATAGTAAACACTTAACAAATGCCTATTGACTGACTGACCTACTTTTCCCAGAGATTCACTGTAAGGCAGACTAATGTAGATCTGAATGATAATCTCCATTGTTTTGGATGAAGAAACTGAAGTTCAGAATGGTCACTTGACTTTACCAAGTTTACGTTGCTAAGTATGAGAGTCAGGATTTGAAACCAGGTCTCTAAAAACTCCAAATCCAGTTCTCTTTTGAAAGAACAATCTGTTCAAGATTATATCTGAAGATAAAAAGAGATGAAATCACAAAGAGAGCAAGGGTAGAGAAGGGATTAGAGGACTGAGGCCCAGGTATTGCATGTCTCCTCTGCTCCTATAACTTAGGTAATTCATAATATTAAATGAATAAAATCAAGTCATGTTCTACTTTACAGCATAGTAAAGTATAAAAGTGCTTTTTTTCCCCTATTAGATTGGAAACATCATGAAGACTGGCCCAAGTCTTATTCATCTTTGTCCCTCCCCCAGTGCCTGGGACTGTGTTCTTCCAAAACAGTGAGCACTTAATGCAAACTAGATGAATTAAATTGCTCATGTCCTCCAGTAGTTTGTGTGTTACACAGTTTTTTGTTTTTTTTTAAAACACTACCTTGTGGTCTGGGAAGCCTATTACGAGACCTCAGGGATATTAATTGTATAGTTCTCTCTCACGGTTACACAAGTGCTGAAAAAGTGGTTCTCTTTCGAGAGTCTCTTGTCAAAATGCCAGGCACAGTTTGTTTTTGACGTTTGAAACTACTGTTAAATAATAGTCTTGCTTCTGTCATAGCTAATGTTGACTTGAAGGCATTTGGAGCGCATTTCTCAACTCCAGCCTTAACAGGGAGACTTGGGTCTTGACAGATATTTCTTCTTGCTTGCCCAAGGCAAGTGAACATGAAGATTTCAATTGTTTGTCTCCAGGATCATGGCTTTTTGCTCTGTAGATGACATGCGGAGCTACTACAATCCGAACCTTCAAACCAACTCCTTGAAGTTGGAGTACTATCTGCTTGTACTAGTCCCATAAATGACATTTGACTCCGTTAAAAATCTTTGCATTTTAGGACCCTGCAGATCCTGGCTGTTCTGCCTTGGTAAGCCTCTATCAGTCCGGATGTCATACTTAATTACTGGGCTCTTTAAAATCAATAAGCATTTTTATTGTTTCAGTATTTGAGAGGAAACAAGCCCCTGAGCATTAACCCACCAGCAGCATGCACTGTGTGCCATCTGTCAGAGAGAATTTGGGCCCTTTACGCACGGTGCTTCTCATGTTGCCGTGTCCATTAGACATTTAATTGACGTTCTTCGTTTTCTTCTGTGCTGAGAAATTTTTTTTATTACATTTTTGCCTCCTCTCTGCCTTATCGGATCCGCACCAAGTACATATTCCCTACATGTTGCTGTTTCTAACAGGGTGTCATTTTAAAAAAAAATGTTCAACATTTTCAAGGTAATTGGGGAAAGGGGAAGGCAAGAAAAAAAATTGTGCTCAAAAAGGGTGGGAGGGAACTGTATTGCAAGAATTCTGCAGAATTCCATAGAAGTTGGCATGCCTCTTGCCATGCTGAGACCAATAAATAAACATGCAGTTTGCTTCAAAATAAATATCAAGGGCATGGTTAATTAGACAGATCTGTTTGATAGTTTAAAAAATGGTCTATAAGGGAACTGCACTTCTGTTCTAGTCATTAGCTCAGAATATTAAATAAGGCTACACAATTTTGAAGCATTGTAACTGGTGGTAGAGACTGTGACGGTTTGGAGTAATGCTTTCTTTCACGCCTTCTCAGCACATCTTTCTTTGGGGATGAGTTTGCTCCACAGCAGTATGTTTCCTGACTCCAAATTAGAAGAGTCATTTTCTACAGGCTTTTCAAAACATAAAATCAGAGTAAGTGAATGACACGCCCATTGCTGGAAACTTTGTTTCCAATGTCCCTCCTCTGGATACAAATAAAAGCAAATAAGACAGTGCCTGCCCTCGTATTCTTATATTCTAAAGACTGAAAACAATATGCAAAGGAGAGCTGGGGACAGAAAACAGGAGAGTAAAGGTGTCATGAGAATTTGGTGGAATGTTGGAATTCTGGAACATAACAGAGTCCAGGATTGCTCCCCTGGAAAGTTCATTCTCAGGTGGGAAGGCAGTGGGTTTGAGGTCTAATTGCATGGTTGGAGCTTTCCAAAAAATGTGAAATTGTGAAGGGTGATAATTGTTCAAAAGGATCATTTTCTGAGAGGATGGTTGATTGTCTTTTTCCCTTTTGATTCATATCAATTTATATTTATCCAAGAAGTTGTATTTATCCTGTAGTGGTGGCTTCCCTCTCCTCTTCTGGGATGGCTTTACAATTTAATTACTTACCTGAATGCAAAATTGCCCTTATGTTATATCAAATGGGCATCATGAATTCAACTGTAAAAAACATAAGTGTAATTTTTCCACTACTCCAGATGTATACCTCATACGTCAGGTATATGTCTGTATCAAGAAAGAAGAACAAATACCAGCATTTTTTTTTTGTTGTGATGGGCAGTCACTTACTTGCTTTACTTCCATTTGTCAAATCATGAAAATATTGGCCAAACCTGAGTCTTTCCCACAAAATAAAGGCCATAAAATAAATTCATATTAGCATCTACTCATCACCACTAGTGGCCTTAATCTAGGCCAAACAGCTTTAAGGGAAACAAATGATTAATTAAGACATGCTAGATATAAACAGGAAGGACAATTAATTTGCTAGTTGTTCTGCCTTCTTGCATACAGTAGTCATAGTGACTTGTTATTTAAATTAAAATTTTCTATAATTAACTCTTCATTGAGAGGCAGCATGATGAAATGGGTAGAGGGCTGACCTTGGAGTCAAGGTGTCATACCTCCAATGTCTTTAGGCAGTGTGACCCTGGTTACAGAGTGCTAAAATGCCCTAGTCACTTAACCTCTCAATACTCAGTAACACTCTAGAGTTTTAAATGATGAGAACCCTTTGTGGTCAAGTTACTGAAGTCCATGCAAAATTAGACACTTGTAGTTTAAAAGATATAATTCCTAGTCATTGAAAAGTCCTGGTAATGTTAATCATGTAAGCAAGTAATGCCATTTCAGGCCACTGTGAAGGAGATCTTATGGCTATTTTGAAAAGATGATTGGTTATCTTTGTTGCTAATCACCCTTTCTTGAAATCTTTTAAAATGTCATGTCATATCAATCAGTAAACATTTATTAAGCTCCTACTACATGTCAGGCACTGGACTAAGTGCCAGGGATACAGAAAGAGGCACATGTTAGTCCCTGCCCTCCAAGAGCTTGCTATGTAATGTAATACCATATGTCTAACTATATCATTCATCAGAGAATATTTTATGAATTGCCTACTTGTATACATTGTTGTAAAAAGATAACTAATTTTAAAATTACCCTGTCCTGCCCAGCTAAACAATTTTGATATTTAGCAGTTCACGCTATTCTACTGGGAAGGGAATATCTTTAGAATTTCAGAATTAAATCCTGCAATCTTGCCAAATGCCTTGCATCCTCTTTCTTAGCAGAGATGATGCAGAGGGTCAGACTTTTAAAAAAAGTATAATTAAACCTTTTCTCCTTTTTCTAATTAACAGAATTAGTGTGGAAGGGAGAAAGAAAGCTCCCCATTTGAAGTAAAACACTTCTTGAAGTTTGATGTCTTTTGGCAACACAGAATAACTTTAAGCACCAGACTTGTAGATAAGTATAAGGAGTTTATGATTCCACATACCATGCTATTTTTTAGAACAATCCATCTTCCCATGGGGGATGGGGGATGATCATGACTTCCTTCTTTCTACTTGCCCTCTCTAATTTTTCTTTCTGGTAAGTGCTTCTTTTCAAAGCTGCCATACAATGCCAAAGAAGAGCAGAATGAAAGAACAGAATGGGCAGATGATAGATATACCAGGTATGTAAGGCTCCCAATTGCCTTTCTAGGACTATGCAATTTTATTTTTGTGCCTCTGGGTCACTCTCTCTTGTCCAACATGAGTAGGTGACCATTCACCTAGTCAGTAGAGCTATTCCTTGCTTGCACAACCCATGACCTTGCTGATATATTGTTTGCTTTCCTTAGCTTACTCATCATACGTCAACCAATGGAATTAATCTATATATGGTATAGCTGTTCTTGAATGTCTAGATATCTAACCCTATAAAAAAGGGCCCTTAAAGGAGAGGGTATCTCAGATCCTGAGGAAGATCTGAGGTCCATTTCCTTAGAGGGGATCATGGACCCTTTAATAAAGTGCCATTGACTCAGAGCTCTGCCTCAGTCTCTTTTATTGTAGGTTGAACAATTTTAATCCCCACATTAACGGCAACTCCACTGGGACAGCAACACGTGGACTCCAATGTCTTTAGGCCAGCCCTTGCAAGGGACCCAAAGAGGAAGTGCTCACTGGTCAAATTTTTGATGATGGCTCCCTGGGAGGTTGGACTCCCCTTGCTGTCTGTATCCCAATTCTCTGAGCCTCCTCAAGATTGATGAGTCTGCCTTGATTTACCCTAAATTCATTTTCTTTTGAAAGGGTCCCTGATTGGGCTAAGAAGCACCATTTGAATTTGTGCCTACTTTGTCTAGATATCTAATCCTATAAAAAGAAGACCCTGCTGGAAGGGGGTATCTCAGATCATGATGAAGATCTGAGGTCCACTTTATTGGAGGGGACTATGGACCCTTTAATATAATGTCATTGGCTCAGAGCTCTGCCTCAGTCTCTCTTATTGTAGGTTGAATAATTTTTATCCCCATAGACACTGGCTCTGTGACTCTGGGCAAGTTAGTTAAGCTCTCATCACTCTAGGCCACACTGAAGCACAGAACCCTCCTGAATGTAGCTGAACCCGGCTGAGATGTAAATGAGAAATATTTAACAGAATAAATAAAAATACAATAGAGCATAGGTTATGTTACATTTTAAAACTAAGTCAATATGGGCCTGCAGGGATCCTTGTGTATGGACTACTGGCTTCCTTTCTATTTGACCCCACTGCTCTAGGCAATCCTATCAATTACAGGGAAGATGCTGATTCCTCACTGGTCAAGAGGGACTTTCCTCATCCAGGCATTCCTATACAAATCAAGTGAAATGAAGTCAGGTCATATAGTCCATATGCACTTAGTAAATGCTTGCACTGGGAATAGAAATACAAGGTGAATGGCAGTTTCTGCTCTCAAGGAACTTCTATTGGGGAAGAAAACACATAAAGGAAATTAAAAAGGGGGTAAGGATTGTGGTAAAAAGGGAAGGGAAGGAACTGTGGCATCATGGAGAAAATCCAGAGTTTGAAGTGGAGCCAGGAGAGGACTGACCTGGCTGTTTTACTTAAAAATGGAAATTCTGGAGGAAGTAGACAAACTGAGCCAGATGCTCCAGGGGCAGAGGGTACTTCCAATGTGAGAAGTGCCAAAAGTCCTGGCATGTAGTGAACTTCTAGGGTAAGGATGTTTCTGGTGCATCATAGAAAAAAATGCCTCTAGTTAGGAAAATAGCCTGGTACTATGAGTGAGAGTTACCAAGCTCCCACAGGCACAAATGTGGCAAAGTGAAATAAGTTGGGTCAGTTCCTATCCTATTCATTACACAGCTGTGTCTGGTTTGTGCAATCAACCAGGATTTCTTGAGCACTTTCTTAAATGCTTTATACTTGTGTAGCATTTTTCTCCTTTTCAAAGCATTTTGATGTTCAGTTGTTTCTGGTTGTGTCTGTCTCTTTGTGACCCCATTTGGGGTTTTCTTGGCAAAGATACTGAGTGGTTTGCCATCTCCTTCCCCAGTTCATTTTATAGATGAGGAAACTGAGGTAAACAAGGTTACATAGCTCCTAAGTGTCTGAGGTCAGATTTGAACTCAGGAAGAGGAGTCTCTGAGACACCAGGCTGAGCCCTCTATCTACTGCATCACCTAACTACTTATAAAGCACTCAATTCCTCTTGTCTAATCTGAACCTTACACAACCCCAGAGCAGATATTTTAGCCTCTTTTAAGGATTAAGAAACTGAGACCCAGAGAGAACATATATATATATTATATATATATGTACACACACACACACACACACACACACACACACACACACATGTATATGTATGCCAGAACCGGAACCTAGATCTCCTCACTTCTTTTAAGTAGACTATGCTGCTTATGGTCTCAGCCCTGTGCTAATGGAAATAAAATGGATACAGTCTTTGCTCTTAATGAGGTTAAAATTTGATAGTGCTAACAAGACTTCCACACAAGAAACAGCATAAGCCTACATAATCAAATACTAAATTGTGTTATTCAGAAATGTGCCACCCAATTTAAAGTCCATTTAAATGTTTTCAAGCTAAAGTACTCTAAGCATCTGTGTTGAAAGAATGAGCCAAAGTGTACTGCCAACTAAATCAAAACTTCTACAAATGAAACATTCTTCAGCATAGTCACACAAGTTGCTTTTGCAAGGGTCTATGATTTCATCTACGTGAGAACTGCCCTTGACAGATTCAGACTCCAGCCGTTCTTAGCCAACAGTTTAGGGTTGCTGAGGCCAAAATGTTCACATAGTCATGCTTTGCATAAACAAAATAAGACAATGACAAACATTGTCACCTGTCTCCTGGTCCTACTGACATTAACCCTTGCTATCTTCCTTTCCAAAAGAGTCTTCTTTCCTCCTTTTCCTTCTTATATTAACTGTTTTATTTTCTACATAGTTCTATCCAAATTTGTCAACCAAATCAGATGCTGGTGGCCATTATCTAATGACCCCCATCCCCACTCCACTAGAGTCTCCATCTTTTCTTAACCAGTTCAGTATCTGACACAATCTTTTTTCTAGCCCAATTCTTGCCTTCATACTAGGGGAATTTCTGAATCATTTATATACATATCTCTCTCTCTATCTATCTGTCTATAGATATACTCACAAATATCCCAACCTCCTAGTTCCTCAACCTACTAAACTCCTGTGACCTACTTATTCTTCCAATTCCATCTCAGCTACATTTAGAGATGGTCACTCTATTGATTTTGCCATCACCTACAAGTATTCTAATTCCATGAGCAAGAATTCTGAAATCCTTTATCTGGTCACAATCTCTTATCAGTACATCTCTTCTTATGCCTTATTTTTCTTAGATCTGTTCATCCTCACTATGACCTGCCATCCTTCCAACGCTCTGTTCTTTTCTGGACCATGAACTCTGCTCTGGCTGTATTCTCCTCCCTCCACCATCTTGACCCCTTAATGAAGCAATCAAATTATCCTATACTCTGGAATACCTTGTCAAACCCTAGCACTGAATTATTCCTATTATCCTGTTCCTCTCTTCCAACTTATGTGCTGCTGAATGTAGCTGGGACCCACAATGACTGGGTCCCTTCTAAAATTGATATTGTCTATTTTCAACTGGGCCCTCATGGCAATAAGGCAATCCTTTGCCTTATTCTCTTTGCCACTTTCCACAATGACTTTAAAGTCTCTGTTCTCCTGAAACCTCCCACAGCATCCCATCTCCCTTTGCCTTTTACCGCACTAAAAAAAAAAATCAATGTCATTTGCTTTGCGTCTCTTCTTCCCCTCTCCTCACCTCACAAACCCTTGCCATAAACCTCTCCTCTTTTCTCCTTTAAGCCAGTTCCTAACGGAAAGAATCACAACATCCTAGATATAGAGTTCAAATGGACCTTGGATGTCTTCTCGTCTAAACTCTTTATTTTACATATGAGGAAAAAGACACAGATTGAGTGACTTACCTAAGGTCATGCAGATGTTACTGGAAGTGGTAGCACCGGGATTCAGAACCTAGTCATCTGACTCCAAACCAAGCACTCTTTCTGCTCTACCATGAGAGCCCTCCCTGTGACTCTTGTCTAAGTCCAACCAATTTCTTTTCGTATACCTTTGATTGTATCTCCTACTACCATTTACAGCAGTTTACCCCCACTTTGATCTATTTTAATAATCATTGATTTTTCTTTATCTACAGATTCCTTTCATCATTGTCTGTATACATGCCCACATCTTCTCCACCCTAGCAACAAAAACAAAAACAAAAAACACCACCCACACTGGCTTTTGTACCATTTTTCTTAGCCACACTACTTAAAAAGCTATCTGAAATTCAATCTTTCCACCTCCTTTCCTTACTCTCTTGTAAACATTCTTCAACCTGGTTTCTCACCTTGTCACTTAATTGAAACTGCTGTCTCCAAAATTATCAAATCCAATGGCCTTTTGTCGATCCTTCCTGACCTTTCTGCAGCATATGACACCATTAACCATCCTTTCCTCCTAGATTCACTCTTCTCTCCTCTTGATACTCCTCCTTACGTCTTTCACATTCTCCTTTGCTCTTTCAAAATCCATGTTATGCCCAATTTGAACCTAGAAGGTGTCCCTCAAGTGTCCTAGGCCCCCTTTCTTTTTCCCTTTATACTCTCTGCCTTGATGATCACCATAGCTCCCCTGGGTTCAATCACCACCTCTATAGAGATACCTCCCAGTTTTAGTCTCTTTCTGGAACTCCAGTCCCTTATCATGAAATATTTATGGATATTAAAAACTCACTTTCTCTGAGATATCTTATACATTCTAATTTCTCTATTACTGCCAAAGGTACCACTATACTTCAAGTTATACTGGTTGCAAACAGGATGTCATCTTTGACTCCTTATTTTCGCTCCCAATCACAAAACATATGCATTTATTTGCTGAATCTTATCATTTCTTTTCAATCATATCTTCACAACATCTTTGGTACGCATTGCTTTTTTATCACTTATCCAGCCACCATCTGAGTTCAATCCCTTATGACTGATCTGAACTATTGCACTAGCCTTCTTATTTGATCTCTGTCTCAAGTTTCTTCCCTCTCCAATTTATATAGCTTTAACAATGATTTTTTTGAAACATAAAATATTATTGATATCTTATGTTTTTTATGTCACCAGAATTTCTTCCATTATCATCCCTTCTGTCTTCCCAGTTATCCTGTATAACAAATAGTATTATGTTTGGAAAAGAGGAAGAAGGAGGAAAAATAATCAGCAAAACTTATCAATAGGACAAAAAGAAGTCTTAACATATATGTAACACATCAATGGAACCTCTACCTCTGCAACAGAGTTGGAGTGGAGAGGGGAGGGTCATCTCAGATCTCTCCGTTGGGATCCTATTCATTGTTTGTAATTTAGCAACATTCATTTTTGATTGTTTTGTGGCAGTTCTTTCTTTTTACATTGTTGCAGTTATTCTATATTTTGTGTTCTTGGCCTTGTCACTTCATGCTCTTCTTTCGATGTTTCTCTGTATTCATCATATTCATTATTTCTTATAGCACAGTAATACTGATAATGTATTATAACACATTATAATATAATAATATACTACAATTTGTTTAGCCATTCTACAATCAAAGAGCATCTTCTTTGTTTCCAGGTAGGGTGTCAATGATGTTGTCTAGTCAGAAATTAAGTTTAATTATAACCCTTGTGCTATTTCAAAAGAAGTCTCTAGACTTTGTTTTTCTCCACTTTCCCACAAGGAAAAGTCTGAAAAGGGTTTCAGTATGGAGAAATATGTATTTTTTTCATATTTCCAGAGAAGCAAAAAAGATTTTAAAAAATACTTCTATTCCCCCTTCATCCTTATTGTTTTTTATATTATTTGCCTTGATATTTCATATTTTTTTGTTTCTCCAGATAAGTTTATTATTTTATCAAGTTCTGTAAAGTATCTGTTTGATAGTTTGATTAGCATATCTTTGGTAGTATTTGTTATTTTTATTGTATCAGCACAGCCAGCTCTGAACAATGAATATTCTTTAAAGCTATTTAAGTTGCTCTTTATTTCTATAAAGACCACTTTATAACTGAATCTATAAATATATTTTGTGTTCCTTGGTAAATTTCAAGTAAATTTTTTAAAAGTACAATCTGAGCATATGTAATGTTAATTATATTAATGAGAGTTAAAGATCTTGATCATTAAGGGAAGCTTGATTAGGGGAGATTTGTTTTGTAGGAAGGCCCACACCTTTTGTTAATTTCTAATGAGACACTGGTTCTGTAGGATTGTGATGCCCTCTGACTTTGAAAAGTGTTTGAATACTCTGAGGTAAGGTTTTGTTTTGGGACTTACTTGTTGGAAGTGTTTGTTTGGCCAGAAGACTCTGGGTAACCTCCTGGCTTTGAAAATGCAGATGTTGGTGCTTCTCTTTCTGCTAACTAAGATGTATATAAAAGTCAGACAGTCGGGTCTGTCTGTTGATCTGTGATGTGTGTATTGCTTATGGTCAGACAGTTGGAAGCCCTGTCTGTTGGTCTTCCTGTTTGTAATTTATGTTTGTAAGTTCTGTTTGTATTTCCCTGAAGTTCAGGGTGCTACTTTTTCCCCTGAACTAAGTGAATGATAAATGTTCTTGATTAAAGTGATTATTGACCCCTCAAAAGTTGCTTTCCTTTTAGAAAAGCAGATCTAAGAACCTATAGGGCAGGTTCTCCTATGTATGTTGGGGTCCTTGCTGTTACAGCACATCATTTTTAACCCTTTCTTGATTCTCTTAGCTACTGTATACTCTTCACAAAACTATTTTGTATTCATTACATACAGATATATATGTTTACATTTGTATATTTTCTCTCCCCTTAGAATGTAAAGTCCCGGAGGTCAGAGTCTGTCTCACTTTTATCTTTGTATTCCCAGTACTTTTCAGAATTCTTGTCATATATAGGTACTCAATAAATACATGTTGATTGATTGCATTGTATATAGTAGGTGCTAAAAATATTTGTTGAATCAGGTAGGTTCAAGTGAAAGCCTAAGCATCCCAATAGAAAAAAAATGACAGTCATAATTTTTATCTTTCTCTTACCTCTTTCTTCTCACCTTCTCTCAAAATAAAAATAATGAAAAAATACTAAAACGACATTATTCAGTTCATTTTCTGGTTTACTGCTTACTTTTCATCCTGGGAGGAATGATTGTTTTAGGTGTATGCACACATGTCATTGGCTAGTGATGAAATTGTTAATAGTCATAGTGGATGAGGACAATAACCAAATTGATAAATTACTATCTCCTTGCATTTCTGTCATCAACTCTAATTATTTAAGCAAGCCGTTGAACGTTGACCAGAGGTCTTTAGTAAATAAAAACAGTTTGTTTTTCACAAGTATATTTAAATATCAAAAGTCTCACATTTTATAGCCCTGGCCTGGCAGGAGGCCAGGTCACAGATTTTGAGATGGTGAGATATCTGATAAATGTAGATGACAAACACACACATCCTCCAGAACTGAAGCATACACAGAAGCGCAGTTAATGAATTTCCTAATTGGTATCTCCTGCCGTGGACATTATTGATTTTCATCTTTAGCCCTAACATAGAAATAGAACACTTACTTTCCTCCAAGGTATGTCAATAGAGACGTAGTTTTAATTCAGAGTATGAACAGTTTTATCTGAGTCCCAGAGTATGATGTAATAGGGATCTAATGCTGCTGTAATATCTGCTGGCCAGATGACTGTGGGTCATGTGTTTTATAAGGTGACAAGTACAGTAGTCAATTGGAAACAAAGCATTCCTCTTACAGCAGGAGAAATCTAAAGGCCATTATTAGGTTATCGCCTATATACCAGACTCTGAAATAGTCTCTTTTCTTCCTGAAAAGATTACTTAGTCATTTCCCACTCTGTGCACTGTGTCTTGGAACCCATATAAGTTTGAACATGTGGCAATGTCTGAGAATTCAAGCACTGTGAATGAATCTCAGGGTGGCCTTGAACCTTTAAAAGATCTAAAAAATCTTGAGAGATCACAGAGTAAACATAGAATCTCAGAGACCTGAAAGATAGTATTATAGTCCAACCTCTTCATTTTACAGATGAGGAAACTTAGGTACACAGAGAAAATGATGTCACTTTCCCAGGGTCACACGGCAAGTTACTATTGAGTCCAGGATAAAAATTTAGGTGTCCTGCCTTCTAGCCTACTCCTTTTCCTACTACATCACATGTTTACCATCTACCCAGAGCCTACCTATCTAAAGAACTGCACAAAGGAAAATCTGTTTTCATTTGCTAATTTTCAGAAAACTCCATCAACAAATCATTAACGAGTAATGAACATATAAGAGAATTATAGATAGTCTCTGATTTTCATGAGGTAGAACATTAAACTCAGACTCAGAGGGCCTGGAGTCATATCCTAGTTCTTCTTAACTCTGTGAACATAGACAAGTCACTTCCTCTTGTCAGTGTTTCAGTTTCTGCGCTTGTATACTGAATGAGGTGGACTTGATGATATATCTAAGATAGCTTCCCGCTCTAAATCTTGCATTGTTGTAAGTTTCCTTAGGGAAAAACATATAAAAATTCCCACCATTGGGGTGGCAAGGTGGTATAGTGGAAAGAGCACCAGTCCTGGAGTCAGGAGGACTTGAGTTCAAATTCAGCCTCAGACACTTACTAGCTTGTGTGACCCTGAGCAAGTCACTTAATTCTGATTGCCTCAAAAAAAATTTCCATATTTAGTAATAAATGTTTACTGAATACCTTCTATGTGCCAGGGGTGGTGCATTCCTAACCAGAAAATTGGCATCAAATAAGTGGGCAAGTCACTTCCCTTTCTGAACTTCAGCTTATTCATATGTAAACCAAAGAACTGGACCAGATAATCTCTGAAGTCCTTTCTGGTGCTAACATTCTATGAGTCTTTGAAATCATATCCACAATCACCACACGCTGTAAAAGCAAAGATATAATAACCATAAGCCTATACAAGACTCTTAAATGAGATTGTCCTATTCAATTCAACAGTCATTTATTAAGTTCCTGCTTTGTACAAAGCACTCTAGAGTCCAGGCACTGGGGAAGATCGCAACTTTATAAAAGAAATGGTTCCCAACCTCTTGGAGTCCACAGTCTACTAGAAGGAGTTAGTCTAGAATGGAATTCGAGCTATAGAATCATGGAATTGTAAAAGTGGAAAATATATGGGAGTTGGGAGCATGAATGGGTCAGGAAAATAAGGATATTATCACTTAAAACAGGAGGATTAACCCTCCAGCTCAGGAGCTGGCTCTTTCCTTTGAAGACAGAACTCAAACACCTTATGTACTCATTGACCAAAGGCCAAATTTTTCTAGTTGGCCCATTAAGCTATTATTCTTGAAACCTGACCCAGTCCTAGTTTTTTCCTTCTAGATACGATGCTCTGATCAATTGATCAGAAAAAAAGTATTTATTAAGCACCTACTTAAGTGTGTGCATACTAGGTGTGTATCGGGTACAAGGGATAGAACTGTAAAAAATGAAATACCCATTGTTTTTGAGCTCACATTCTATTAGGCAGCAGTTCTCAAGCTTTTTGTCTCAGGACTCATTTATACTCAAGAATTATTGGGGGTGTCAAATAGCTTTTGTTTGTCATTATATCTATAGATATTGACCCTAATAGAAATTTAAATGTCTTAATATTATTATGAAAATAGCTTTGATTTCTCAGACCTTCTACAGGGGTTTTGGAAACTCCCAGGGATCTGGACCACACTTTGAGAGCCACTCAACACATATGGGAGAGTAATGACTAAGGAAGGGAACTTTTCCAATCCTGGTATTGTTAACCTTCTTTCTGTCATGAATACCTTTGGCAATTTAATGAAACCTAAGGATTTTTTTCTCAGAAAAAATGTTTGTAAATCCTTAATGGACTACAAAGGATACCAAAGGTTGGTGAAAATAAAAATGTATTTTTTTTCTGATCTAAGGTCATAGACTTTGCCCCACCTCTCCAAAACTGATCAACATTAAGAATTCTATAGGAAAGAAGGAAGGAAAAAAATTATTAAATGCCTACTATGCGCCAGGCACTGTGCTGAGGGCCTTGCAATATTACAACATTATTTGATCCTCACAAAAACCATGAGAGGTAGGTGATAGTATTACCTCTGTTTTACAGTTGAGAAAACTGAGGCAAGACAAAGGTTAAATGACTTGCCCTAGGTCCGACAGCTAATCAATGTCTGAGGCTGGATTTGAACTCAGGTCTTCTTGACTCTAGGCTCAGCACTCTATTCACTGGATCACCAAGCTGCCTCTCCTCTGATACAACCAAATGCAGTTGTCATATTGATTTATTTATTGTTTCCTGGGCATGAGGTTAAAAGGGGTGGGGTTATGCTCATAGTGACAGGACTGATGGTACGTTAGCTAGAATCTAGTGTACTGGAGGATGGCTGGATAAGTTGAAGGTCTCCTTGTATGCTAGTGGTGGTAGAGTCGGGGAGGAGTAGGGAGTGAGGGAGAAGTTAGTCAGAGGGGAGAATTGACTGACTCTTTAATACAGATAGTTCAACCCCAATCTGGGCAGTTGGGAGGCATAGAGGATAAAGTGCCAGGATTGGGGTTAGAAAGACTCATCTTCCTCAGACACTTACTAGCTGTGTGACCCTGGGCAAGTCACTTAACCCTGTTTGCCTCAGTTTCCTCATCTTAAAATGAGCTGGAGAAGGAAATTTTCTTTGCCAAGAAAACCTCAAATGGGAAGAGTTGGACACAACTAAACAACAAACCCAGTCAGTCAAGTCAACAAGCATTTGTGGAACACTTTCTGTGTATGCAGGCACTGTGCTAAAGGGGTAGTGATACAAAGAAAGGCAAAAAAACATTCCTGGCCTTCAAGGAGCTTACATCCTATTGGTTATCAAAGCTGAGTAGATCTGCTTCTCTATCCACCTCCACCCTTCTCATCTCATCAGGAAAGGCAGTTTCCTTGGAGGTCTGTGTCAGATGATTCCCTGTTCCTTATGGGGAGAGGTGGACACCAGGACAAATGACAAGATACCCAAGCTGACTTGGTCTTGGTGCCCTGGTGGATGCTTATCTGACAAGCCTATCTAGTAATAACTCTCAGCAGCCTGTTCTCTTTTTCTATCTTAAATCAAACCAACCCGTTTTGGTCAGACCTCCTTGTTTTACAGATAAAATTTGGAGTCATGAAGTAACTTGCCTGACATCACCCATTGAATAAGGAATAGAGTCGGCCACCTGTCCTCTGGCCCAATAACTTCTTCACTGTAATGCATTGATTCCCTAATAAAAAGTGGGTATAAATGTATTTCCGTCCACCTTGATGAAACAGAAGTCTCCAAAGCACTATAAAGTTCATCTAAAAATGAAATCATACTGTATCATATTTGAGCTAAAGTGAACATGCTAGATTGAATAAATATTAATTAAATATATGAGGAACAGTGATTTTGCTTACCTTATTAAAATTTAAAAGCGTTTTAGGGGAGAATGTCCCAGGTCTCTTAGTAAAAAGGTATCCGGGGAAGTTTGAACTGCTGCCTTCTTTTTCTCTCTCAATAAATTTCCCTGTAGTTAGAAGCAGTGTTCAAAAATCATTACCCTGATCACTTGAAGAACAAGTCATTGAAGCTCTCAGATAATTGGAGGAGGGAAGCCATCAAGGTCTTTGGTTGTAAGAGTTTGGAGGACAGAAATCTTTTAAATTGTTTCTTTAACTGTTTATCTTCTCTTCATTCTCAGTTCTTTCTACCTTGTCCATAGGACTCTTCAATATGTTAAAGTGGGCTAAGTTTCTACTGCCCAAAGATTGGCAGCCTATACAGCACACTTACCAAATGAGATGATGCCAGATGAGATGGGCACAGTAGCCAAAGATAGTGGCAGAGTTAAACACATACATGTTTGCTGTCTCTTCCCAACCTATCTATTCATACTCCTGTCCTTGGACATCTACAATTAATTTCCTCTGCTTCTGGGATCCCTAAATTCATAGGATCATTCTTGAGGAGTGTCCCTAGCCATCCCTCTGATGAAGGTGTCATGTACTTCTTTAAGGATTTCCAAAGAGTAGAAGTAGGATCAATAGACACTAGTTTCAGTTTCAGGGAGACAGACTTTGATGAATATTAGTAAGCCTTTCTTAACAACTTGTCCTGTCCCACAATGGGCTCTATATCTGGTAGTGATTAAACAAAGGGACAGACTGTTGGGATGTTGAAGACAGATTTATATGTATCAGATGGTTTCTGAAGACTATTCTGATTCTGGGCTTCTGGGAGCTTGGCAGTCCACAGTGGTATCTTAGAGGTGGTGCCTCCCTGTCCCTCTCCCCATTTCAGCTTGCAAGGAAGTAAACAAGGATCATTTGAAATACCTCTCCTGATCTGCTGCTGATCCCTGTCTTTTCTGAAAGGGTCACTTCCCAAACCTTTAGGCAGCTAGGTGGTATAGTGGTAAAGTGCTGCCCTTACATTCAAATCCTGCCTCAGACACTTACCCAAAGTCCATTGCCACTCATCCTGACCTATGTCTTGCCCTTTGGACTCTGATAACTCTGGAGGAGAAAGTGAGGCGGATGACTTTGCACAGCCCTGCCTCACTTAAATCCAATTCATTTGCAAGTCAAGACATCACCCTCCTGATGTCATTGGTCTTCTTTGAGAAGGAAAGACTAACACCAGAAACTTGCTAGTTCTGTGACTCAGTCAAATCACTTAACATCTCACTCTCAGGTTCCTCATTTGTAAAATGGGATAATGATGGTGTCTATCTCAGAGTCGTGAGGATCAAATGAGATAATGTATGTAAAGTGTTAGAAAAGTGATAGCATTTAAAAACGAAACTGAACTAAAGGCTCCATCTCTCTTAGGCTGGGAAGCACAAGGGCTACTCACAGATTTGATCCCACTACTTATTGGCTTCTGACCCTGGCCAATTTGCCTTTCCTTAGGTAACCTGATGGCTCCAGACTCCTGGAGACTTGTCATCTTGATGCCTGATTTAGTGCAAACAGTCTGTCAAGTTAGCCCATTGAAGAAATGGGTCGGTCTTAGCCTTCCAGGTAGCAGGGATTCCAACATGTGCTAACACATTTGGCAAGTGCTAGCTATTGATGTTGATAGCAGAGAACTCTGTCATGGGTTCAAAGCATTGTTTCTTTTTTCTTATCAACAATTCAGTGGCTACTCCTTTTCCTAAATTGTACATCTTATAAAATACAGATGCCTCTAGCTATATGCTGAGTCCTCCATTCTCCCATGTATGTATCAATATACCAGAGGTAGGGGATGGGAATGGGGAAAAGGGGGCTCACAGTATGGAACAGACTTGGTCTCTGCCTTAGGGAACTTACTGTTTGGGTCTATTATCTGAGATAAGTCCCTAGAAAACCTTGTTTTTGGGGTTTTCTTGGCAGAGATACTACAGTGGTTTGTCATTTTCTTCTCTAGATAAGGAAACTGAGGAAAATAGGGTTAAGTGACTTGCCCAGGGTGACACAGCTAGTGAGTGTCTGAGGCCCAATCTGAACTCAGGTTTTCCTGATTTCATGCCTGGCTCTCTATTGACTTCACCACCTAGATGCCCCTGGAAAGCCTAAGGCTACCACAGACATCAAGAACTCCTGTGCAACTCATACCACTAGTGTTCCCTCAGTTATACACATATGTTTATAGCCCTGTCTAGCAACAATTCCAGGGAAATAATGTCTTTGCTCCAGGTACACAGTTCTTAGATTTGAAGATTCAAAATTAACCATTCAAGTCCAATTGTAGTTCTTCAGCCTGACAAGCAGGAGCTCTGGTTCTCTGAGCCCATTCCAGTGGAGTACAAATTCTTCCAAGGTAGCTAGCTAGATGGTACAGTGGATGAAGCACTGGACCTGGAATCAGGAAGACCTAAGTTCAAATAAGATCTCAGACACTTAGTAGCTGTGTGACCCTGAGTAAGTCACTTAACTTCTCTTTATCTCAATCCACTAGAGAGGGAAATGGCAAAACATTCAAGTAGTCTTGCCAAAAAAATGCCATAGACAGTACGGTACATGGGATCATGAAGAGTTAGACACACAGAACAACCACAACAATTTTTTCCAGGTGCTGCCAAGCTGAAAAGGCATTTGGAGCAAGAGCTACTTAATAGACCAAGTCACTTGTCTGAGGACTAGCACAGATAAGTTCAGAAAGGCTTGTCTACCAAAGATAGACCAGTCAGTCAATTAACATTTATTAAGTTCATATCATGTGCCAGGCACTGTGTTAAGTACTGGGGATACAAAAAAAAAAGGCAAAAGACAGTCCCTGCCTTCAAGGAAGTCACAATGTAATGGGGAAAGAGGATACATAAAAAGAAGCTGAAAAGGGCATGAGGAGGTAGGAAGGTGCTCTGCAGGGGCATGATAAAGTCCAGAGGGGTGCCGCCAGATGAGAAATGAGGTGGCTACCTTTTTCCATCCTCTCCAGTTAGAGGGAGGAGGGGGCCCCAGGTGCTGATTGTTGTTGAGTTTTGGTAGGAGCAATTTGTGGGGAAGTATTGTAATGGATCTGAGCCAGTGATAGGAGTACCCATAGAGATCAAATCTGAGATCCTTGAAGTGCTGAAGGAAGATCCCTTCCTTCAGTGAGTTGGCTCTCTTAATGTATTTTAATTTGGGTTCCGTTCTTGGATCTTCTTAGTGTTTTGCACAGATGATAGATGGTGCTGTAAATTAAATGTGTGGGAAAGAGCCACCTCCCCAGTGTCGACAAATTACCTGCTCCTGGCTTTGCACCCCCCATGGTGGTTGGTTTGGGGCATCCCCACCTCCATTGCATTTGGATTAGGTGGAGTACTATAAAAATAAGTGACTAAAGATCAATGTTGACAGAGAAGATAAGTGATCAACCACTTCATCTCCTGAACATGTACACACCATTTATCTCACTTTTCACTCAGGAGAATTATTCTGGATTCCTCAGCTATTAGGCCCCCTGGCAAAAGAGGCTTCAGATTCAATTAGTGGTTATCCTTGTTCAGAGATGACTGGGAATGTTGATGTAACTGCAATCACGTCAAGCTTCCTCGTGATGCTTTGTCTTTGTTCATACAGTTCTCTTCACCTAATATGTCTTCCCTTCTAGTCACTGCTAAAATTTAAATTTAAAATTTAATTTGGTAGCTAGATGGCATGGCGAATAGGTGCCGGTCCTTGAGTCAGGAAGACAAGTTTAAATTCAATCTCAGACGCTTATTAGCTATGTGACCCTGGGTAAGTCACTTAACCCTATTTCCCTCAGTTTCCTCATCTGTAAAATAAGCCGGAGAAGGAAATGGCAAACCAATCCCATATCTTTGCCAAGGAAACCCCAGATGGGGTCATGAAGACTCTGACATGATTGGAATGAACTGAACAACAGCAAATGTAAATATGCAAAGTTTACAAAGCACTTTACATGCCTTTTCTCATTCGATTTTCACAGGAACCCTAGAGTGGTGTATTATTATTCCTATTTTAGAAATTAGGAAACTGAGGATGAGAGAGGATATAAGTGATTTGTTCAAAGAGTCTCATAGCTATTAACTGTCTGAGGCAGGATTGGAACTCAGATTTTCCTGACACCCTATCACTTCTCCACTATGCCACCCAACTACCTTGGAATCACAGAAGCACAGATTTAGAACTAGAAAGGATCCTAGAGGCTATCTAGGTCTCATTTTAAAGGTACTGAGATTGAGAAAAGTTAAATGACTTATTCAAAGTACCAGAGTTAGTAAGCAGCAAAGGGGGATTTGAGCTAAGGGTCACTGATTTTAAATCCAGCACACTCTCGACACACAGGATAAGAATGAATGAATGGATGGAAGGATAAAGTGGCATTTATTAAGTGCACTGTGCTAAGTACTGGAGATAAAAATAGAAAAGACAGCCCATGCTCTCCAGGAATTCACATTCTAATTGCAAAGACAACCCTATCTAGAAGGTTTCAACATCAACAGATTTTCAGAATGGTACCATAGTGATCAGATAAAGTAGAAGGTAATGTTTGACCTCTAAAGTCATTTCCACTGACAAAATCATATCACGATCATTTGACAGTGCCAAGGACTTTGGTAGGAAGAATTTTCTTTTCGAGGTCTTTGGTAGCTATGGCCATAGCTCCCAGAAAGGCAGTTGCCAAGGTTGTATCTCCATGGGAGCTGCTTTCCTGGAAAGATGGACATGACGACTGGATTAGTAGAACTGGCATTTGGGGATGGAGAGTGGGGTACTACCACAAGTAGGGCTCTTTAGCTACTTGGCAGTTGTTGAGCAGCAGATTCTGGTGGTGGGGAGGAAGGAGGGCCCCTTCTCTATAATGCTTGCTCCTCTCAGTGATGGCTGTGTGGTGTGAGTTGAAAGGCCTGGAGGGTATTGCTGATAGAGTCTCATGGAAGTGGTGGTTGACAGTGGTTGTTGGTGGTTTGATTAGACATGCTGCCTCCTTCAGCATTCTTTGTTGTCTCAATTAAGCTGGCTGGCCTTGTAGGTAGTACTTGGTCAGTAGTTTGTGGGAATGACCAGCCCCTTCTCTGTAGGAAATGCTTTCCCAAATTTAAACTGCAGAGGCTGGACTTTGAGCAAGACCTTTTCTGTAAGGCCCTACTATTCTCCAGGCTCTTGGGCTCAGGACCCTGGGTTATCGAGGGGATGGTTGAAGTGCTTCGACTTGCCTGGGTCAGAGTACTTCCTTCTTTCTCTCACAATTCTATAGTATTTTAGGGTTTACAAAATACTTATGTTACCATAACCCAGTGATTATGGGAATTATTATTAGTTCCATTTTATTGATGGGGTTTAACAGGGTTAAACTTAGTAGCCAATGGTCTTGGCTAGTAAGTTTCAGAGACAGGATTCAGACTCTGATTTCAAGTCTAACTCTCTTTCCATCATACTCAGGCAAGCAGGAAAGACAGATGGACAACTTATAGACCACTTGTGTCCTAGTGAAGAAACACTAAAGAAAGAAAGAAACAAAAGCTGTAGGAATAAAATGCTGCCTTCCATTTTAAAAAGCATTTCTCCACATATACTGAAAACTAATTTACCCATTAGTCTATCAAAAAGAATTCTTTATGAATTGGTACTTCTGTATATCTATAATATAATGGTAATATCACCTGACCCTGGGGTGACCCTGAGTCACTATGAGATCTTGAAGTTCCTTCTAAACCAATAATAGCAAAAAGAATAGATTCATGTTCAGTGTGGGATTTTGCCATAGGCTTTATTGCTCTTTGCAAATGCTTAATACATATATGGTACAATGTATTGCAACTCTAGCATATTAATGAAAATGTTTTATTATTCACTAGGGTCCCCTGTTTCTCAAATATGCTAGATAACTGAAAGTTGACTTTATTATTTTATCTTTCCCTTCAAGATAGGAAAGTTAATGTTATTACCATTTCACAGATGGAGAAACTATAGTACAAAGTGATTTGACCAAGGTCACACAACTGTATTGGTCAAAGAACAGACCACAACTAGACCTCTTTGACTCCTGGCTTGAGACTCTTTTCTCTATTAGATTCCATGCAGTGTGGGAAAGACCAAATTCTCATGATGCTAGTGTATCAGAGAGAGCTTTAATTTGGAGGTACGGGGGCTTTGGAAGTGATGATCTATTTCTCAGATGGTCTTTGGAAAGGATCTAATAAGCTCTTTCATGGAAAGGTAACAAATGCCTTGCCTGCCAGGGACATTTACCTTTTAATATAAGTGAATTGACAAGTCAATTGGATCACTCTCCAATGGTGAAACTTCAGGCAGTAGATAGAAAGTATTTTAGGATGGGGTGGGGGACTCTCTTATATCCTTTAAATCTCATCATAAAGGTGCTTGACTATTCTACCTAAGCATAAAGCCAAACTGGGGTGGGGTACTGTATTACTGAGGAGGGGTACCGATCTCGTCACCATCTCTTCCAGCTGTCCACAATGTGTGGGCCAGATTGCCTGGAAAGTCTGCACCAGCAGAGCAAGGGTTCTTTAAACTCACATCAATCCCAGTGGGGGCTGTTAAGCTACCTGCCAAACTGTTTCAATTAGGTGCCTTTCCCGAATATCCCATTGCCATAAACATCTTAATTTGCTCACTTGATAACTGGGACCTGGAAATTGCCTTTCAACATGAAACTCACACAAGGAAATCATTCTGTTTTCTGGGTTTCTGACTTCACTGCTGCCCCTTCCTACCTTAAGGATCTGAGTGAGAGGCCCTGGGAGAGGAGGGGCTTTCTCCTTTGGCAAAGCCTCCTTTCTTTATAAAGGGCCAAACTCAAACCTCTATTTGAAACCTTGGAAAGTATTTCTAGGATATTATAAACTCTATTTCTCCCTCTTCTAATAACCAGTCATAAATTCACATGGCAGTGTGACCAGGGTATTCTTTGCCAATTGTATTTCTTGTTTTCTACCAGAAAGTATGTCATTGCTACAGTGATGTTCCCTAAAACCTTTGCATCACATCTAGACATCAGATTGAGATTTTGGTCAAATCAAGAACACCAGTTCATGTTTATTATCTTATGCTGTCCTCCAAGCTGGTCAATTTGGTCATGCCAGCAAAAAACAAAAGCAAAATAAAACCAACAAAAACCCAAACCCTCAGCTGATTCAATAATTAAAAATCAGAATGATAGTTTGTTGCTTGGCTGACAAATTATCTGATAGGTTAAGTGATGTTTTCCTCTTTTGATATTATGCAATGGATGATATATAGACCATTGTATTAAGTAAGGGTAAAAAGGAGGTAATCAATTAATCAATCAATAACCATTTATGAAGACAAAAGTGAAATAGTCCTCGCCAACAGGGTACTTCTATAATGGGAGACAACATGCATAGAAATAAAAAATACAAACCATATAGAAAACAAATTTGAAGATATTTTTAGGGGATTGGAATAGGAGGGCACTAACGACCAGGAGGAATCAGGAAAGACTTCATGCAGAAGGTGGTGCATGAGCAAAGTCTTGAAGGAACTCAGGGGCTTTGGGGGCAAAGTGAGAAGGAGGGCAGGTTTGAGGGACTGCCAAGGCCAAGGTTACAAAAACAGGAGATAAGAGAGTCAGGTATGAGGAACATCTTGAAGGTTAGTGTGGCTAGACCCTAGAGTATGATAGGAAGTGTATAAGGTTAGAAAGGTAGATTGGGTTCAGGTTACAAAGAAACTTAAAGCCAATCAAAAGAGTTTTTATTTGTTCCTAAGGTAGTCTGGAGCCACTGAAGTCTATTAAGTAGGGGGAATCCATGGTCGGACCTGCTGTTACAAAAATCATTTTGGAGCTTTGTGCAGGATGAAGAAGCTGGAGGCAGGCTGGCCAATTAGGAGGCTATTGCAATAGTACAGGAATAACTCTTCCCAGATGCCTTGGACAGGAATGGGTAGATAAGGAAGGAAAAGCAACTTGTGGTATAGGCAGTATGTATAATCCCTAAGTCTTCCTCTATCAAAGGAGGGGGTTGGAGTATGATCTTCAAGGTTCCTTTGAGCTGGAACTCCTATGAGCCTATGATTTTACTCTTGGGGTGGAGGTAATATGTGCAGTGATATATTTTTCACTCTGGAGGATTTGGAAAAATTATTCTTATGTATTGTCACATGGAAGCCAGAAGTTATTCCATGGAAGTTAATATAACCAGGGACAGGTTAACTGAAGAATAACAGGCAGTCAGACCTCAGTCAAACTAGAGAGATCATGCCTGCTTGTCCGGGCCACAGGACCAAAGCATCCAAGTCTATCCAAAGATAGTGCCTGTCTCTTACTCAGAGTAGTTTTTGTAATGGATCAGATGGGGAAGGATGCTCAAGTAATATTCCTTAGAATTTGGTAAGCATTTTTGTAATAGTCTTTGAATTGTTTATTTAGATAAATATTTATATATTTCCTTCATAGGTTGCAAATGTTTTCTAAGCCCCATATATGGTTGGGTGAACTCAGGGTTAGGGAGAGAATGAACCCAGAGAGGGAGTGATTACCCAGAGAGGAAGGCCTTGGTACCTGTGAGATGGAGTATGCAGAAGGATTATTCCCCAAGAGCTTTGGGGATACCAGTAAGTTATTATTGAGATTGTAGAATATAATAGAAAGAAGAGAAAAATGACCACTATGGAGGATGTTGGGGTTTGGGCCAATCTCTCTGATCTAAGTTTGGAGGTGCTGCTTTTCACAGATGATTTGTATATCATTTCAGTTGTAGAAATGATGAAGTGGGATGAATAATGATAACAATACCTCATGACTACATAACCCCTTATGGTTTCTTTTCCTTTTTTTTATCCTCTATCCTCTGCCCCCCTCCCCCCCAATCTCCTCCCCTCTGGCATTCCCAGACAGTCCTTCTACCTTAGTCCTACAGGGCTCAGAACTTCTAGACTCAAGCAATTTATCAGTCTCAGCCTCCCTTAAGTAGCAGGAATTTCAGGTGTGTGCCACCATGCCCAGTCTCCTTATTTTTTCTAAGTCATTTTTACGTATAAGGTAGAACCCTAAGTTAATGAGATGGTTATTTTAACAATATGACAGATTTTTTACATTCAAATTAATGTTTTCCCCTCCAAAATAACTACCTCAGGAGGGGACAAAATTATTTTAACTATATTTCCATTGCTTAGAGTATTAGGGGAGTTTTCCTTTGGACATAGCCTCAGGGTCTGTGCACATTCTTTTGAGTATCCTTGGGGATAGAAATCTTGGTTCCTTTTGATCTTAGGAATCAGTCAAAATTAATTGAGTCAAATCTAGGGAATATAGTAAGTGACAAACTTGGTAAAGGTGAATATTCTTTTTTTATGGGGGATCAGGGACAGAAAATATGTCTGTAACATAATGGGATTGGTTTTCTTTATGAGTCTCGTAAGTTGGCTTTAGAGGCTATTCTAAGTGTTCCAAATTCAAATTCCAATATTCCAAAAATATTCTGACCAATCGTTCTTTCATGAAAGTTATTATTTCACTTTTGCCTTTGTGTTCCTATCACAATGTTCTGCATATGTTGGGTACTTCATAATGCATGTTGACTAACTGATCATTGGCAAAAGTCTACAGCCTACTATGGTGACTACTGTATAATGTCAGTATCTGACATTATATCAGAACAGCATTGTGTTCTTATGACCTGGGAGGTCAGTAAGACTTTTATTTACTATTGTTCTCAGTTTCCTGATGAGAAAAAGGGAGAAATACAATACAAATTATGTAGGAAGTTGGTTGCAGAGCCAGGACTAGTAGCCGGGCCTCATAATTGCTTGTCTCAAGCTATTTCCACTCATTTCCATGCTAATGCTCTATGATTGTATTTTAAATACAATCTCTTTAAGGACTCTGCTCAAAGATAACCAGATGCTTTCAGACACCTGGAAGTTGGCCAACAGGTCCTGGCCACCATATGGGCAGTTGGCACTGACAGGCTCTGAGTGACCTGCTCTCTAACCCCACCCAGTCCACAAGCCCAGACTTTCATCAAACGCAAGAGAAGCAGAGAAGGGGAGGCAGCTCTTCTATTTGTTTAGCTAGCCTTTTTGTTTTAGCCTCTTAGTAGGATTTGTCCTGTTCCTTTTACCGGAACTTTTTTTTGACTTGTGACCCTGACTTTGGTCATCGATTCTAGGTTAATTAGCTTCTTAGTTTCCGGAATTCTATTTCACTTCAAAATACAAGTCTTGCTGCAGACAATTTTAGAGAGTAAGGTTTATATTAGACAAAGATAAGTGATCAAAAGATAAGAAGAAACAGTTCTCAGAAGGACTGCAAACCTAGCAACCACATGAAAAGTTTCACCTCATATCCAGTAAATTGGCAATAACAAAGACATAAATAATCAATATTGGCAGGATAGTGGAAAGACAGGAACTCTAAAACAGGAACTCCAACTGCGTGTTGGAGCTGTGTGTTGGGCCACCCAGTCTGGAACAATTTGGAATTTTTGTGACTAAACTGTTTATAACCTTTGACCTAGAAATCCCAAAGCTGGCCATATGTCCTAAGGCAGGCAAAGATATATTCCCATATATATGATACATATTCAAGCAGCAATTTTTTTGTTGTTCAATTGTGTCTGACTCTTCCTGACCCCATCTGAGATTTTCTTGGTAAAGATACTGGAATGAGGCAAATAGGGTTAAGTGACTTGCCCAGGGTCACACAGCTAGTAAGTGTCTGAAACTTGATTTGAACTCAGAAAGATGAATCTTCTTGACTCCAGGCCTGGTTCTCTATTCCACTTAGCCAGCTAGCTGCCCTAAGAACTTTTTTGTGGTAGCAAAGGAATGGGGACAAAGTTGGTGAAAATTGATTGGGGAATGGCTAATTGAACAAATTGTGGTATGTAAATATAATGGAATGTTATTGTAGAATAAGAAATAATGAATATGAGGAAATAGGGAAAAACTTGCCTGAAGTGACAAGAATGAAATGAGCAGAACACAGGAAATACTATATCAAATAACTTTAATAATATAAAAGAATAATAAAATGATACCAAACTGTGTATGAAAGAAAACAGAATGTGTAGCAAAACATACTTTTTTTCTAACTAGAAGTTAGAAAAACTTTTAGTTTTAGTTAGTTCAGAAACTAAAGTTTCTGAAAATTTGGAAGTCTTGGGGCAAAAAATCTCATTTAGAGGTGGGGGAGTCTAGAGATGCTATTATTGCTGTTATTCATTCAGCTGTATCCAACTCTTTGTGACCCCATATACTGTAGCATTCCAGGCCCTTCTAGTCTCTACTATCTCCCAAAGTCTGTCCAAGATCACGTTTGCTGTTTCCACAACACTCTCTATCCATCTCATCCTCTACTATTCCTTGTTCCTTTTACCTGCAATTTGTCTCAACATCAGGGTCTTTTCCAATGAGTCTTGTCTTTTCACTAGATGGCCAAACTATTATTAATCTACAGCTTCAGTATTTGGCCTTCCAGTGAATTGTATGAATTAATTTCTTTAAATATTGATTGATTTGATCTCCTTGCTATTTAAGGAACCCTCAAAAGTTTTCTCCAGCATCACACCTTAAAAGCATCAGCTCTGAGATTCTCAGCTTTTCTTATGGTTCAACAGTCACTGTCATATGTTACTACTGGAAAAACCATAGCTTTGACCTTTGTCAGAAATGTGGCATCTCTGCTTTTTAATATGCTGTCCAGATTTGTGATAACTTTCTTTCCAAGCAGCAAGTGACTTTTAAGAATTTTATGTCTGCATTAACTGTCTACAGTAATCTTTGAGCCCAAGAATATAAAATCAGACAGTCCTTCCATTTCTTTCCCCTCTATTTGCCAGGAAATAATGGGACCAGTTGCTAAGATCTTAGTTTGTTAAGCTTCAAGCTTGTTTTTAAACTCTCCTTTTTCACCCTCATCAGGGGCTTCTTAATTCTTCTTCACTTTCTGCCATCAGAGTAGATTGTTGATGTTTCTCCTAGCAACCTTAATTCCAACTTTTTGTTCATTCACTCTGGCATTTCTCATATTGTACTCTGCATGTAAGTTAAATAAATAAGGTGACAATATATAGTCTTGTTGTACTCCTTTTCCAGTCTTTTTTTTTGACAG
Organism: Potorous gilbertii; assembly: GCA_028658325.1. Classification (NCBI taxonomy): domain Eukaryota; kingdom Metazoa; phylum Chordata; class Mammalia; order Diprotodontia; family Potoroidae; genus Potorous; species Potorous gilbertii. Next base: position 255,533,250 of record CM053771.1, read on the forward strand.
CACTGAAAATTGATTTTTAATGATAAATTACAACTCGGACACAGGGCGGGTAATGGGAAAAGAGCTGGATTGTCTGTGGGCTTGCATTGTGTTGATGATAGATGCTGAGGGCCTAGGCTTCAGGCCCAATTCCAGGTGTTGCCAAGAGGCTTTCAGCCTTGGGTACTGGTGATCTGGGAGGGCAGCAGTAGGGTGACTCCTTTAAAACATAGTGTTGCTGTTGCTGCTGCTGCTTCTTGGTGGCTGCCTTGCTGGCCAGGTCCTTGGCCTTCTCAGTAGCTGCCAGAGCAGTTTTCTTCTCCTTCTCAGTTGCTTCCTTAGCTGTTTCAACAAGTGTCTTAGAAGGAGCTTCACTTTGCAGTTTGGCCAAGATAGCCTTTGATGGTCTTGGTCTTGGTCACGTTACTTTTGAATCTAGCAAAGCCAAACTCCTGTACAGTTCTGGAGACCCCAAACAAACTGGAGGAGACCCAGGCTCCCGTCGGATTTCAGTCCAGCCACTGTTTTCAGGGTTCACACAGTAAACACATCTTTCCTCCACCACCATCAGCCCGGCGTGGTAAGTGGTCATGGTCTGGTTCTGTGGGTCCACGATGGAGTCCTCCAGGATGTACACTGAGTGGGCTACATTAGCAGGAAAGAAGCGCTCTGCCCAGCGGGGCATCCTGTTGGTCTTGGTTAGAAGCCGCCTGGATAGCAGCTTCTGGTCAGGAGTCACCTCCCGGTGCACAGTGTCCTCCGTCAGCACATGCTTGCTGTAAGGGTTCGCAAGCACTTGGTCCCAGGAGCTCCGGAGCACGCTCTGCCCCAGTAAATACTTCACCATCGTCCCGGCGGGAGTCGGGGTCGGGGCAGTCAGGGGGCGCCCAGCATCGAGGGGTAGAGGAGAGATGGGTTGCCGGGCTCGAGCTCTCCGTCACCATCCCAAAGCCGCCGCCGCTCCTTTTCCAGCCTTAAACCAATCAGTTATTCCATGTTCAGTTCTAACTGTTGCTTCCTCAGGAGACCAGTGATATTATCTGGTAATCCCATCTCTTTGAGGACTTGACATATTTTGTTGTGATCCACACAAAGACTGTAGTGGAGTCCATGGAGCAGAAGTAGCTGTTTGGTTTTTTGGTTTTTTCCTTTTCTTTTTCTGGAATTCCCTTGCTTTCTCCAATATTCCAGCAAATGTTGGCAATTTAGGCTCTAGTTCCTTTGCATGTTCAAAAACCAGCCTGTTCTTCTGGTAATCCTCAGTTCACATATTGCTGAAGCCTAGCTTGCAGAACCGTAAGCATAGCCTTGGTGTGTGAAATGAGGGCAATTGTTTGACACTTTAAACATTCTTTGGCATCTCCTTTCTTTAGGACTGGGATGTAAAACGTTCTTTTCCAATCCAATGGCCACTGCAGAGTTTTCCAAATTTGCTAACATACTGAGTGCAGCACTTTGATAACATCATCTTTTAAAATTGCTTTTTATTTAATAAATTTATTTATTTAACTTTTTACATTCATTTTCACAAAATTTTGGATTCCAAATTTTCTCCCCATTTGTCCCCTCCCCCATCCCAATACACCGAGCATTCTTATTTCCCCTATCACCAATTAGCCATCCCTTCCATCATTCCCCCCCCTACCCTGCTTATCTCCTTCTCCCCCACTTTCCTGTATTGTAAGATAGGTT
>CM053771.1:255535420-255679475 GCA_028658325.1 Potorous gilbertii
AAGTAACCTTCTATGGTCTTATTTTTTTTCCCTTTTCTGGGCATTTTCCTAGCCAGTTACTTGACCTCTGTGATTCCTTTCCACACCCACCTCACCTCCAGATCCACCCAGCTGGTGCTTGGGGTCTGAGATTCAAATGCTACTTCCCAGCCTCAGGGCTTTCAGCGGGGGCAGGGCTGCTATTCAGTGTAAGATTAAGATCAGGTACTCAGGTGGGGGCAGGGCCACCACACAGGGCTCAGTTCCCTCAGGGTGTTTATGTAGAGACCTTCAACAATGGGTCAGAGTGCCTGCCTGCTTTGGGAGCCCCTGTCCTCTGCTGCCTCCCGAGGGAAATTTGTGACTGCTGGAGATTCCATCCCTGAAGCCTGCTGGGGTTTGCTCTTCTCAGGGCCGCACAGCCAAGGCAGGGCAGGGCTCTGTTCCAGTCCCGTGTGTGACGGACCTTTGGTGTTGGTTTTTCAGGTCTCTCTGGAACAGACATCTCCTCCACTCCATTGTTCTATGGCTTTCACTGCTCCAGAATTTGTTAGGAGTTCTTTTTTACAGATATTTTATAGGCCGTGGGTTCAGAGCTAGTGTATGTGTGCCTTTCTACTCCACCATCTTGGCTCCTCCCCCCATCTTTTAAAATTTTAAAATAAGCTTAGCTGTAATTCCATCACTTTAACTAGCCTTATTATTAGTAATGCTTCCTAAGACCCACTTGACTTCATTCTCCAGCAGGTTTGGTTGTAGATCAATAACCACAGCATCATAGTTATTGGTGTGTTAAGATCTTTCTTTGTAATCTCTTTTACTTCTCTTAAGTTCTTACCACTTTTTGTCTTCCATCATGCCCATTTTTGCATGAAACTTTCCCTTAATATGTCAAATTTTCTTGCAGAGATCTTTCTTTCCCATTACACTGTTTTCTTTTATTTCTTTGCATTGTTCATTTAAGAAAACCTTATCTTTGCTTGATAGTCTCTGGAATTCTGCATTCAGTTGGGTATTTTTCCCCCTTTCTCCTTTACTTTTCACTCTCCTTCTTTCCTTAGCTATTTGTAAAGTGTCATCAGACAACCTTCTTGATCTTCTTTTTCTATGGGATGTCATTTGCTGCTGCTTTCTGTACAATATCAACCACTGTCCATAGTTCTTCAGCCCCTTACCAAATGAAGGTTGTCACCTTCTCAGAATCATAGTCTTAGAGGGCTGTCTAGAATAATAAGAGTTTGAGACTTGCTCAGGGTCACATGGCAATTCTGTGTTTCTTAAGACTTGAATCCAGGGTTTCCTGGCTCTGAGGCTGGATCTCTATTCACTTGGCCTCTTTTTGTCTCATTCTTTTCATTCATAAAAGAATAATGGTGACAACTCATATTCTGCTCTAGGGATCTTATACAGCTTTTGTTGGAACACAAAGGATATCCAAATAAAAACTTAGATAACAAGAGAGAATGATTACACTAAATAAATGTTAAAGATGAACAATATAGATAAGAAGAAGATCAGAAGTGAGGATTGAAAATGATGGATTTTAGAGAATGCATAAGATTCATTTAAGTGGAAAAGAGATGGAAAGGACATTCCAGGAAAGAGAATGGTATAGAGGGAACCCAGGATCAAGTCTGAAACATTTGCATAAAATTCTTCTTACTGATAAAGAGAATGATGATTTAGCAGCACTGCATGTCTATGTGAGACATAGAGTTGTTATGAGACCTTTGAAGAGAATTTCTATATCATTCTTCCTTCTATGTAGAATGTATGTTTTGGTTCTGCCTCAATGGAGATAAAGAAACAAACTTTGAAAGGCAATCATGTAGAGTGAAACTAGTTCTTCAACATGTCCCTGATTTCTGGTTTACCTTCTGTTTAACAGATAGCACAAGACACACTGGAATTTTGGTACTCCAGCTTCTAACAGGTTCACTCTTGATCTGGGCAGACAGTCAGACCTCTTTGCAGGGGTTAATAATCAGTTTTATTCTCATCTAGTCTTCTCAGAATGGTTGCTAATAATGGAAGCACTAACTCCTACAGCATTTTCTAATCACCTTTCTCACTGGGGTGGGCAGTAAAGTGGGGCAACTACCCTTACTTCTCCATGGGTTCAATCAAGACAGACACAGCTTGAGTACTCTCCTAAATCCCCTGAGGCCTCAATGGGGGCCAATTTAGGCACACACAGATTCCCCTATGGGATCCCCATGTTTCTCTATGGTTTCCCCACTCACTGACTAGTGCCCACCTGCTTTATTGGGCAACAGACAAGGAAGGCATCTTATTAACGTTGAGAACACAGGTCAACTTTAGCAATATCATCATTCTGCACAAGTACAGTAAATATTACATTATGTCACCACTTATCTCATGACACAGCCTCAGTAGGACTATCTGTCACTAAGATTCTGAGAGCTACTATCTGATGAGGTGATTGGACCCCAATTCTAAAATCATATTTCTCTTTAAAAATTACATTTCTTCCAATTTTAAAACATGATCCCAGGAAGTTTCTCCCCAGTCTAAGGACAGGCTGCCCTAGTAAAAACTGTAATCTCCTTTCCTGCTACAGTAGCCAGCTGCATCCATAGAATTTATTAGTCTGAAGCAGCTGTGTACTGACTGAACTGGTTGTGTACTGGGTCATAAAGATATGTACTACTCACTGACCAATCATATGTATCATAGACTTAAACATAAGTAGACTCCCTTACATTTGTCTTGTCTAACAAGACATTGATGAGAGCAGCCTAGTATTCCTTAGTCAGCCCTGACCTTTAGTTGACTGAGTGATGTTTCATTCTTTTAAGAACTAACCACTCCTTAACCACTCCCTAATCACATCCTGAATCATGTAGTTAGCATATTTGGCACAGTTTTACTATAGAATATCCTATATAAACTTTACTTGTACCCCTCTAAGTTTGCAGTTTCCCTAAGAACTCTTGTCTGCTGAAAAGCATAATAAACCTTTACTTTGACCTCAAGAATGCTTGAGTCCATGAATTCATTCCAGGCGACCTGCCCCTGGTACTCTGGTCTTTGTGGGAGAAGGGGGTGTCTCAACCCCCGTTCCAGCTCTCATCACTATCTACAATCATTGGGGCTATTCTAGGAGTTATTATCAAACACCTGGAAATTAGACATTCCCATGGCCATGGATCCTGGATCCTGAGAAACTAAACTAAAAAGAATAACAAAATCTCCCTCTCATTCACCTTCCTAGAAACTTTGGGGAATTTCCCACTAGAGGAGATTGGAGCCCCTCTGTCCTATCAGAACTGAGATATCTTGGTCCCATCTAAAGAGCTCATTCAATCTAATTGGTTTTCTTTTATATATCCTAATTTGTATAACTTCTCTGATTTTTTTTGATAAGATGATGACATTTTATTCTTTTCATTTACTGAACTGTTGAAATAATTTTTGATTTTGGTGTCTGATATGGATGATTTTTGTTATATTTAGATTTTAAAGTTTGTAATTCTGTTTGGCTTGTGTGTTTATATGCATTTGAAGAACTTTGATTTCTACTGGCTATCTGCTTGAATGGATTTCCTCACTAGTCACTAATTTTGATGATCCTTTTTGGAACTAGCATTTGGTAGGAAGGGGGTCAAGGCTTTGATATAAATTGGAGGCATCCTTTCTAATTAGAGAGAGTTTGAAGCAGCCAGCTTTCTACAAAATATCTATCTCCCTCAGAACTGGAAAGCTTCTGCAACCTGTTCATTCTCTCTTCAAGTAGCAATGAGAAGTTCTTTTCCTTCCAAAACTCTTGCACCAATTTCTTCCTTTAGGTGAGTATAAAGGTTTGAGATATCACTATTTACAACAAAGACAATTTTGTGCAAAACTCCAGGTTCCAACCTGAGTTACATTACAAAAGCATCAAGGTGGCAGTGTTCAAGGTGGTTTTGGAGGAGGTGGGTGAGTATGCACTGGAGAATAGAGAGAAAATAATCATTCAATAGTTTCGACTCACACCATGGCAAACTTAAAATGCTAGGCTTGTGGAGTTTGGGTTTTATTCTCTAAAGGCATTTGGACTTTATTTTCTAGACCCTGAGAAGCCTCTAAAGATTTTTGAGCAGAGCAGTGTTATGATGAAAACAGTAATTAGGGCTATGTGCTCTGTGTGGGTCATTCACCTTAGCTCTCTCGTCCTGCTTCAAATTCCTGACCTTTTATTCCCTATCTTGATACTGATCCATAACCCCTGCTTGCATATCTCTGACCTAAGATCCTTCCTGTTCTTGCTATTCTTTTCCTCCATCCTGTTCTCAGGCCTTCCCAAACAAAAATGAGATAGCTTCCCTCGTCATCTCATCCCACTTCAAGTCCTGACTTTTAAAAGACCTCCAAGGTAAAGTGTGATTTCCTCTGTTCTAGCTTGAATGGAGTTAGGAATTAGTGTGGCATAAGTCCTTTCTCTGATACAACTATAATTAGGGTACCTTTCTGCCTCTAGGAATCATTAACTTTAAAAACTGCTGGTTCAGTCTGTGACATCCAGTGATACATCATCTTTAACCTGTCTCCATAGCCATAAAGAGCCATACAGCTCTAGTGCTAATTTATTGTTCTGAAGGCAAATGATGCATTCTAAACAAATATCACCAAGTCAACTTTGAGGATGAGTTTCATGCCACCTCAAATGGCTCACTCTAACAGCTTTTGGGAGCCCACGCTTTAGAATTCTCTTTTTTTTCCTCTCAGAACAAATGCATGAATTTGGCCCATGGCTGCTAGCAAGCACTATTGCCTATCTCTCCTCCATAAAACTTGAATCTTCGGGTGCCATAAGTGATTTTTCTGAAGTTAACTTTTCCCATACTTTGAGTTATCAGTTTCTGTCTTGCTGGTGTGCATTTCAGGGGAAGTTTTATTACATTGTGTTGGCAGCACATTATGTTTTTTACACATGGATTTGATTGAGAAATGAAACTGGAATAAGAATGAGGTAGTAGCAGCATCTGCTGGGAGACTCAACTACTGCTGTTGTCAATCAGCCTGATTGATTAAATATGGTGATAGCCATTTTTATTAAAATGAAATGCTTCTTTTGAAAAAGGACCATTATGCCCATAGATTATATGACTCTCCTGAAGAATGTGACTGAGGAAAAAGCCTGCTGGAAAAGTGCAATAACCATACATAGCTGGAACGAGTGGGAGAGTCCACATTAGATCTGGCTGGTTGTATAAATTGCAATTTTTTGGTGTGTGGTAGACTCAACCTGGCATTTCGGGGAACTAAGGACTGAGACATTTGAATTTGATTGAGTCCCTAAACATGGTCACTTAATCAGTTGGCTTCTGTCTAGTTAGTAGAAATATCTTGATGTAGCTGGAATTCTATATAAGTATGTATATATACATAAATATGTATATATATGTATACATATTTAAACTTAGAAGGAATTTTTAAATCAGAAGTACCTTGCAGTGATGAAATCATAATCCACAAACAGAAAACACCGAAAAAAAGAATTTTTCCCTAAAAGCAATCTTTTGGAAAATGATAACTATGGATGCATATATAGTTATATTGTGTAAAATATATCGATTACATATAACATAAACAACATATTATTTATACTTACTATAAATCTTTATTGTAGTTATTAAAATTATGAATATAATATATTTACATAGCATGTTTGTATATAGGTTTATACACACAGAGTCCAGAGACACTTTCAGAGAACCCATTTTATTTTAATTTTTTTTTTTTGTTTGCTTGTGTGGTCTGTGATTTCATCAGTGTAAAGTACTCCTGATTTAGAAACTTCTTTCATTGATGGATTATTCATTTGTCATCTTGTTATTCTTCATATACAACAATTCTGATTCCATGCTTTTTTACTGGCAGTCTTCCATGTCTGGAATTCTCTCCTTCTCAATTCTACTTCCTAGATTCTCTGGCTTCCTTCAAGACTCAGCTCCAATACCACCCTCTGCAAGAAGTCTTCCCCAGTCCTCCCTCTAATGCTAATGCCTTCCTTCTGAGATTACCTCCCATTTACACTGTATATATCTTATATGTACACAATTGTTTGAATGTTGTCTCTCCCACTAGTATGTGAACTCTTTTAGGGTAGGGACAATTTGCCCTCCCACCTTTCTTTGTATCCCCAATGCTTAGCACAGTGCCTGAACCTAATAAGTACTGATTAATGATGCTCGTTGAGGGTGATAATTTGCCTGTAATCTATAATATTAATTAAAGAATTGCCTAGGGCACAGAGAGGTTAAGGGAATTGCCCATTATCCCATAGCCACCATACATCAGAGACATATACTCCAAAGCTACTATTCTATCCACTTCATCACACTGGATCTTATATTTGTTAGTAGAGGTTGTCAGTGTCCATGTTGCTATGATATACCCTGTAAGCACTGGGGTTGATTAGAATTTATTTCCATTTCATTCATTTTCCACATACCCATATGATCCTGTACTGACTTTTAAGCGTTCTGTGTAAATTAACATAGCTTTTAGAAAACTAAAATTGCTTCCCTTCCCCTCTTAGAAAAGGAAGGAAGGAAGGAAGAAAGAAAGTAAAAGAAAGAGAAAATGCTTTGGATGGTAGTGGACAGAAAATTAAATTAACTTGGGCTTAGAATTCAGGCGACCTCTCCCCCAGTGATAGCCAAGATCTGGAGAAACTTCCAAGAGGAAGTGGTGAGACATCGAAAATTAGACTGTACAAGCCACAAGGAGGTGAAATGGGAAATTTGGGACTGGTCCCTGGAGGCACAACTAATAGATCCCATTGGTCCTTTCAGTTCTAATTTGGATGATTTTTGCCTCTTTGTGGTCTTTTAGGTCTCCTCTACAGCTGGCTTTTGCCCACATGGTGATGTTTCCCCTCATCTCAGGCCAGCCAGGGCTCCAAATGGCAGCTCTAATCATAGACCCTCTGCAAAATGTCTAGTATTGGATTCAGTTAGAACGAAAAAGTATTTTTGGCATGAGAAGAAAATACAAGATTTCAGAAGAGGGATGTTTAGCAAAATAAGGAGAGAGAGAGAGATAGGGAGGGAGAGGGAGAGGGAGAGGGAGAGGGAGAGAGAGAGAGAGAGAGAGAGAGAGAGAGAGAGAGAGAGAGAGAGAGAGAGAGAGAGAGAGAGAGAGAAGCTTTGCAGGAAACCTTTTTAACATGCAGAATGCTTCTGCTGTGGTGTTTATGTCAAGACTAATCTTGTAGGATTGAGATATTTTCAGCTGCATCCAATTTAGGTTTCAGCTTTTCCTTACAGAGATATTGCTTCTGTAACAATCCTTTTTCTTCTTTCCTTCTTCTAAAGCCTGTTTGTAGATTTGGGGATTGCTAACAGATTTCTAGAAGAGTGAGAAATCTCTGAATTACCATGTGCAGCTAGGATGCCCCCAAAATGAATACTTTAGAGGTTGTGTGTATGTGTGTGTGTTGTAGGTTTGTTGTTGTTGGATAGGGGTGGTCTCTAGCTATTGTGTGGTTTCTCTGAGTTCTTAACTAGTTGCCTCCTCTGTCCTAACCCATGAGCGACATACTTTCCACGGGGAATCAGACTCAAATTATACAGATTTTCTTTGGATCCTCCTACTTTGTATCCTCTGCTTTTCTGACTCAAGTGTTTCCTCTCTGGTTGTCTCATTAGGATTGTGGGTATTAATGGAGCAGAGGTCATTGAGATTTGGACATGTGACCCTGGAAAGTCCAGACATGAGTCAAGGATCTTGTAGTTTCCGTAGGTCAGGATATCCCAGTAGGAAATGCACAGACAAAGGGGTCAGACACATACTGGATGGAAGTCAGGGTGGACAAAAGGACCCAAGTTCAAAGAAGGGTGACTAGCCAAAGTTCATTATGCAGAGTGCTATGATAGGAACTTGGTTCTGAGCAAAAGCTGGCTCAACTAAGGGACTCTTTCATTATCTCTGACAGAGCAAGTTTTAGCATGTGGAGAAAACTAAGATCATAGATAAAGGTTAATAAGTGATTGTGCCTGGTTGGGACTGGGTGAAAAAATAATAGCAGATAGTTACAACATTGTTGTAACTACACTATCTTCTGGTGCTTTCCATGCCTGATGTGTCATTTCTAGAAATTTCAGAAGTTGAGATTAAACAATTCATTCATATATCTTCATTAATAGTGTTTATGATAAATCAAGCTGTATTACGCTTGGTGGAAAAAGAAAGAAAGAAAGAAAGAAAAAGAAAGAAAGAAAGAAAGATAGAAAGACAGAAAGTAGAAGACCTGATCTCTAACTTTGAACATCAATTTAAAATTATATATACATGCCTGTATCTATTGCAAAATCTGTGTCTATGTCTATGTCTATGTGTATGCATAGGTATATATGCAAGTATATGTATATACACACATATAAAGGTATATACAATATTGTTGGGAGATCAGATTGTGTAGCCTTGGGCAAGTCTTTTAACCTCATCAGGCCTTAGTTTTCTCATCTGTAAAATGAAAGGTTTAGAACAGATGAACTCTAAGACCTTCTAGTTCTTTTTTTTTTTTGAGGCAATTGGAGTTAAATGACTTACTCAGCATCACGTAGCTAGTAAGTATCTGAGTGAGTTGAACTCAGGTCCTCCTAACTCCAGAGCTGGTACTCTATCCACTGTGCCACCTAGTTGCCCCTCCTTCCTACTAAATCTATTATTCTAAGATTCAATGATTTATGCACATGAAACTAGAGTCTAAAATATAATGCTAATTTGTGTGGAGTAGCAGGGAGAGATTAGTGTATATTGGCATCATTATGGAAAGTTCCATAGAGAATGTTGAACTTCAGCTAGGACTGGAAGGAACCTTGAATTTGATAGAAATCTTTAGTACTAGCACCACTATTTGGAGATGCAGAGTTAGACACGATGAATGTTCAGGGCCATTTAGGAAAAGAGGAATAGCCAAACACCCCAATCAAGACCCTCTATTTTTCTCACCTAGACAAAGGTCATTATGATGTTTCTTCAGGCTTTACCAGGGCTCCATTGGTCAAATACCTAGTCTCATGGTAAAAATAGTCTCCACTGGCAGGTTGTTTACTGGTTTTGGTGTTCCTGCTGGTTGGATGCCAATCTTCTGATCCTTCCTGATAACTACTGGGTATTGCTACCTATTACATTCTTCTTCATTCATCTCTTCAGAGCCATTTAGTCATTTCCACTTTATCTGATAGAGTTTAGAATTCAGGACTTCTCCCTGGGGAGGATACCTATCAATCTGGGCAGGGCATCACATCTGACTAACAGAAGATTGGCAGGATGCTCCTAAACTAAAAAAAAGTTATTGTTTGTTTTCTTTTTAAATCCTTTGGGCAGAGAGCAAAGATTTCTCTGGTTTAGCTGCAAATGATTTTGAACCAGAACAAAAGGTAACCTTAGAAAAGAAGGGAACAAGCCTTCACCCAGCACTCATGATGCCCTAGGCACTTGGCAAAGCACTTAGCCAAAAGCTTCTCATTTGATGCTCACCTTCCCCAACTTCTCCCCAAAAAGAGTATGAAGAACTCAGAAGACTTTCAATTCAGAGGCAGGGAGATTGTTTTTCATTGGCCAAAATATATCACTTTGCTGCTGATAGATGAACATAATAAAAGACAGGAATGTGGATAAGAGTGGTAGAAAACACTAACATTGTCTCCTTGGGGCCTGGTGGGAACAACCCTGAGAAGAAGGTCCTATTAAGGTGTTAGCCTCATTTTACAGTTGAGGAAACTGAGTCAGGCCGAGGTTGTGACTTTCCCAGAGTCACACAGATAGTAAGTTTCCGGGTCTTCCTGACTCCAAGCCCATTGCTCTATCCATTGGATCACCTGGTCCCAAATGTAAATGTAATTGGAAAATATTTAACAAAATAAATAAAAATACAAGAAAATATAGATGACATTACATCTTAAAGCTAAGCCCATATGTGGACCTCACAGATTGTTATGTAGAGTTTAGTGGCCCCATTTCTACTGAGTTTAAAGCTATTGATCTAGGGCATAGGTTGTACATGATTGTAAATAAGGGTGGTGTTGCAATGACAGCAGTATGACTACCATGGTGGCTGCTTTGGTCTCTTTGGATAGAGGAATAAAGGTGATGTGGAGCTTAGAGGAGCAATGCTGGAAGCTCCAAGGGCCTAGCAAAAAAATTACTCAGTGCAGGTCCTGGTCCTTAGATAACTTCAGAGATCTTATCTCTACTGTGTTCCATGGACCATCTGGTATTTAAGATATAAATGCTTATGTCCCAATAGGCCTAGCTAGTCTATTCCATAGGTAAACCTCGGCCTGGACAATACATATAGTACCAATAAATGGAGGAGACCTCAGTACTCAAAAACATTAACATTTTGAAGTGGAATTTTGTGAGATGTCTGGATATCCTCATAAGTCATAGGACTCTGCAGCTACTGTGCTGAGAACCAGGGAAAGTAGGAAGTGTTTGATAGAGCAAGTGAGTAAGGAGAGTTGGTTTGGGTTGTTGAGAAGTAGTCTTTTTATTTTGTTAGTATTATTATTTTTTGGCCAGTCAATTGGGGTTAACTTGCCCAGAGTCACATAGCTAGTAAGTGTCAAGTGTCTGAGACTGGATTTGAACTCAGGTCCTCCTGGTCAGGTACTCTACTCACTTTGCTACCTAGCTGGCCCCAAAGACATCTTTTTAGAAATACTGAAGAATGAGCTAAGTGATAAGTTCCAAAAGCCCCTTCCCACATGCTGTGCTTCTCACAACTTTACAAGTGAAGAACATGCTTTTCTGGCTGAAGGATGTTACAACATCAAAAAGAGACTGTGAGAATGTAACCCAAAGGACTGGGTTATAAGGCTGTGGTGCTAGGGATGGGCCCAGGAGGTAGAAACCAGTAGGCACAGTTCCTAGGAATCAGATAGAGTCCTCAGCTCCTCAGGTTTGAACTCATGTTTCTATGATCCCAGGGATTTTCCTAAAACAGTGTATGATTATATCACTTCCCATTCAATAAACTCTAATAAACACTATCACTGTCAAGATCAAGTATTAAATCCTGTTTGGCATTCAAACTCTTCATAACCTGCTCCCCACACCTTAACTCTAGGCATTTTTACTGGCTGTCGCCCATATCTGGTATGCTTTGCCTCCTGACTTCCCTTAAGTTCCAGCTAAAGTCTCACTTTCTACAGGAAGCCTTTCCTGATACTTCTTAATTTTAGCATTTTCCCTTAGTTGAATATGTTGAGTTTATCCTTTATTTTATTTTATTTTTTGGCAAGGCAATTGGGGTTAAATGACTTGCCCAGGGTCACACAACTAGTAAGTATTGGGCCAGATTCGAACTTAGATACTCCTGACTCCAGGGCTAGTGCTCTATCTACTGCACTCCCTGGCTGCCCTGAGTTTATCCTTTATATAGTTTGTTTGTATATAGTTATTTTTCTGTTGTCTTGCCCATTCAAATTGTAAGTGTTGGAGAGCAAGAATATCTCTTACCTTTCTTTGTATCACCAGTGTTTAGTGCAGTCATTGGCACATAGTAGGTGCTTAATAAATGTTTATTGACTGACTGACCTGGTCTTTTTGTGGAGGACAGTGCACACCTAGTCCCTCACCCCTTTCAAGTGAAAGATGAGGGCAATGCCCCTCCAGATATCAGACTGAAAAGAGTGGGACATTGATGAGGTACTCCCATGTACCTCCTCTGTAAGAACTGAAACTCAGGTCCAAGGTCAGGGAAAGGAGGGATTTCTATTGCCTCAAATTATGTGGTGGGTAAGAAGAAGTAGATCCATATCCTTCCATCCCTGAGGAAGAGGATTGGGGGCTACTTTATATTCAAAAGTGATAGGAGCCTTTCCCCCCTACAAAAAGAAAGTGCTAACAAAGGAGAGGATTGGACTGGACATTACTAGTACTCCACTTTCATTGAGAAGGGTTGCAAGTAAGAACAACAGGAAAATCTAGGGAAGGTGCTCCACCAGAAGGTACTTTCACTTCTACGTAACCCACAGCAAGATGGGGCAGAGTGGGATAAGAACAACAGAATTACTGCTTGGACCGAGAGAGAATTTGGATTGAGAAGAGCTGGAGGGCAGTTTGATGGTGAAAACTTGGGTGAGGTAAGGTCAGAGAGAGGTGATTACTCTCTGGCAAGGGAGGAAGTGTGGGATCAATCATTCAATCAGGCGCTTTTTTAGCTCCCACTGGTGATACAAATTCCAAGAAGGAAACAATCCTTGCTCTAGGAACCTACATTCTAGCAAGACCTGGATTTAGGAAGACCTGAGTTTAAATTCAAACTGAAATACTTTCTAACTGTGTAACTCTTGGCAAGTCACTTAAATACTATGTGCCTTACTTTCTACATCAGTAAAATGGACATCATAATAGTACCTATCTCCCAAGGTTGTGAAGATCATGTGAAAAAATAGTTGTAAAGCACTTAGCACAGTGCTTTACATAGTACTATATAGTAAGTGCTATATAATGGTTTATTATAGCATTTATTATCTACTACATGTTGGGGTGGGGGCTATGTGCCAGGCTGTGGCAGCTAGGTGACACAGTAGATAAAGTGCAGGGCCCAGAGTCAGGAATTCTCATCTTTCTGAATTCAGATCCAGCATCAGATGCTTCCTGTGTGACCCTGGGCAAGTCACTTAATCCTATTTGCTTCAGTTTCCTCATCTATAAAATGAGCTAGAGAAGGAAATGGCAAACAATTTTAGTATCTTTGCCAAGAAAACCCTAACTGAGGTCATGGAGAATCAGCCACTACTGAAAAAACTACTGAACGACAATTTGCTAAGCATTGTGGTAGTCATGAGGTATAAAAAATTCACGATAGATGCTTTCATCTACCTCCGACTCTGTAATTCAGCAAATATGACCCCTGAGTTGGGGACAGAATTTTGAAGGCAAACTATTGGATTTTTTGTTTGTTTGTTTGCTTGTTTTTAAGTCAACTTAAATGACTGAATCTATTTTTTGGTGTTGACTCATCCTTGGGGCACAAAAGACCACAAAAATATGGACTACAAAAGATGAAACAATGGCTTTGTAGGGGACCAGAATTTAGAACTCTCAAATTCTTTTTGCCTAGCTGCTCCAAATCACAGAGCCCCGACTGGGGAGGGGTGGGAGAGAAAGGGAGGGTCTCTGTTTGGGCTTCTTCACCATGTTTATCACACTTTCAGTAAAATAATTTCCAAATCATTCCTACCTTAGCCCCATCCTGTACCCTGCCTTGTCTTCTCAGTGTGCCTATGTGCTTTGTAAAGAGACAATTTGATAATCTGATAAATTTGGTTTGCTGATGTGCAGCACAAAGAAGGAACTCTAAGAATTCCTCCAAGGCCAGTCTGGTATTTTCTTGTGTGTAGCTCCTTCTCTCCTCTGACACTGCTATCACCCTGGTAGAGACCTTCATCACTTCATGTCAGGTCTATTGGAATAACCTGCTGGTTGATCACCGTGCCTTAAATCTCTCCCCACTATAATCCATACTTCATTTAACTGTCAATTTGATCTTCCTAGAAAGAAGGTATAACCATATCAGACTGCCCCCATCCCCTTTTCAGTAAATTACAGTATCTCCCTATCACTTACAAGGTCAAA
Source organism: Potorous gilbertii (assembly GCA_028658325.1). Lineage (NCBI taxonomy): Eukaryota > Metazoa > Chordata > Mammalia > Diprotodontia > Potoroidae > Potorous > Potorous gilbertii. The sequence goes on from CM053771.1 coordinate 255,548,999, forward strand.
TATAAAATCTTCTGATTTTCAAAGCCTTTCATAACCTAGCCTCTTCCCACCTTTTCAGACTTCTTACACCTAATTGCCCTCTCTGTAATCTTCCATCCAGTAACAGTGGCTTCCTTATTGTTCTTTAAAGAAGATACTACACTGGCTGTCCCCCATACTTGGAATACTCCCTTCTTATCTCCACCTCTGAGCTTTGCTGACTTTCTTCACATCTCAGGTAAAGTCTCACCATCTGAGACAGAAGCCTTTTCCAGTCCTTTTTTCAACTTGCCTTCCTTCTGAGATACCTCAATTTATCCTTATAACATGTTTGTATGTAGTTGTTTGCATGATGTCGTTCTCATTAGATAGTGTTCTGCTTGAGAGAAGGAACTGATTTTGGCCTTTGTTTGAAGCCCCAGTACTTAGCACAATGCCTGACACATAAATTTTGCCTCTGTTACTTTTAAGTAAGTCACTATACTTTCCTTGATTTCCATTGCCTCAATGGGAAAATCAGAGGGTTGGACTAGAGGTCCCTTCCAGCTGAAAATCTATGATCTTGTGACCCTTTCCAGTTCTGAGGTCAGGTGATCAAGTTAAGAGTCTGTAGCACAATAAATTCTACTCCAACCCTCCATTTTAACTCCATGTGTAGCTCTCATTCTTAAATGTGTTTCATGTAAACAACATATTGTTGGATTATGATTTTTAATCCATTCTGCTATCCATTTTCTATTTTATGGGTGAGTTCATCCCATTTACATTCAAAGTTAGAATTACTATTTGTGAATTTCCCTCCATCTTATTTTCACTCATTATTGTCTTTCTCAACCTCTCTTTTTACTCTGTACCTACTACTTAATCTTTCCCCCTTAGCCTCCTGTTTCTTATTCTACCCCTAACCATCTATAACATGGAAGAAAAGTTTGAGGCTCAGAGAGGTTGACAACTAGTACCACAGGTAGGATTTGAACCGAGGTCTCCCTGCTTCCAAGTACAAACATTTTTTATTTATATCATATCTCCTCTCATTCTAAGAATGTTATATGTCAAAATGATTTTTCTCCCTTAGAATGGTTTATCTTATGTATAAACAAATTATTTTCTAATTATTTCATAGGTGTTGTCTTGTTTCCCTAGTGAACCTAAATAAACGTTTATATCTTAATAATATATATTATAGTACTGAATACCAGGTACTCAAATGTTTATCAGTTTTATAAGTAAATAAGGGCTTGTGTTTATGTATATTTAACAAAGAGGAATAGTACATAAAGGTGGAGGAAGATCAACAAAGTGTGTTTAAGGTTATTAACCATTGTGATACCAATTTCTTTGAAGTCAAAGTTTTTGTGGAGATAAGAGAGAGCCGTAAAGGATGAAAAGGATGGGTGGGGAAGTGCTAAGTATGAAGAAAGAGGGGGAGGGATATTATTGATAAGCACCAATGAAAAGAAATTGATCCAACTGGACTGCAAATTATTGTTTGGAGAGAAATGAGGTCCATGAATGAAGCTGATGGAAACTATGAAGCCCATGATCAGGGGTTTGTTATCATTTGATAGAGTAAATGGAAACCACCACAGAAAATTAAATAGGTGGAACTTGATGCAGATGATTTGAGTTGACCACTCATTGAATATCAGGGCTGAAAGAAATCTGGAGATAAAATTTCACTTGTTTCCTCTCTTGTATGTGGTGTTACACCTAAATCCTACCAGATTGATAAGGAGCTGCCTTTTTTGTTTTTCTATAAATGCTAATGGTGAAGATTTCCCAATTTCCTTCAACCCTCCTGTATCAGTAAGTACCTCAACATACACAGGGGGGCCTGCTATCACTGGTTCTTTGATCTGCTTCTCTAAAAGGAAAGGAATTAACTTTTGAGGGATTAACAATCACTTTAATCAAGCACAGGTATCAGAGAAAATCAAAATCAAAATTTCAGAGAAATAAAAAATCAACAGACAGCACTTCTAAACTGCCTTACCATTAACATACATACATCTTTACCAGAGAGGGTAGCACCAACACCTGGTTTTCAAAGCCAGGGGGTTGCTTGGTGGCTTCCCAGAGTCTCCTCTGACATACAACCTTCTTCCAAAAACCAAGCCCTGAAGTAAAACCTCACCCTCAGAGTATTAAACACTTTTCAGAGCCAAAGGGCATGGCCCTCCGACCCAGTGCCTCAAAAGAAAAAACAAAAGGTTCTTGGGATCCTCCTACAAAACAACTTCTCTAATTAAGCCTCCCTCAATGGGCAGGTACATCAATGAGTGGGGAAGATCCTCTTTAATCACATTCAAATAGAGGCATTATACTTCTTGATTATACTAAAATAAAAACAGCAAAAGATCCTACTTTGCTTAACCTCACACCTCCATGTCCAAACTTCCGTGGTTTTTATTGGATTTGAAATCACTGAATAACAGGATTTAAAGCTGGAACAAACCTTAGAGATCATCTAGTTTAACCCCTTCATTTTATTTAATTTTATCTTACTTTTTAATCGATTATTTTTACATCCCTTTGATTTATGAATATTGGCCCCTTCCTTTGCACATTTATGCCACAGAATAAAAAAGAAAGAGGAAAAAAGTGTTTAGCAGCATCATTGAACATGCTATGACTACATCACCTGAGGTGGTAGAGAGGAACCAAGTCTTCTTCTTTCAAACTTTATTTATGCAGATGCACTTGTAGTCCCCCACCTCTTCAAAAAAGGCAGGAAGAATTTCTTCATTCATTTTAAAGGTGAAGAAAACTAAGCCTGAAGATTTCAGGGGACTTGCTCAAAGTCAGGCGTGTAGTGACTAGAAGAGCTGGTATTTTAACTCAAGTTCTTTGATTCCAAGTCTGGATCCTTTGAGCTGGGTTACCGCAGTAGGGAACTCTGACATCTACAAGCTGTGCAATCAGACGTTTAATTTGTCGAAGCCTCAGTTTTCTCGTCTAAAAGATAGAGAGAGCAATCATTCGCTGCCGCCCTCACAGAAGTATTTTAAGGAAATTGCTCTCTAAGTCTTAAAGTGTTATCGAAATGTGACTTATTTTTATCCACTATAGCCTGGACATAGGAAGTAGCACTGAGTAGTGAAAAGGCAGCCGTCGTTGGAGCCAGGAAGACTTTAGATCAAGTCCCAAATCTGACATACGCTGGCAGTGTGACCCTGTGCAGTTCATTTAATGTCTTTGCGCCCAAATACCACTCTAAGACTATAAATTGCAGAGAAGATGTTCACCTGCTTTGCTAGAGGAGATCCCCTTATCTAGGACCTCCTGATCTGAATGAAACTGTGGATACAATCCTTGTGCCTTTCCTATATCCTTGACGGAACTTTCAGAGGAGGGGTTTTAAAGATTCATTGCATTTCTCAGCAAGTCTCAAAAATTAGCCCCAATTCTAAGAGTAAGAACCGAAGGCTAAAGGTTGGTGCTGAGAGAAGAGAGTCCAGAGAGAGATAAGTTTAGAGGAGACATTCCAATGGCAAATCAACAATTTGGATTTTCTCCAGGGCTGGATTGCCTTTTCCTTTCATTAGCATTTGTAGCAGTATCCTAATGGCTTGGTGGAAGAATGCAGAGAGTGGTGCTAAGAAAGCTTAGCAGATCCAGCACCAAACAGTGCCTATTTTTGTTTGTTTTCTTTTGAGGATCTTTGAAAACTAGGCAGTTGTAAAACAAGCTAATCAGCCTTGGAATAGTAATCAAACAAAAGAGACATTTTAAGGAGGCCTCCTATTTTCTCAGTGACAGGACACCCATCAACTAAACTTAGCAACAGCTGCTCTGGTGGGAAGATATTTTTCTTTGGGCTGTCAACAAGTTTTGATGGTTTCCCACCCCCACCCTCCCACCCTGCTTTCTCCCAGCATATATCTAGAAGCACTCCAATGTGATATCACTATTTCAGCCTAAGGGAAGCAGCTCAGAGCATATCTGGAAATGCTTCCCTGACTCCATGGCTGGAATGATGGTATTATTTAGCTTTTCAAACAGGCTGTAAGTTCTGAGTTGAACAGTATGGATGGTCCTTTGTATGTGGAGGCAACATGACTGACCTAGCATTAGATAGGTATGTCCTTTAGTAGATAGAGTGCTGGACTTGGAGTCAGGAGGACTTGAGTTCCAATTATGTCTCAGACATTTACTAAGACACTTACTCAGACACTCAGATTCTTCAATCATTTGACCTCTCTCAGCCTTAGTTGTCTCTTCTGTAAAATGGGGATGATAAGGGCTTTGTAAACCCCAAATCACTATATATAAAGGCAAGATTTATGAGATTAACCCTGAGCCATCCAAATGTTCTCACTTGGTATCTCTCATGTACCAAAACAGACACTGCTGAGAGAGCTCATTGGAATCAAGGATGTAGTACGTGGAAGACACCAAGATCCAAAGATTGTCCTTCAAAGAATGCTCCTGCGACATTGACCTCTTGAACCTGAGACTCTATAGACTCAGATAAACCAATAACAAGCCTTGAGATGCCAAAGACCTCCTTAGGCAGCTTGTTCTGACCCTTCTGTCAGTGGCTGTTTTGCAGTTCATGGAGAAAACACCTTTGTTTGTGGTAATGAGTCTTTCCAACAGCGTAATAGATAGGATTTTACAGAAAAGCTAATAGTAGTTTTTCCTGGGTTACTGAGGGGAAAATGCTTCTCTCTTTATGTCTGACCAGTGGCAAACAATCAATACTGTTGTTTGCTAAATTCCTTAAGTGGCTGGGGATCAGAGTAAATAATCAAAGAGAGGTTAGAAGGAAGATGAGGGGCAGGAGAGAGTCTCCTCCAAGATTTGGGGGAAGAATCCTGGGAGACTAAAGATATGACTAATATTGCTGTGTTGAGGAGGTTCTAAGATATCAATCAGTAATTAGTCAAGGGCTTGTTGAGCTCCTGCAGTGTGTGTGGTACAGTTCTAGGTAGAAAGTCAAGAAGAGATAGGCATTTGTTCATTAATTTTTTTCCATTCATTCTCTTCCAGTTCCCTTTGAGGAGGGGTACATATTTGCAGGATAGATCATTGGAGTTACGTATGCATTACTGGCTGTTGAACAGAGTAAAAATAACTGATCCATGTGGGAATTATCCTTATCACCTTGGGCCTTGGATCAATGGAGCTAACCAGTTACAGGTTGCATTCCTCAAATACTGGTAGCAATGTATATAATTCAATAGAGGAATCTTTTCCATTAACTGTCTTAGTATTGTGGAGGGTCTCTGGGAACAACCGGTGTCTCTGGTACTAGTCTTTTTTCCTTCCAGTTAATAACTTGGGGGTCCTTTTTCAAGGGCTGGGGGAGGAGTGTGGAGGGGTCCCCCAAGCATTTGGCTGAATTCCAGGTGGGGGTAATTAGATTTTACCTCCATCTACTATTGCTTCAGTTTCTCTTGGATAGGATATCCTCTACTTCCTGTCCTAAACTGCTATGTAGCGGTTGCCATGCAGCTGTGAAACATCTGCCACATTCCACCTTCATTAAAGAGGTGGGTGAAGTGATATATGTGTGAATTTTTAAATATTATGTGTGTATGCCTGTGTATAAGATTTCAGTTTTTAAGGCCTCTTTTTGGAGCCTCTGGGATAAAAGGCAGCATGGAGCCATAAGCTAGCATTATTACAATGGGACCCTCTTATAACATTGGTACTTATAATCTTTCCCAGGCATATAACATTTTTCCTTTAAGGGGCCAGCCTAAAGCACATTCCAACTTGAAAGATTTTTCCTTACTAGATACTGGTTTTTGTCCTTGAGTTCCTTGGGAAAATGTTGCCATGTATTTCACCAGAATGTTTGACTTCCTTATAAAGGGCATATAGAACCTTTGTGAAGACCTCTTTTTATGAGTTCTCTAAGTCAAGTGTGTGCATATGGTATGGGTTGAGGAGGATGCTATATATGTGTGTGTATGTGTGATGTATGTATTTATATGTTATGTATGTATGTGTATATGTGTATGTACACATCACACACACATATATACATACTTGAAGACAACAGATTTTTCTCAAATATCTAGGTGAGGGTGTGTGAGGGGTGGCAATCTGGAAACATAGGCTTAAAGCTGGAAGGAATTTAAGAGGTTACATAGTCCAACTCTCTCATTTTATAGATAAGGAAACTGAGGCCTAGAAAGTTAAGTAATTTACCCAAGGTCCCAGTGGTAGTAAGTGACAGATGTGAAATTTGAACTCAGACCTTCTGATTCTAGAGTTAGTGTTCTTTCCATTACACCACATGGCATTTCCTAATTTGGGAATGTCCAGTATATTGTAGAGGAGAGGTATCAAACGTAAGACCAACAGATCACATTTGGCCACAATATGCCTGAGTGTTTCTCCAACTAGATTTTAAAATGTAATTGGAAAATATTTAACAGAACAAAAAAAATATAATGAAACATAGATAATGCTAATGTGTGATTTTTCTAAGTCAGTATGCTCCTGCAGAGATCCTGAGTGGCCCCCATTTTTATTTGAATTAGTTGCTACTATTATAGAGAATGGAATTGTCTTGAGTATCTTCCAGGTGTCTATGTTGGTTAAGTATAGGCTATATGAATGAATGGACAGCTAGATATTACAGTGGACAGTATGCTTGGCCTGGAGTCAGGAAGACCTGAATTCAAATGTGACCTCAGATACTTACTAGCTCTGTAATCCCGGGCAAGTCACTAAACTCTATTTGCTTCAGTTTCCTCATCTACAAAATAACCTTGAGAAAGAAATGGAAAATCTCTTCTATATCTTTGCTAAGAAAACACCAAATGGCTCACAAGAGTGGGACACAACCAAATAACAATGACATATGAATGAATGGAATAGTTTTCTTTCCATTTTTCTTTGGTCTCCTCCCTCCTAGGCTTTAAGAACGGCAAAGTGAAGAGACATTATGTGTGAGTGTGTGTGTGTGTGTGTGTGTGTGTGTGTGTGTGTGTGTAAGTGAGTGGAAATAGTAGTACTAGATCCTTTAGAAGGGATCATGGGAGACAAATGTTGGAGAATCCTTTCTCTGGGGGACACATCCTGCCTTCTCCCCGCAGTGAACATGGGAAAGGTATGAAGTTGTTCCCTTTGCTAGATCCAGCGGTCAGTCCTAAAGTTCCCTTGATAGAAACCTGGTGGTAATGGAGTTTAAAGGAGAAATCCAGTTTTGGAGTCAGGCTTCTGGGTGATGCAGACAGCTCAGAAATCCCAGGGACTAGCCAGGTGTCTGGAAAGACCACATAAAAGTCCTTGGATATGTACAGGGCTAAAATAATATTTTAGCATTCTGGTATTTCTGATTTTTTTTAGGTAGGCTAGGTGGTTCAGTGGATAAAGTACTGGACCTAGAGTCAGGAAGACTGAAGTTCAAATCTAGCCTCAGACTAGCTGTGTGACACTAGGCAAGTCACTTGACTACTGTCATCTCAGTTTCCTTAACTGTAAAGCAGTGAGAAAAAGAGTACCTACTACAACCTCGGCAATTCTAGGGACACCCAATTCTAGTAACATGGAAGTGAACTTGAGAGACCTTTGAAACATGTCCAGGTATCCTGCCAGGTCTCTGTGTGCCTTACCAGGGTAGGGATAGCCTCATTTGATTGGTTGACTACATCTTTAAAACTGATGAAACTGTGTCAATGAACTCTCTTGCTCTCTTTCTTGACTTTGTTCTTTTTGACTGATCTTATCTACTCTATCCAGAGGGTGAAGGTCATAGTTTGACAACAGCATGGGCACCATGAATTGAATGGAAGAGAAGGAAAGGACTGTTTTTCTCCAGCTCCCTCTTTGAGAAATAGTCCTGGAGGCATTTTTTTCTATCCTACGTTGTCTGAGCTCCTTAGTTTCAGGTAGCAAAGGTGATCCTTACGGGATCCAGGAGTTTGAGCCATGGAAGTGTTGAAGCCAGGATTACAGGTCAGAGGTGTAGCCAACCAGTCTGGCACAGCAACCCTGAGAGCCCCAGGTGCCTGGAACTTGAGCCTGAGAAGGTTTTGGACTTGAAATTGGTATTGTTCTCTGTGGGAACTGACCTAAGCTATGAACCTCATCCCCTTCCCCTCCTTAGGGCCTGAGGTATAAGGTACAGTGTGGGGAGGTGATGATGCCTCTCATGTGTTAGAGGGAATAGGTTTCTACTTTTGTTATACCTTTTGAAGTAAAGGTTTCTCTGTAACAGCTAATCTGACTGTAGGTGGTTAATAGAACTGGGTTATACAAGGACACTTCCTACAGTTGATGAGGGCTGGAGCCATGAGCAGAGAGCCTAGACCACTTCCACACATTCTCTTAAGGATACCAGAGAACCCTGGGACGGAGTAAAATCTTACCTACCTGACCTTCTAGGCAGTGAGGGCCATGGTAGTCACTTTTATGCCTTAATGAGTTATTGTAAGAATCAAATGAGAGAATATTTGTAAAGTGCTTAACAGAATGACTGACACAGAGTAAGTGTTTGATAAATGTTTACTCCCTCTTGCTCCCAGCTCCTTCTAATGTGATGGAAGTAACCAAAGGTATCTTCTTGGTCAGCTCTGGCTAGGTATGCCCCACAGAACAAGCCTGGAGCTGGGACTCTTCTAGCACCACGTGGACTACTCTTGGATCAGGGTTGGTTCTGCCAGCACTTTTGCTCTGTCCCTTTCAGGTGAGCCAAGTGTGCTGGCTCAGTGCTTAAAGACTCGATGCTTTGAGTGTCATCACAGTGGACTTTCCACTAAAAGCTGCCTACTGGTTTTCTAGAAAGTGGCCTCCTTGTCGTTCCTCATACAAACCACTCCATCTCTCGACTCCATTTTTCATGAGCCATTCTCTATGCTTGGGCTGTTCTCCTTTTTCACCTCTGTCTCCTGGTCTCCCTGCCCAAGATCCTCCTTTGGCAAGAATCACAGTCCATGGTACATAATAAATACATCATGGATACTTTTTGACTGACTGGCTGACTCCAGGTTGCCTATGTTGTACACTATGCCACCTAGCTTCCTCATAGGTGCCAAAGAAGTGGTTTAAATGATGAGAGCTATGCAGGAGAAGGAAGGGGAGCTTCTTAAATGCTAAAGAAAGATAGAAGGGGAAAGAAAGGAAAATTGTTCCATTCATTCAGATACCCTGGACACATACCATAGATATTGAAAGGTCATTCAAGACAGTTCATCCTCTGTAACATGCTTGACACCCCCAAATTAGATTGTGTGTCTTGTCCTTTGTTCTCAAAAAGGACCATGATATCAGGGAGAGGATGACATGACTCACAGTTGACTTGGATTGTGTCATGGAGTGACGGAGGATTGTGCAAGGTCACCAGTCTCACTTTCTCCTCCAGGGCCATCTGGGTTCAGTGGCCTGATATTCATCAGGATGACTAGAGATGGCCCAGGATGCAGTGTGGGACCCTGGCCCTTTCAGGCTAAGGTCTTATCAGGTTCTCACTGTGAGTGAGGTAACTCCCATTCAGTGACTAGGCCCTTTAAGAAGTTACTTGAGGGATGGCACCTTTAGTGAAAAAAAAAAATCAAACTGAAAGGGGAAGACCCTCAGAGTTGCTGGCCAAAAGAGAAACAATTGCTGTTTACATTCACTCTGAGCCAGGAGGCTTGGGCAGGGACTAGATGTGGCAACATGGTCTGAGAGCATTAGAGGATCTGAATTCCATCCTGTTTCTGCTGCTGAGCATCGTGTGACCTTGGGCCAATCATTTCACTTTTCTGGACCTCAGTTTCTTCTTTTAGAAATGAGGGAGATTAGGGTGAAAGTACTGCATGTTTGAGAGGTCTAGGAAGTTTTCATGGGAAAGGAGCTACTTACAAACTGGTTTGGATTTGCTAGTTAAGTACAGGGGAGCCTTGTGGGTATTTAAGTAAACAAATGGAGTCTGAAAGGGCAGCTAGGTGTTGCAGTGAAGAGAGCACTGGACCTGTAGTCAGGAAGACCTGAATTCAAATTTGATTTTGATAGTAGGTATGTGACCCTGGGCATGTCACTTAACCCTGTTTGCCTCTGTTTCTGCCTCAGTAAAATGAGCTGGAGAAGGATATGGCAAATCACTGCATTATCTTTGCCCAAAGAACATCAGATGGATCACACAAAGTTGGATATGACTGAAGTGACTGAACAAGTAGTGGGTTTTAAAAAGCATAAAGCATGCCTTCATGCACTGACAAATTTGTGTAGCCAGGGTAGTGGGGGATAAAGTTGGATTAGGGTCAGGTTATGAAAGGTTTTAGATGTCAGATTAAGGGCGGATTTGGACTGTAGTAATAAGGAATCCAGGTTTTTGAACCAGGAAGTAACATGTTTAAAGTGTGTGTGTGTGTGTGTTTTTTTTTTTTAAGGAAAATAAGAATCCTCAAATATTAGCATTAGAAAGACCTTAGAAATGAACTAGGGTGTTTTTTTTCTTTTCCAAATGAAAAAAAAAGTGAGGTTTGGAGAAAAGAAATGTTTTCTCCAAGATCCTGTTGAAATATACATGGGGCCTCAACACTTTGGTGCAGCAGCAGTTTCCATTCTCACTATTGGTACTCATGTCCATTTCCCACCTCCCTTGGCTGCTTCCCTAGACTCTTTTGCCTAGACTCCTGATGATTAGTTAGATTCTTTGACCTGGCGCACGTTTCCAAGTTTACCACTGCAAATTTCTGATCTCTAGTGCCTGCCCCTCTTCCTTGATTTCAGATTTTTGACTTGTCTAGATACATGATGTACCTACTTGTTCTTTCATTACTCTGGACTCCAAACTTCTCTGTACCCAGAGTAGTGCCTTCTTTCCCCTCCATATCTAAGTCAACTTCTTTGAATTTGACCATCTGTCTCCTCGGTTCAAGTTCTTCACCAACTCAGCTTCCAAGAATTCCCCTACATCCCCAGACTTACCGTATTCTGTTGTTTCCCAAGTCTCAGCATAAAGTAAAGATCTTAGAGTTTCATCATTCTGAGAGCCAACTATCGCCATCCAACCTTCAGATTGAGATGAAGAAGGTATGGGGGATTAAGCTGAATATAGACTGAGCCCATTTCAGTCACTGAAAGTTAGTTTCTGAAATCCATGAGGTAAGGTTTTCTTTTTTCTTTATTTGGGGATGTGTGGTAGGTTGGGTAGGGTTCCACTTTCATATAAGCCAAGAATTAAATCTTGGTTCATTGAAGCACCTGATTAATTGAAATTTTGCTACATCAAATTAATCTACCACCCAGGCCTGTATAATTGAACCTTCTCACTAAGACACATCAAACTATTCTAGGTTGAGTCTAATGGTCTCCTTAGAAATGGAGCAGGGATTCCCAGCAGCCTGCAACCTAGGGATTCTGTAAATGTTCATCTCCATGGTGCAGAAAATCTAATATTGGAGGGTTTGTATTTAAGGGTCTATCTAGGAGTAGACTAAACTAAGAAATTCTTTCACTGATGGATCAGAGTGGATAGCAGGTAGACATCTTCTCTTTTTCTCTAATTTCTCTTAGAAAAAAATGACATTTGCCTATAGAGTTCTATTTTTTTGTTTGTTTTTTAATTATAGGAAAGCTTCTAGCTACTGATTTATTATATAGGGAACAAATTGTGTCTTTGAGACTGACTGTGCTATAATTACTTGAGTTAGCACTGCAGATACATATGCAGGGGCCAGCAGTCAATTTTGACTCAGAATAGATAATACACCGACTGCTATTAAGTTTAATGTAGATTAATGTGAGTTGCTTCCCTTTGCATGTATGTATGCAGGTACCAATAATTAAGATTAATTTCCTCTAGATATAATGGCCTTCATTGTGCACAGTGCCATAAAATTCTTCTTTAATAGCTGTTAATTGGATATATTTGCTTTGATGGTGAAGTCCTGATTAGTCTTGTTACCCTGCAAACTCTTCTCCTGGTCCTTCCCCCCACCCCCACCCCTTCACTCCCCCACCCCCAATTTTTAGATGAAAGAGAGATCGGCAATAACAGACTAGGAGCTAGGTAGTTGATTAACTCTCCTCACATCTCCCTTTCCTTCTTTCCCCCACCGACACCCCCTCTTTTTCCTCGGAATCAATGAATAAGCTTTTCTGTTTTCTTACCTAACATAAAGGATTTCAAAAATTATACAGATATTTTCCAGGGCAATCAAAAAAGATGGAGCTTTTCCTTCTTTCTTTTCAGTCTTGGATTCCATGAAGGATGTTCTCCAAGTCTCAGTCCAAGGCATTATGTTCCTTTGCACATCTTTGTTTCTGTTTGACTCATCTCTACCCCAGGCAGAAGGGCCAAAAGCCAGTCTGAGAGAAGGGGAGAGTTGAACTGTGCCTTAAGGGCAATGCATAAGGCTGATGATTTCCCTAACAGGCTCCAAGGCAAGTAGATTGTGATCTTTTAGTGGAGTGTGAGGTCCTTAGAAATCTCCCTCCAAGCCCACAATCCAAAACTAAACCAAAAGTCTACCATTAGAGATGTATTTATTTGTATCTTCTAGGCCATTCAGACTCAACACTGCTCTTGTAAAATTTAGCTATCCCTGGGAGGGATAATTTACCATAAACCTTTGATAATTATGACCAGCTAACACATTAACAAGAATCAAGTTACTCATAAAATATGATATGAGGTATTTTTGTTCTTAGCTAGAGTGTTGTGAATTTTTGTTTTCACTGTGATTTGGTCAGAATCCATGACTGCTTTTCTCTTAAATGTCTTCAAGTATTTGTCAGTCAATCAACAAGCATTTTTTTAGGTACTATGTGGGAAGCACTGATCTGAGCACTGGGAATACAAAGCAAACAGTTCTTACCTTCATAGGATTCACATTGTAGTATGAATTTATGAACATTGTACCTTTTAAAAGGCAGGTATCCGTTCATCATTGACACAGTTCTTTAGGCGATTAGAAATAGGACCCTGTCCAGACCATTGGCTATTTGTCACAAGTGAACTGGCCAGATTTTGACAAAAACCATACCTGTCTTTCTAGCTTTTGAGCAGTCAGATTTTGACCTGACTCCAAGGTCATGGCTGGAATCTATCTGCAAATCTGTTAACCAATGACTGTGTATGCAGTTTCAGGCAGGATACCTGCTCTCCTTAGTCAGGAAGAGTCTCAGGAACCCATGAACTCTGTTGGTTCACTCTTGTTCTTTACCCTTGGATATTTCTGAGTGAGTTAGTTGAGTCTAATTCAAATCCAGTATGTCTTTGGCTTACCTTATACACCTACCCCCTTCCCCCCACCAAGTCTGACCCCTTTATTATGTTGAAATCTATGTAGCAGCAAATGGCCTTTGTGGGAAAGTGCAGTAGATATATTTGATGACTGAAAATCTTTTAAAGTGAAAAGATTCTAATACCAGTTTATTGCATACTGATTTTTCTGCCATTAGTTGGATATATATATATATTAAACAACTTTTTGACACAAAGGGGAAAAGTTATGTGAGTGATTAGGGGCTTGAATGGAATAGAGAAATTGTTATGGACTACCTACCATGTGCAAGGCATTGTGCTATATACACTTGGAATATAAAGTTAAAATAAAACATAGCTACTTCCCTCAAGGAGTTTGTGGGGGTTAGGGGTAGGGGTTAACACACACACACACACACACATATAAACAATGATAACATAGGGTGAGATGTGGTAAGTGCAAAAGAGAGACCACAACAATCTCCAGCAGGTACAGTCAAAGAAGACTTCTTTGGAGTGCTGTTTCATGAGTTTGGCTATGAAAAATGGGAATATTTTCTACATGTAGAGATAGGAGCTGGGGAAAAGAGGGGAAAGGAGTCAACTTTAGTCATGGAGCCCATGGAATATAGGCCTTAGAGGACAGGATAGGAAGTAAAACGTATTCTGGCTGGAACAGAGGGTATATGAAGGGGTATTGTATCAGATAAAGATGGAAAGTTTGGAGTAAGAATGTGTAAGGCCTAGATTAACAAGAAAAGTAGTTTATACACTATTTTGTAGGCAGTATAGAGCTATTGGAGGGTTTTGGATAGAGGGAGAACATAATCAGTCATGCAGTAGAAGGATTATATGGGAGGCAATAGGAAGGAGGAACTGGAGAGGAGAGAGTCAGACATACATTGTGGTGCCTTTCAAAATTCAAATGCAGAAAAGACAGCCTGAACTCTGTATATTAGTAACTAAGAACTTCCCAAGAGTGTTTTTGGATTTTGGGATAGAAGGTTATGAATGTGTGGAATCCATCAAGATTTTCAAGACTAAAGCCCCCCTCCTGTATTTGAAATAATTTTTAGAAGTTTAGAAGTCTAAAAGACTTAGGACAACTAAAGAGATTGATCACAGCATCTAAGGGGTTTTAGAGGAGGCAGGAGGATGGACTAGAGGCTGGTGAGGGTTGGAGGGGCAAGAAATAGCATCAACCCTGATGGAAACTGATAAGAAGACAGATAACAGAATACATACTGTGATTATCTTACATGGAAACACGATCTCTGTGAGATCTGCTTTTGCCTGCAGATCGTTTTAAAAAACAGCTGATATAGACCTGGGCACATAATCTAGGAGGAATTAAATACCATTGAATGGATGAAACCATGTACTACTATGGCATATATTAATATATGAACATGGCATATATTAATTGCCCACTTGGAGCACATGGTCAAGCTCAGAGCTTTAACTAGGAATTTTTTTTTTTGTACAAGACAAATGTAGTTGGCAGAGGAGTGCACAGAGGATTGCTTTCCACAGATACAGTTTTGACAAGAGAGGAGAGGCAAGATATCCCAGAGAGAATATGGCCTTTGTCTCATGGCATGGCCAATGGTATCCAATAGCCTAACTCTTAGGAGGAGGTGGAGTGGCACACTGAAAGGGAAAGGTGAGTCCTGATAGAAGGTTACCATGCCAATGAGAGCCCAAAAAAGGTAGCCCTGAGATGGGTGGGAGAGCAGCCTCTTGAGTTACAGATATGATAATCCCTCCCATATAGCAACACCCTGATCAATACACATATGAATGAACCTTGGTTCTGGTTCAGGATATGTTTGGAGATATCAGTGATGGTAACCACTGTTCTATCAGCAGTGGCTTTGGGTCACCATCTTTGGTATGTTAGAAGAAGACATACTAATATAGAGCCTATTTTCAGTATCATTTCTAGAATATGTTTGTGACTGTATAATTAGGGTATAGTACTGATAAGCATACATTCAATTTTTAAAAACTATTCTTATAAGGACTATATGTTTCTATTGAGTAAATGTAATACTGCTCACACTTTTCTTGAGAATTCTAGTTCTGTATAATTTATAAATTACTTATGTTTCTTGAGAAAGCATAATGGTTGATATTTACATAGAACTTAAGTTTTGTAAAGTGTTTTGTATATATTATCTCATTTGACCTTTACTACAATCCTGTGAATTAAGTGCTATCATTAGTCCCATTTTACAGATGAGGAAACTGAGCCTGAGAGAGATAAAGTGATTTACACAGGGTTACATATCTAGTGACCATCTGAGGAAGGAAACTTAATTTGTGTTTTGTTTGAGAAAGCAGTCTTTACTCATAGATACTGATTAGTCAATTGGAAGGGATGCAGCTGTGGGGGAAGCAAGGGGATGGGCTGGTTGAGAAATTAGAAAATTTCCTTCAAACCCCCAAACAGCCCTACTAATTAATAGTCTTTGTAGGCTGGACAAATCAGGCTTGTATAATCATACTATTTCCAGACATGAGTCATTTATTCATTTATTGAAGTATTTATTGAGCACTTACCTGGAAAACACAGTGCAAAGCCCTAGAGAAGAAGAAAAATGTGTAAAGCATGACCTGAGAGCTTGCAAACATGTTGGAGGAAATGCATACAAAAGATGGGTTGTGATGCATTGAAGCAGTAGAGTGACATGGTTAGAACTCTATATGTGGAAACTGAAGACCTTGGTTCAGATCTCATCCCTGCCACACTTTCCCAAGTTGCTGAACTTCCCTGGAACTCAGCTTCCTTCTCTGTAAAAGGAGGAAACTAGACTGAGGTCCAGTTCTAAAACTATGCTTCTATGATCCATATGAATGGGATAGTGACTCATCAGGATAAATCACTTTGACTTTACTTTAATAAGAGTAAAACATTAGGCCCTAATTAGTAATAGTGTCACTGATATAATAGGAATAAATTAACATCTATGATACTTCAATTTTTGTAAAAATTTACACTTTTATTTTTTCACAGACATTATCTCCTTTGATTTTCACAATAATCCTAGAGGAGAGATGATATATATCTCATCTCCATTTTTCCTCCATTCAAAGGAACTTAGTTGATAAGCTGGAGCTCAGACCCAGGGCATCTGGCTCCAGATGTTCTTTCATTCGATATGTTCTGTTGTTCAGAACCTGATGTTCAGCTCTTAAAGAAGATAGGAGGGAGATGGATAGATTAGTGGATAATGGGCATCTAATTGTAATAAGCCAAATCAGGAGTGCCAGGTGTAATTCTAGTCACCATACCTCAATAATAACATACTGTGGTAGGACTGGAAAAGAACTTAGAGAAGAATAACTAAAGTGACCACAGGGTCTAAGTTATTCTCCATCAAGGAAGAAGAAAAAAAATTAGAATTCTTCTGTCTGAAAATACGAAGGTAGATGGTTATATAAGAAGTCTATAAAAGGGTTAAAGATAGAGAACATGGACAGACCCACCTTCACTAAGCCCTAGAATACTAGGTCCCCTTCCCCTCATAAAGACTGAAGGAGGTAGTTTTAGGACAAATTAAAGCGGGTATTTCTTTTCATTAGTAGTTAACAGATTGGAACTTATTACTCCAAGAGGTGGTGCAGGTGGGAAACATTACTAGGAGAGAAATCAGAGCAAGCAGATTTTAACTCAGAATAAGGAAGAACTTACTATTAGAACTGTCCCAAAATGAGGTGAGTTCCTCAGAATAGTGACTACCCCATCCCATAAAATTAAGTAGGATCTCAGTGACTCTAGGTATAAGGTAGAGGGGATCTCTACATTAGGTTGTTATTCAATCATATTTGACTCTTTGTGACCCTATTTGGGGTTTTCTTGACAAAGATTTTGGAGTGATCTGCCATTTCCTTCTCTAGCTCATTTTACAGATGAGGAACTGAAGCAAACAGGGCAAAGTGACCTGCCCAGGCTCACACAGCTAGTAAATATCTGAGACCGTATTTGAACTGAGGTCCTTCTAACTCCAGACCTGGCACGATAAGCACTGAGCCATCTAGCTGCCCCATGTTAGGTAGGAGAAAGCATTTATAAAATGCCTACTATGTTCTAGGCATTGTGTTAAACACTTTACAAATATTATCCATTTATCTTCACAACACTGGCAAGTTCCCATTTTACAGCTGAGGAAATGGAGGCAGACAGTTATTAAGTGACTTGTCCAGGGTCACACAACTAGTAATAATCTGAGGCCAGATTTGACCTTAGATCTTTCTGACTTTATGCCCAATGCTTTATCTACTCTAACTCCAAGACTGGTTCATAGATAGTTTTAGCTGAAAGGGAGCTTAATTCAACCCATTATTAGTGAGAAGATTAAAGTGAAGTGACTTGTGCAACATCTTTTCCAGGGCTGAGATTCAAATCCTTGTCTGACGTCCCTTCCATTGCTTTATGTCTATGATTCTGGTATACTAGTATATGACAGACCTCATACTAGCTTATTCATGTTGGCTAACATTAAAGTACATATATTCTGCTCAGGTGATATCGTGATAAAGGAAAAGAAAGAGGAAAAAAAGTTCAAAACCAAGTGACTGGTCAGCTGAGTTTGACAGGATTATATAATGTTCTATACTCATAGCCTACTATCTATGCAAAGAAGAAGGGAAACAGTTTCTCCACTCTTTCTGAGGACCAAGCTTGGCCATTGTAATTACATGGCACCCAGACTTTTTGTTGTTGTTGTAGCTGTCATTTGCATTATTATATTCAGGTTCTGATACTCCTTTCCTTCTCTCCCTCCTTTCCTCCTTCTCTTCCTCCCTCCCTCCCTCCTTCCTTCCTTCCTTCTTTATTGAGGCAGTTGGGGTTAGTTAAGTGACTTGCCCAAGGTCATACAGCTTGTAAATGTCTGAGACCATATTTGATCCAGGTCCTCCTTGACTCCAGGCCAGTGTTCTATCCACCTAGCTGCCCCCAGATTTTATCTTGAGGGGTATTTCAGGGAAGAGATTTTTTTGTGGATAGTGCTCTGGAACAGAAGTAAAGAAACTGAAGATTCCTTTAATAGCACATCTCAAGTCACAGGACTCGTTAGTCTCTTATTGGTAGTTTTCTATGCCAACTTGAAAAATGAGAATGACACCCCTCCCCACTCCAAATGTCTGTATGGTCATGGTAAGCAGATGCAGAGCACTTTACATTTAAAATTATCTGGTAGAAAGGTTGAAATTTGAGAAAATATGAAGATTTGAGTCCCATTCACTGGCATTGATGAAGCATGTGACCTCTCGGGGCCTCAATTTTTTTTATTGGTGAAATAGAAAGATCTCAAATGTTCCTTACAGCTCTGAAAGGTTCTGGGATTTAAGGTTAATTTTAGTCATTACAGTAAGTTTTTGTTAATTCAGAGTAATAGAAGGGAGAATGGCATCCAAATGGCAATCCAAAAAGCAAGTGGTTCTTTGAAAAAAAAATAGTTCTTTTTGAATTTGAATTGCATTTTTTTGCCTTTCTTCAAAAGTTACCTTCCCAATTATGATGTATTTGTGCTAATATTAAAAGGAGGATTAATTTCCTAAGCACAGAGTGGTTGGGTGAGAAAAGAAGGCAGATTGGGAGAATATCAGGTACAACCATCTCTATAATTTGTAAAATGAATAATCCACAAAATTTGGTCATAATTCATTATTTAGGCCAGGTCTCCTTGTTCAATGATTTTCTGCCTTCCTTCGTGTCTCTTCATATCCATGTCCTTGAGGGCAGGAAGTATGTATCTTTTTAGCTCATTTTGTATGGTGCCAAGTGAAATGAGGCATTTAGGAGCAGTTTTGGATGAGGCAGAATGAGATCATAGGATTTAGGGGCTAAAAGGGAGACTAACCCACTCATTTTACAGATTAGGGAACTGGGATATAGAGAGGTTCAGGTTACATAGGTAATAAATGACATAGATGGGATTTAGATCCAGTTCCTCTGTCTCCAAATTCATTGCTTTTTACACTATGGTAGATAATTGCCATCCCTTCCCTGACTCCACAAAAAAATTCTCTACATTACCAACCTTTGAAGAAAATCTTTCCTTTACACTTCTAACACTACCACTAAGGGACTTAGCGGTGGGAGTCAGGGGGTGGGAGGAATTGTTCACTTTCTGACTATTTCAATCAGTCTTATATTTGATAACCTTCATCATCCTCCTGCTTTGGCAGATCCACATTCCTGGAGTGCTCTGCTACTTGCCTATCTGGCTAGGAAGGGGTTAAAACCAACATTTGCAGATAAAGAGGTAAACATATTTACATTCCGCTCTTCACACTTTATGCATATGTCATGCAGTGAATAGTTTTAGAGGTCTGTTTGTACTATCTCTCCAGAATTTTTACAGTCTGGAGGACACACAATCTCTATAAAGTGACTTATTGAAATAGAAGCAGATTGGTAAAAACCGTTTCCCTCTTATGAACTGTGAAGAATGATCCTCTAAATGAAATCAGGAAGGAACTGGACAGAATCTTGTTTAATGGTCTGACAAAATGAATCACAACTATTCCAGACATCCATCACTGCTAAAAGGGGACCACAAATGATCTGTGAACCACTATATATTGATTACTCATGTAGTACAAGTGTCGGATTTAATGTTCACACACCATAGAGAGGCGGCAGGGACAGATGGTGCCTTAACTCTTCTTTGATAGATTTTAATGGTGAAATATTGATTTCTATCTGGCCAAGGCCTGCTGCTAGGGGCCAAAGTCATTTGTTGGGTATTGCCGGACACCCAGTCGGCCCAGGGTAATCAATCATTTTTGGCAAGGCAGGTGAAAATCCAGAGAGAAGCACCTTGGAACCCAAATGGGAGGGTGATGAGTCTGAGTTCAACTGCCAAGAAAAGGGTGAGGGGAAAAAGAAAAGAAGAGAAGGAGGGAGGGAAAGGGAGAGAGAAAAAGAGAGAGAGAGAGAGAGAGGGAGGGAGGGAGGGAGGGAGGGAGAGGGAGAGAGAGAGAGAGAGAGAGAGAGAGAGAGAGAGAGAGAGAGAGAGAGAGAGAGAGAGAGAGAGAGAGAGAACTCCTTGAGATTGTGCTTGTAAAGAATTATTAATGATAAGACATGTTTACTGAGGAGAGTCGCAGCGAATCAGAGCTGACATGAAATAGTCTGGGAGCCCGGTGGAGAAAATGAGCCTCTTGCTAAAAGGGACTATATTTTATTTAAACATCCGTCTAAGGCTGAGAACTCAGGTAATCTGTTGTGTTACAAGCCACTGGCTGTTCTTGCCATCCAGAGAGATAACAGTGAGGTGCTAATAGGAACACATCAATCACAATCAGGCTGCAATTCCAATGGTGTCTCTTCTTTCCAGCTCCTCTTTAAGCTCCTTAATAACGGTGATAACATAGTTCGGGGGCTGGTGAGAGGGGCTCTCCCCTCTGAGGGTCATATTCATAAAGTGAATGGCTTGCCAAGTCAGCATCTCACTCCTAGGGAAATGGATCTGTGCTGGTGGGTTGGTGTGAAAGGGAGGGAGAAAAGGAGGGCTATGTGGACAGGGATGGGGAGAAAGAAGATTGACATTCCATTGGAAGATTTTTTTTGTCATCTTTTGACCTGTATGCATCTTGATGTCCCTTCCTACTCAAGAAAGGTGTGTGTGTATGTGTGTGTGTGTGTGCATGAGTGTGTGTGTGTGTATATGTATTCACGCACACATAGGTATATGCATAAGACAGGATAAGGGACTGGACCTCTTATTTCATTGGTATAGAAACTCAGGTGAGGATGAGGAAACTCCCTCTATCAATGCAGGTTGGCACCTTCTTTGAAACTTTTAGTCCTAAAGAGCACTGAGAGGTTAAGTAACTTGTCTAGGGCCATACAGAAAGTATATGCCTGAGGTGAGATTTGAACTCAGCTCTTCCTGGCTTTATGGCTAATTATTTATCCATTATACTAAGGCATTTGCATGCATGCCCTCATGTGCATGCACATACACACACACACACACACAGAATGACTATAAAGTGATGATATTGATTTTCTTATGTGGCTGACTCTGAAGACCATTCCCAAAGAGGATTCCTAGAAATAGTATAATCATCACAGAAACAGAGGCATAGGCTAGTCAGGTGACTTCTCTGAATGGAATAACATTCATTTGGATTGACATGTTCTTAAGTCTGTTTAAAAAATGAGTTCATTTCTTTACAGTCAAAGTATGTGTGTATGTGTGAGTGCCCATGAGCAGGGAAATATTTATATGTATATAAAAAGGTATTCATAGACTTTATGAAGGCTTGGACATAATGCCAAGTTTCTTATAAACTTATGCATACTTATGTTATTGATTTTATATATAAGCATACCTATAAGCACATATAACAATGGTATATGTAATAGTAGCTAAAGTTTACATAGTATTTTAAGGTTTGTAAAGCATTTTAAATATGTCACATATAAATATACTTTATTCATATATGTATATACCTGAATATGTATATACCTGTGGGTATCCCCTGATAGGATTAGCTTTGGGAATCAAGCCTATAGCATCACAGGCTACCTTATATTACACATTGTTTTTGTCCGTAGTTGGTATGTTTGAGGGTTTGATTTAATCCACAGTTTATTTCAACCCTTGTAATATTGAACCAAGTCACAAAGAAGCTTGTGTGTGCACCACACACCCCCCCCCCCCGCCACACATACACATGTATGTCCTTATAGGCTGGGGGAGAAGTCCCCCAGCTGTGCAGTATGCCCCAGCTGTGTAACCTGCCCCTAGATGCAGGAATGAAAGGCGGGGCTGATTCTGTTTAGATTATCTTGCTTACCTAATGATGTTTGCTTCACTGCTCTGCTCGATTGTGTTCACCAGGACGGCAGGCTATTAAAATGTCAAGGTACATTGAATTGTTGTTATCCAGGAGAGGGACCTTTCCAATCAACCTGTGTTCTGGAGGTCGCATAAACGTGGAGAAAGCGATCAGAAAAAGACCTTATGGACTTTATATATAGATGATGGTTGTGGAGGGGCGGGGGGAGAGGATTAAAGGTGGAAGGGCAAATAGAAGGCAAGAATCTCCAGTGGGCTAATTAAAATGCCACCTTCTCTAACAGGTATTACCCACCTCTTGTTTGCGGTTATGGGACTCTACAGAATGTCCTCATTGTGTTAATACATCCTCATGTAATGCTTGTAAAAAAAAATTGCTTGTGGTGAGGGGGTTGGGTTATGGAGTAGGAGACAAGCAAAGTGGGGGAAGGGGAGAGGCTGTTCTGAGCATGGGGGAGGGAAAGGAGAAAAGTTGTAAGGCAGAAACACAGGCCCTGAATACTAAGGAGCTGCAGTCTGGGTTGCTAGGCTGAGCTCAAAGTGGAAAACAAAGCAAATGCCTTCCCTGGCCCTGAGTCTTCCCTGGGCTTGATAAGGGAATAAGTTCTCCACTCTATAGGGATCCTTGCCGGACATTTTCTAGTGTGACAATGTAGAGCTATGGGTGACAGCAGTGTTACACATTCAGCCAGTCTGTGATTAGAACTTCTTCCCTAGTCTATTGGGATCATTTTTGGAGATACTCTTTTCCTGCTGTCAAGCTAAAAACTGCCACAGATTGATCTGGGGTTAGAAGGAAGGGGTCAGGTGGAAGAGGAACTCTGTGTATATATAAGTTATGAGAAACATCATAGTTATTGGGAGAAGGCACAATAGCACAGCATCAATAATATCTCCTTATATTTACTTCTCTTTGTTTAAATCATTTTACAAATATTTGACTTTCCCCTGTCATGTCTCTTTCATTTTCATTTAAAATAGATGGCTTTGTTTTTGCTTGTATATGGTTTCCTTAGAACAGCTACATCTATTCTTCTCCTCATGCATCAAGCATCATTGATTGGTTAGAGCATCTTTTTCACCACTGGGAGTTCATCTTCACACTTGCCTTTGTCAGTTTTATCTCTAGCCAATCACATGTGCAGTCGGGTAATTTCTTTGGCTTTCAAATGTTTCAGTCACACCCACTTTTCCACTCTAATCTCTTCCTCCCACCTTATATCTCCTGTTTCTAGGTCTTCTGAACATACTATTTCATGATTTCTTGCCCAAGCTTCCTCCTTCAAGTCTCATTCCTCTGGCCCAGACAAAATTCCACTTTGTCACAAGTAGCTTCTTATTCATGTTCATGTCATCTTTCTCTGCTAGACTCTCAAATATGGCCTGACAATGTGGTCTGACATTTACCCATGTGTGGGGAGTATATTTTAGGCTCCCTACTCTCTTTCCCCATCATCCTCATGATAATACCCACATTAATAAATCTTTCTACCTAGAATGAATGACCTCTTCACATTTGTTTCTAAGAATCCCTTTTCCCTCAGATTAATACCAACAATCATTTATTAAGTACCTACCATATGCCAGGTACCTTGTGAGGTATGGGGGATACAAAAATTTTTTAAATGTAAAAGTAAAAAAAGAAATAATCCCTACTCTCCTGGACTTTATATTATATTGAAGTATTGCATGAATGCACACATATATACAAACATGTATATATGATATGTGTATATAGAATAAATAAAAACAAAAACAATATAGTTAGTAAGAGAAGGCAGTAGCAATTGGGGAGCTCAGGAAAGGCTTTGTGTAAAGAAGGTTTTGTTTAAGTTTCAACTTTGAAATAAGGAAGAAAGAGATTTTGTGGTGTGTAGGTGTGTAAGTGCATTCCAGGCAGAGGAGATGGCTAGTGCAAGGGCCAGAGTGCTGTATGAATAACTTAGATAAGACCGTTTTGGATGGATTGTAGTGTGGGTAGGGGAGCAATGTATAACAAAGCTGAAAAGTAACACTGGAGACAGGTGGTGAAGGGCTTTGGAAGCCAAAGAAAAGAGTTTCTGTTTTCTCATAAAGGCAATAAGCAATTCCTAGATTTTATGGAATGGGAGAATGACATGATTCAAATTAGGCCTAAGGAAAATCACTTTGGTAGTTGGGTGGAAGATGGATAGAACCGAGGAGAGATCTGAATCAGAGAACCCAGCAAGGAGGCCATTTCAACAGTCTAGGCCAGAGGTAACCAGAGCTCAGGCTGAGTTCAGGCTAGCTCAGACAAAGGTGATACCTATGTGAGTAGACAGAAAGAGTTAATGGAAGAGATAAAAGGTGAAAATGACAAGATTAGCAATTTATTGAATATTAGTGGGTGAAGGAAAATAAGGAGTCAAGGATAATGTTGAAGTTAGGAACCTGGGACACCTGAAGAATAGTAGTACTTGTGATGGAAATAGGAAGATTGGAAAAGAGGTGCGTTTGAGGAAAGGGGTGGAATAATTAGTTGTTTTGAACATGTTGAGTTTAAGGTGTTTCCCTGATATCCACTTTGGAATGTTGAAGTGACAGTTGTCAAGGTGAGATTGAAGCACAGAGGGGAGAGACTAGGGCTGGATGTATAGATTTGTGGGTCATCTGCATAAAGATGAATGATAATTAAACCCATGGAAGTCGTGCCATCGAGAGAGTGTATAGAGGGAGAATGGAAGAGGACTTAGGACAGAACTTCAGTTAGGGCGCATGATCTATATGATGGGGAATGATATAAAGGATAGAAAATCAATTAAAGACAAATACAAAGTTGCCTTGCTGTAGTGAGGGCCCAATTGAGTGAGAGAACATAAATTTGTAGTGTACCAGTCAACAAGGTTATGTGACTTTGTTCAGTTCTGTTTAGCAAAAGGTTAGTAGGAACAAATAATAGCTAGCTTTTATTTATATAGTTATCTGAGGTTTGCAAAGAGCTTTATAAATATAATTTTATACTTGTAAAAATAGGAGCTGCTATTATTTTCCCCATTTTACAGTTGAGGAACCTTAGGTAGGGAGACGTTAATTAAGGGTCTTGCTCAGGGCCACGCAGCTCGTGTGATCTAGATCCAGATCCAGGGCTCTATCTACTGTGCTACCTACCTACTTTTAAGCAGCAAAGGAGTTAGATGGTAGGTATAATGCAGAACTGGAATTTGATAACGGATAAAGCTAAGGCAAAGGGAAAAGCTAGGAAGCAGCTAGATGGATCAGTGGATAGAGCACTTGATCTGGAATCTGGAGGATCTGAGTTTAAATCAGATACTTACTAACTGTGCAACCCTGGGCAAGTCACTTAACCTCTATTTGCCTTAATCCACTGGAGAAGGAAATGGCAAACCATTCTAGGGCCTTTGCTAAGAAAACCTCATGGACAGTATTAGTATGCAGTTGTCCAAGGGGTCATGAAGAATTGGACATGACTGTGTATTCATCCTTTGTTGCCAAAGAAAACCATGCCATCAGAGAAATAATGACATGACTTGTACTTGACTTTGTTTTGAGTGAGGGAGGACTCACCTGAGTGCAGATGAGGAGTGCAGGTCACCAGCTTCACTTTTCCTCCAGAGCCATCTGAATCCAGTGACCAGATATTCATCAAGATGACTGGAGATGACCCAGGATGAGGCAATTGGGGTTAAGTGACTTGGCCAAGGTCACACAGCTAGTGAGTGTCAAGTGTCTGAGGTGAGATTTGAACTCAGGTCCTCCTGACTCCTGAACTGGTGCTCTATCCACTGTACTACCTAGTTGACATGACTGAATGACTGACTGAAGAACAAGCTAAAGCAAAAGGATCAAGGGCAAGGGATATGAAAGGAGATGACAATGTGGAGTTGAATTGGTTAACCATGAGATTGGGAATGGAAGAAAATGAGGCTAGAGCTGGGTTAATGGCCTTCAGAAGAACTGAAGGGTGGAGGGATTAGAGATTGTGATGAAGGTCAAGATTAAATTTAGCGTAGCAATGATCAGAGACTGTGATCAGATAGAGAAATGACAGAATTTTCTATTTAAAAAACTGGGGCAATTGTGGGTGATGGTGAGATCTAGGGCATGATCATCCCTACAGGTGGCTAAGGTGGAGAGGAAAAGTAGGTCATGGACTTGAAAAGACTGAAGAACTATAAGGTTAGGTTATTTGAAGGATCATCAACATAAACACTAAGTCTATAAGGGAAGGAGCTGGGAAGCAGAGGAAGACGATGAGCTAGGTGTCAAATTTTTGAAAAAGGAGGAGGATTCACCTGAGAACTTGATAGACAATAGCCATTATGATCTGAAAAGGTGAAAATTTTAATAAGGTGAACTTCAAAAGAGGGCAGACTGTTAAGTGATTGTGGAAAAGAGAGAGTCTGGGAAGGAGCAGGTTGTGTTCTGATTCTCCTCTAGGATCAGTGGATCATAGGATATGAAAAAAGTACAGCTCGGGCTTGAGAGGGTGGCCAGGGACATGGTGTCACCTGGGGAAAACAATTCTTAGCAGCAACATGTAAATGGAAGGAGTATGAGAGGAAGAGAAAACAGAATTAAGGAGCGCTTGTTCATTATGGAAAGGGAATTCTAGAGGGCACATGAAAGAAAATGGCAGAGTTGGAGTGGGACATGTGTGGGCAGAGTTGAAGATGGGGCTGAGAGAATGGGAAATGGTGGTTGGGGACAGTTTATTCCTAGGTAGCTGATGACTAAGATACAGAATTTTTGACTCATGAAATGAGTTTTATGAAGCCTTTCCTGAATTTCTCAGCTACTGGTATCACCCCTCCCCTAATGATCATATTAATTTTGCATATATCTGCATATGTTTATATATGTACATATCATTTCCACTGATAGAATACAAACTTTTTGAGGGCAGGGGTGGTTTTGTCTTTGTATTCCTAATACCTACCACAGTGCCTGAAACTAGGACAGGACACTTTTAATAAATGCTTTTTGGTTGATTGAAAAAGATGTTTTTGGTCATATTCAATTTTGTGTCATTACATTTTTCAAATCAGTTACACTGGGTTGAACCATGGAATTTTCACATATGTATTTACATCTGTGAATGTTTTGTATCAGGCAGTAGAATGAATGAAAGAATGAGTGAATGAAAACAATTTATTAGGTGCATATAATATATCAAATACTGTGTTAAGCACTGAAAACACAAATAAAAAACTGAGACACCCCCGCTCTTAAGGAGCTCACATTCCAGTGTGGAAAGATAATCTCTATAGAAGGGTTCAGCTCCAGGGCAGATGGAAAGGTCCAGTAGTCTTAGTGCACAGCAATAAGGCAGGTATTTTTAGTGTCATTTCTACTGCTCTGTTTCCTATATCAAATCATTTGATAGGGTCAAGGACTAGAAATATGTAAAATATAAGCTGTGCTGGGGGCAAGGACTCTTATTTTTGTGTTGGTATCCACTGTATCTGGCACGTAGATACTTTTAATAAATGATTATTGATTGACGGGATGTTTCAGTTTGGCCATGCAAATAGTTGTTGCTGTTAGCTCTAAAGATCTGCACAATTTGCACAGACACACAACACACACACACATACACATGTATATATGTTTATGTGTATTTATATGTGTGTGTATCTCCAATGCTCCTGCCCTCTATCACCTCTCCTTTCCACTCCTCACCTGATAAGGTTAAGAAAACAGAAGTATTGAGTGCTAATTCCTCATATGGGTATAGAATACTTTTTTTCCTAATATATTTTTATACCAGTTATCTTTTTAAGTCTCAATATGATCTTAAGAAGTAGGTGGCATAATTGTTATTAGTACAGTTTTATAAGTGGGAAACTAAGGCTTATGGAGGATAAGTAACTTTTACAAACTTAGCAGCTAGTTAGTGGTAGAGCTTGGTACTAGAATCTGCCATTACTGATTCCTTGTCCAGTGTTCATTTTACAAAATAATTCATATATATTATTTATATATATGCATACATGCACACACACACAATAAATACACCTGAATGAGCGCACCCCACCAAGAGCGTTTCAGGAAAACTCAATAAGAAGGGAAATGGAACAAAGACATAGAGATGATATAATTCCTCACTGGATCTGCTGCCAGGATTCCATTTACTAAGCTGCCTGAATTTTTTCATGCTCTGGGCATGTGGGTTGCTTTTTATTTTCTTGGCAGTTATATTTTGAATATTCAGATGGAGTATGTTTTCTTAGTTCCTTTCCCTCTTTCAGAACAACACTTCTAGCTACCTACATGGGTCAAAAGAGACATGGCTCCATGTCATTTGGTCTTCTTGAAAATTACTGCTAACTTGGAGAGCTGTGTTTATTACTGTGGGTCATTTCATTAGCATTATTAGATTTGTTTTCATTAACCTAATCGTGAGGCCAAACATATCTGGGCTGAGCGATTCAGCATCCCTACACACTTACTGTGCTTGGTGCCAGAAACCATCTTGGTTCTCTGCCAACAACCTTTAACCTCATCTGGTGCCCACTGATTACAGTCCTCCCAGCACCTTGAATACTCATCTGCTGCCTCTGAATCATAAACCTACAGCTTTAAGATCAGGAGGAGGAAGGAAAAAAGAAAAGAGCAAGAAAGACATTGGTAAAATATGCATTCAAATAGCTAAGAAGCATAACTTTTCCTTATCCTTCTCCTCTTGCATCTGCACTTTTTGTCCTTCTTTTAAAATTTTGTTTCTGTTTTTAAAATTTTATTGTTCTTTTACTTGTTTTCTTCTTTCTTTTGTACTATTTCTTCTTTCTCCTCCTTTTCCAATTGTACTTTTTCCGTATATTTGCCTTCAAATTCTTTACTTGGAAAATGAGTACCTGGGGTACCTTCTTTTCACTTATGAGACCCTCCAAAAGGTACCTCAGTTACTCAATGCTTTGTATATCACTCAGGACCATAGCTCATGAGATGCTATCAATGTGTATACTTTTGTGGGTGAGTAAGAGGATACAAGGAATGAATAAATTCTTGATCATTAGTTATGTGCCAAGCCCTGTGCAAAACTATGGGGAGATGGGTTGAAAAGCAGCACAGTCCCTATTTTCAAGGAGTTCCCAAAAGTGAAGACAACATATAAAGGAAGTGTTAGCTGTAAGTCACATAGAATGGTCCCATAATTGTTATAGGGTGGCAAGATATATAATGAAGTATTTTCTTTAATATTATTTCCACTGATAAAACCATACCTGATTCTGATTTTGAACCATTTGACAGTTTCAAGGACTTTGGTGATGAGAATTTTCTTTTCTGAGCTTTTAACATAGGGAACTTGCATGGAAGGATGTACACATAGAAAATATGTATGGACAAGGCACACACATGAAAGGGTACACATGTTGAGAACAGAAGTGGCTAGGGAACAGGTGTAGAGGTGCAACTTACATCTTTTTCTATGAAAATAGTGACTTTATTGCTGCCTCTCTGTCTTCCTGCTATTCCTATTGCTACCATCTAATAGACCTCAGCAGAATTCTTCAGGTGAGATGCCAAATTTCTCCATACTATGATGGATAGAAAGAAGGATGAAAGAAAGGCAACAAGTTTTTATTAAGTGCTTACCATGTGTCAGGCACTGTGCTAAGCACTTTACAAGTATATTATGGCATTTGATCCTAAAAACGACCTTAGAGGTAGTTGCTATGATTATTCCCATTTTATAGTAGAGGAAACTGAGGCAGGCAGAGGCCAAGGGTCACATATAAAATTAGTATCCGGGGTGCTGCTGCCTGTTTTTCAGCTTAGAGACTAGAATGTAAGATTAAGCTCTTTTAGTGAGAAAGGCAGGTTCTTCATTCATTCAGTCATCAGACTTGGAAAAAAAATCTTCATTTGCTTTCTCTCTATAATGAAAGAGTATAATTCTCCAAAGGCTTAGTTTTAAGATTTCAAGATCTTTTGTACACAGACAATCTAGATAGTTAATTTGAACCCACTGGTATTTAAACTGTCTTTGAACCTCTTTTTTCTATTAGTCAATGTTTCTGTCCCAAATCTCCATTTGACTTAGGGTTAGGAGGTCCCTTCTAATCTCTATTACTTCCTGGTTACCAACCTCTCTTTTTCTCACTGAACCAAACAAACTGGATCCAGC
The DNA here is from genome assembly GCA_028658325.1 of Potorous gilbertii. Taxonomy (NCBI): domain Eukaryota; kingdom Metazoa; phylum Chordata; class Mammalia; order Diprotodontia; family Potoroidae; genus Potorous; species Potorous gilbertii. The sequence continues at coordinate 255,579,057 of CM053771.1, forward strand.
AAACTCTCAAACAAAAGATTCTTTTTTCCAAGTTTCCACACTTGCATTTAACTCCCCAAATACTTTGTGTTCTGTCCTGTAAATAAATCTAAGCCATCACAAAAGTCGAGCTATCTTCATCTTCCTGGCCCACACCCCTGCCTTTATGATGTATATACATGACTGGCAACAGACCTCCAGTGTTTGAACAACTTTACAAGTGAATTGGACTAGATAATCTTGAAATTCCATTCCTGTTTCATATTTCTATATTTCTCTAACATTTCTTCCTCAGGTTAAGTTGCTCAATTTTTCCGGTAGAAAGACTCAGCTATCCTCAGATAAAGCTTGTGTTTCCAAAATGATCTTTCACCAGTAGTGCAAAAATTTGATAGAACCAGATACATGAAAATGCCTTTGTCCATTCATGTAATAGCTTGCAATCTGTGAAGGGCTTAAATATTGATACTTTCAAACACATTAAGAAAAACATTCTATTTCCTGATCACCAAGGTGCCTCTTCATGTGTATGCCTTATTCATCATACATATTTCCTGATCATTTTCTTTTATTGCAACCAGTAGCTTTATTACATGAAAAAAACAGTTAACATTATTTTATTATGTTTAAGCTTAGGATCATAAGATCACAGGCATAGATCAGGAAGGGACATCAGTGATCACTGGTCTAACCCCTGCATTCTATGAGGGCCAGAGACATTAAGGTTCTACAAGGAGTGAGTAGCAGAACCAGAATTTGAACCTAGGTCCTCTGACTTCAAATCCAGTACTCTTTCCACTGTCTTGTTCTGATTCTTGCTAACTGGCAAGCATCATCAAAAAGATCAGTTTTATTGGCACTGCAGAGCTGTTTAGTGGATAGGCTAGGCTCAGAAATGAACACTTGGAAAAAGTGACAATGCCCTTTAGTGTTATGATTTGCTGTTTTTCATCAGCTATTTTAAGAATTTTAATGTGGCTCCATTTGAAGCATAAACATCATCTTTCTAAAAATATATATGGTATAGTCAACTGAATTTGCTCAGTATGTCTTTTTTTCCCCTAGAAAGCAGAAGTCCAGAGATAGGGAACATCTCAGATATACCTGAGAACTCTCCTCATAGAACATAGTATAGATGCTCCAATTGGGTCCCATTTCTTTTTTTTTTTTATCATTTGTATACCTAGCTGTGTGACACTGGGCAATTCACTCAATCCTGTTTGCCTCAGTTTCCTCACCCGAAATGATTTGGGGAAAGAAATGGCAAACCACTCCAGTATCTTTGCCAAGAAAGCCTCAAATGAGGTCACAAAGGATTTAGATTATGACTTAGATTAGATTTAGATTATGAAGGGAGTTAGAACAAAATACCCAGTTCTTAGTGTGGTTCTTGGCACATATCATTTCTTTATAAATACTTTTCATTTATGTATTTACGACTGGAGTGAATATTTGATGTTAGAAAATGTATATTAACATGAAAAAAGGTAAAAAGTTCACAAAGGTTCTTAGAATTCATAGGATCATATTTTTCAAATTGGAAGGAACAAGAGAGGTCATTTAGTCCAACCCCTTTGGTGTACAAATGAAGAACCTATAGAGTAAACCCAGTGGAAACTGACTCACCCACTTCTCACATAGCGGAATGCACCATTTAATTACCCCTGAATGAACCTAAAGTTCTTGTCTCCAAGTCCAGCTCTATTTCCATTATGCCACATGAATTCTATGATTTTAAGTGCTACCATATAAGATCATTTTCCATAGTATAGAAAATAGAATGAAAAAAAGAACTGAGTAGTTCTGTCTTTGTTTTTTGATGTCTATATACTCCAGGCATCCTATGCCCTCAATAGTCATCCTTTATCTCTCAAAACAGCTTAAAAATCCTTTCTTTTGTTCTTCAGAACTATATTACAAGGTTATAGTAGATAGTGTTTGCTGAAATACCCATCCCCTCCACACACACATCAAATACATAGCAGAAGTAATAGAAAGATGTTATTTCCACTTTAATTCTTTACTACATTCAAGCACTTCACAACTCTCAGAGCAGGGGGGCAGAACATGGGGTCCATGAACTTGGTTTGAAATTTTTTTAATATTATTTCATGTAATTGTTTTCCTTTGTAATCCTATCTATTTTATCTTATGCATTCAAAATCTTATCCTGAGAGGGGGCCATAGGTTTCACCAGATTATCAAAGGGCTCTATGATATACAAAAAGGTTATAAGTCCTTGTACTGGATGATGACTGGGGCCCCTCTCAGCCTTAGATCCTATGAACACATTGTGAATATGCTTTGCCTGTTTGAAGGAATCCTACAGTTGAAGAGGCGGGGCTGACATCTCTGTGTTAGCAATAGGAGAAATGGTTTATGAAATAAGCGGTATGAAGCTTTTCTTAGCAACAGCTTAGGCCGTATCAAAACCACATGGATCCTTCTCCCTCACTAGAAAAAGCATCTTCTTTCTCCCTGATGAAAAACAAAAAAGAGAAAATTAAAATTTCAGTTCCCCAAGGCGTCCCCAAACATTTGGAGGCACTTCTGCTAACGTAGCTTGTAGGAATATGAAACACTTGGGTCACTTTTTATGAAGGGAGGAGGGGGCAAAGGTTGAGTTTTTCATCTTTCTAAGTTTCTAATAATAAAAAGTGGTTGTTGCTTTTTTTCTTACCTCTTGGCCTTTCAATAAGTCACAATGTTCTCAAGTTACCAGTTTTTTTATACTGTTAAGAAATTCAGATAGATTCTTAGCAGAGTATAAGTTTTTAACAAAAGCCCTAAGCTTTACTAAGTTGTATGAGCATCTGATGACCATTCATTCATTCATATGTTCATTCATTCAACAAACATTTAGCAAGCACCTATTGTGTGCAAGGCATGGCACTAGGCCATTGGTGGAGATTCAAAACTTGAAAAAGGCAGTCTTTGCCTTTACTGAGCTCACAGTTTGCAAGAAATGACACAGACACAGATAATTATTAGACAAGATATTGCAGACATTCGAGAGGTGCAGAACATTGTGCAATACATGTTCCTTATACTTTTCAAGAATGGAGAGAACTCTCCACAGTTCAGTAAGGCTCAAAGCTTTCCTCCTTCTGGTTGGTTTAATGACTTCTGCCATCTAAGCATCTCAGTCACTCTAGCAACAGTGTCATTACCTTCCTCGTAAAAAGCACTTCTATTCATAGGCTCCTCTATTGTTCTATATTGTTTACTATAAAACTTGTTTTTATTTCTTAAGGATTTTATATGTACTCTGTACCATTTTCTCATTAAAAGTTGGAAACTCCCTAAGGACATAAATGCTCTCTCCTCCATTAGGGCATTACTGGGGGTATGCATTTCACAATATATAGAGAGCTGGAACCATGTTTTCTTTTACCTTTGTTTGGGTTCTGCCTAGAATCCCTAATACAGTGTGATACCACCCTTTATACAGAAAATGAATTCCTGAAATATTGTGTTCAATATGGAACGTTCTCTGAACAACCTGATAAGTACATAGAGGAATAAGCCTTTTTTAGGATTTGGATTGTATCTATCTACCTATAGTATGGGATATGCCAATTAATTACCTCATCAGTAGGACTGGGAAACATCTATTGTGACTTACCTATTAACACTTCAATGAAGATGAAAATTTTTTTGTAAGTCTTGTCACTGGGGATGAATTGATTGGTTTGGATTATTGTGTCTTAGAACCACCTTTTTCTTGCAATACCTAAAAAAAAGGGGGATCATTTCCAGAATAAGGCATTTGGTTAACTTTTCAGGCCAATTGGAGAGCAATAGAGCTAAGGGTGAATCTGGGTCCCACACAGTAGAAGTCAGGGGAAATCTTGGGGCACGTGTTCTCATCCATGTCATCTGAGAGGAGGATTCCTAGACCCAGAGTTATTGACCCTATCCAAGGAATGGAAGATGAGTAACGTCTCAGCCTAAGAGATGGTAACATTGCAAAAATGAAATATGTGATCATGATCAGTCTATCATGTAGAGAATACGTCCAAAATGGAACTCATTATTTTTCCCCTAAACCTTCCCTGACTTCTGTCTTCCCTACAACAACATCTTCCTAGTCCTGCAGGCTTACAAGCTAGGATCCATTCTGGACTCCTCACTATCTTGATGGTTCCCTCCCCCACCCCACCCCCAATTCAAGCAATTGCCAAGGCCTGTCAGTTTTACCTCTGTAACATCTCTTGAATATGATCCATGTCTGGAGTATTGACGTAACCTCTTAGTGGGTCTGCCTGTCCCAAATCTCTCCCCACTCCAATTCACCCTCCATTCATTCACTAAAGTGATTTTCCTAAAATGCAGATCTTATTATGTCTCCTCCTTATTCAATCAAATTAAGCAGCTTCCTATTACTTTCAGGATTGATACAAAATGTTCTGCCTGGCATGGAAAGCCTTGTGTAACCTAGCCAATCTTCTTGCACCTTATTCCCTGATACGTGCTCTTTAATCCAGTGACATTGGTCTCCTGACTATTCTACAAATAAGAAACTCCATCTCTCCATTCTGGGCATTTTCCCTGACTGTCCCCCATGCCTGGAATGCTCTCCCTCCACTCTGACTACTGATCTCCCTGGTTTCCTTTAAGTCACAATTAAATCCAATATAAGAGGCCTTTCCCAACCCCTCTTAATTTTGATGCTTTCTCTCTGTTAATTATTTCCTGTTTATCCTGCATATAACTGTGCGCATACATGTTGATTCCCCCATTAGTCTGTAAGCTCCTTGAAGACAGGAACTATCTTTTGCCTTTTTTCATATCTCCAGCACATAGCATAATGCCTGGCACATAGTTGGCACTTAATAAATGTTTATTGATTGATTGCTTAACAAATATTTTTGGACTTGAATTGCTTAATAGTTTCCCATTGGTTTTCATTATAATTTTATGAGATATGGTCCTACTGAGAAGAAAGACCCTAATAGATAATGAATGTCATTGTAAACACTTAATTCGTTTTGTGTTGGTGTGGCATATATGTAATTGGAGAATGCCCAATAAACTCAGTCATTATGAGCATACTGAGAGTACTTGATTGATACAATCCTCAATATAGAAGAGACTAGGAGCCCTGTTTCCAGAAAGACATAATGACATGTAATAGAAATGCCTTGGGGTGATTTGGAGAATTCATTGAAATTCTGTAACTGGTTCCAGTCTGCTAACCAAGTGATGAAAAGTAGTCCCCTCTTTTGGTTGATTCCTTCCTACCTGGTGCTTCAGCTGAGACAGAAGAGAGAGAATGCTGCAAGGTGAGAGGTCTTGGGCCAAAGTTAACATGTACCTTGTAAATAGTGGCCTTAGGTCTTTGCTGCAACATTTTTGTTTCATATTAAGTGAGGAAGATTGTAGGCTATGATCTTATGAGTTTAGAAAGGTCAGTAGAGGGAGCCATTAGAAGTTCTGGGAGTATATTCCATTCTGGGGTTCCAGCCTTCAGATATGAGTCCCAAGAAGGTACAGAGCAAATTTCAGGACCCAGTCCATGAGTAGTAGCTTAGACAGAGCTTATCCAGCAGTAATGTCATATTTGGGTATGAACTTGTTCGGTATGATCCTATGGGAAAACTGCAATTAGTATGGGCTCACTCTCCTGAGGGACCAGTATAGTATAAGGGAGAGTGTGTCTTCAAAATATTCTGAGGAAATGATTCTTTTCCTATTTTTGCTATTATCTTGGGAATAAATATCTCTTTGTAAGAGCTAATTGACTGTAATTGGCTAAATGGAACTAGGGTGCTAGTTAATGGTAGAAGGAATATGCTATAATGGAGGTTTGAACCAATAGCATTAGAAGAGACATATCAATCCTTCAGGTATCATTTTTAGAATTCTGAGGGGGAAATGTAGCTGACTTTGCTCTAGTAAAGGGAGGTCAAAGTACTTGCTACACACAGTAGAAAGAAGACTGGATGTGGTAGTAAAAGGTAAAATGTTGATTACCAGCTCTAATATCTAAAAAATATCTAATTATTTAGGATAATATCTAAAGGAAAATGAGGATACCTGCTCTCAGGGTTGTTTTGAGGAGAATGCTTTGTAAATGGTGCTATATGAATGTGAATAATGATAATTATTTTGTTATATTCTAATATTCATTTCAAAAAGAATTCATATTTTGTGAATGTATGATCTGAATGCAATTGATTCTCCCATAAAACTCCTGGAAAAAAGTCAAATGAATAGTCAATTCCAAAGATCTTGGACTGGCCACTTAAAAGTTACATATATATTCCAACCTACCACGGAGTTACTTTCTCTTCCCCTGGGAATTCTCAGTGAGTCCATGGAATCTGAACATATGCTCAGATAATAACTGTCATTATTATAAGTGATAAGTTCAGTTGAAGTAGCTCCAAGGGCTAGATATTAAAAAGAGCAGTGTTATACACTAACAACGAAGTTATTGCTATTATTTTAAGCAGTTCTATTAACTTTCCTCTAGAAATGTTGGCTAAGTCACTGGCTAAGTGGATCAAGTGAAGTTTTTCCTCTCCTTTGCTAGATCTTCACCTAGGTCATCCCTGCTAACAGATCTCTGTCCTATTGATCACTTTCTCTGTTGATCAGTTTCACTTCCTTGATACTATGTTCTCTCTATCTGAGGAGGAGAACCTGCATCCTGGAGGCCACATGTGGCCTTCTAGGTCCTTGAGTGTGGCCTTTTGACTAAGTCTAAGTTTTACAGAACAAATCCTTTTATTAAGGGAATTTGTTTTGTGAAGTCTGGATTCAGTCAAAAGGGACATTTGAGGACCTCGAGAATCACATGTGGCTTTGAGGCAGCAGGTTGCCCATTCCTGCTCTAGGTTTTCAGGCTCCCACTCTCTCCTGGTTCTCCTCCCACGTATCTGGATTCTCAAATCTACGTATTTAGTCCTAACCTCTCTCCTGACCTCTGGTCTCATATCTGCAATTGCCAATTAGTCATCTTAAACTGTTGTCCTATAAGCCTCTTAAACTCAGCATATCCAAAACTGAACTCATTATCTTACCCCCAACTACTTCTCCCTTCCAAAACTCTCCCATCACTTTTGAGGATACCACTATTCTTTCAGTCACTTAGGCTTGCAACACAGGTATCTTTGACTCCTTCTTCTTTCTTACCCCCATATCCAATTTGTTGCCAAGGCCTGTAAATGTCACCTTTGCAACATTTAATATACCTCATTCTTTCCTTTATATTGCTACTACTCTGCTACAGGTTTTCACCTCCTGAATTATTGCTAATAGCATTCTGGGTGATCTGCCTGTCTCAATTCTCTCCTCAGTTCAATGCATCCTCCATTTACCCACCAAAGTTATTTGCCTAAAGTACAAATCTAGTCATATCATCTAACAACTCAGTAAAGTTCAATGGTTTCCTATCATCACCACAATCAGATATAAAATCTTCTTTTTGGCATTCAAAACCCTAGTTGACCCCATACTATCTAGTCTTTTTTTATATTTTATACCTCCCTTTATACTCTTTGATCCAATGACAATGGTCTCTTTGTTATTCCTCAAACAAGAAACTTCATCTGTTGACTCTGGGCATTTTCACTGGCTCTACTTCATTCCTGAAATGCTCTCCCTCCCCATCTTTGTCTCCTGACTTACCCGACTTCTTTCAAGTCTAAAATGCCACCTTCTACAGGAATCGTTTCCTAATCCCTCTTAATTCTAAGTCTGTATCATTTAGCTGTTTCTTATATGCATTCTATCCTGTTTTTATATAATTTTAATCTCTGCTAGTTTTTATATATTATGAAAACTCTTTGATTTATGTAGCTTGGAGATCATGATTATCTGTTAGATACCTTGTGGTATCTATTAGATATTTTGTTCTTGAGTTTCTATGGATTGATGATATACTCCGGTGACTATGGACAGTAGCTTAGTCTATTAGTCTAATTTCAATATAGTTTATCATTTGAATTCTCCAGAATGTTTTGAGGTGTATGTTTGTGATATAGGGATTTGTTACCTGGTCATTCCATGAAAGATAGTGAGGTTCTGATTTTTCTTTAACCAAATCATGTCTTGTAAGTATGTGTTAGGTATGGAATTTTTTTTAAAAAAATTATTTATTTTTAGTTTTCAACATTCATTTCCACAAGATTTTGAGTTCCAAATTTTCTCCCCATCTCTCCTCTCCCGCACCCGACACCATGCATTCTGATTACCCTTTCTCCCAATCTGCCCTCCCTTCTATCACACCCCTCCCTTCCCTTATCCCCATCTCCTTTATGTTCTAGTAGGGCAAGATAGATTTCTATACCCCATTAACTGTATTTCTTATTTCCCAATTGCATGTAAAAACAATTTTTAACATTCGTTTTTAAAACTTTGAGTTCTAACTTCTCTCTTCTTCTCTCCTTCCCCACCCATCCCCACTGAGAAGGCAAGCAATTTCATATAGGTTATACATGTATATTTGTGCAAAAGACTTCCATAAAAGTCATGTTGTGAAAGACTAACTATATTTCCCTCCATCCTACCTTGCCCCCCATTTATTCTATTCTGTCTTTTGACCTTGACCATGACCAAAAGTATTTACTTCTAATTACCCCTTCCTCCCATTTGCCCTCCCTTCTATCATCCCCCCATACCCCATTTATCCATTTCTCCCCTACTTTCCTATAGTGTAAGATAGATTTCATACCAAATTGAGTGTGTATGTTATTCCCTCCTTAAGCCAAATGTGATGACAGTAAGCTTCACTTTTTTCCCCTCTCACCCCCTCCTTTTCCCTTCCATTGAAAAAGGCTTTCTTGCTCTTTAATGAGATTAATTTACCCAATTCAATTTCTCCCTTTCTCTTCCCAATATATTTCTCTCTTACTCCATAATTTTATTTTTTTAGATATCATCCCTTCCCATTCAACTCAACTTTTGCCCTCTGTCTATATGCATATAATCCCTCCAACTACTCAAATACTGAGAAAAGTCTCCAGAGTTACAAATACTATCTTTCCATGTAGGAAGGTAAACAGTTCAACTTTAGCAAGTCCCCTCATGATTTCTCTTTCCTGTTTGCCTTTTCATGCTTCTCTTAATTCTTGTGTTTGAAAGTCAAATTTTCTATTCAACTCTGGTCTTTCTATCAAGAATGCTTGAAAGTCCTCTATTTTACTGAATAATCACTTTTTCCCTTTAAGTAATATACTCAGTTTTGTTGAGTAGGTGATTCTTGGTTTTAATCCTAACTCCTTTGACTTCTGGAATATCATATTCCAAGCCCTTTGATCCCTTAATGTAAAAACCTCTAGATTTTGTGTTATCCTGATTGTATTTTCACAATACTCAAATTGTTTCTTTCTGGCTGCTTGCAATATTTTCTTCTTGACCTGGGACTTCTGGAATTTGGCTACAATATTTCTAGGAGTTTTGCTTTGCAGATCTCTTTTGAGAGGTTATCAGTGGATTCTTTCTATATTTATTTTACCCTCTGGTTTTAGAATATCAGGGCAGTTTTCCTTGCTAATTTCATGAAAGATGATGTCTAGGTTCTTTTTTGATCATGACTTTCAGGTAGTCTTATAATTTTTAAATTATATCTCCTGGATCTATTTTCCAGGTGAGTTGTTGTTCCAGTGAGATATTTCACATTACCTGCTATTTTTTCATTCCTTTGGTTTTGTTTTATAATTCATTGATTTTTCATAAAGTCATTAGCTTCCATTTGCTCCATTCTAATCTTTAAGGAATTATTTTCTTCAGTGAGCTTTTGGATCTCCTTTTCCATCTGGCCAATTCTATTTTTTAGGGCATTCTTCTCGTTGACTTTTTGAATTTCTTTTCCATTTGGGTTAGTCTATTTTTTAAAGTGTTATTTTCTTCAGCATTTTTTGATCTCCTTTAGCAAGCAGTTGACTCATTTTTCATGATTATCTTGCATCACTCTCATTTCTCTTTCCAATTTTTGCTCTACTCTTACTTGATTTTCAAAATCCTTTTTGAGCTCTTCCATGGCCTGAGACCAATTCATATTTTTCTTGGAGGCTTTGAATGGAGGAGCTTTGACTTTGTTTTCTTCTGTTTGCATGCTTTGATCTTCCTTGTCACCAAAGTAAGATTCTAAAGTTTGATTCTTTTTCTGGTTTTTGCTCATTTCCCCAGTCTTTTCCTTGACTTTTGAGTTCTTTTTCAAGGTAGTTCTCTGCTTCCAGTGGGTGGGGGTATACTGTGATCCACTTGATTCCCCCAAAATCTGTGGGCCTAGAGCTCCAGAAACAGTGACTGCAGCTGCCCCTGTTGCTGCTGTGGGTTCCTCTGCCGCCTTGGGGCTGAGGCCAGATCACTCCACTCTCTTGCACTGGTCCCTTAGGCTTTTCCCACTGACCTTCCAAGTTATCCTCAGCATTTTGGGGTTGTGAAGACTGGAAACCACCATAGATCTGAGAGATTCAGTCTCCCCAAGATCTGCTCAGGTCCCCTTTGTGCACTCATGGCTCACAATGGACTGTGCTCTACCCCCAGTGTGGTGTGATATAGATACTTCCCTATGACCTTCTAGGCTGTCTTGGGCAGGAGATGTGCTTCACTCCATCATTCTGTGGGTTCTGCAGGTTGCAGGTGCAGAATTTGTTAAGAGCCATTTTTACAGATATTTAACTGGGCTTGGTGGGAACACTCTAAGAGAGTCCATGCTGTTACTCTGCCATCTTTAGATATTGAATTTTTATAGCCTATACTGATGTGCTGTAATTTTCATTGCTGAATGCATTGATCACTGAACAGGCTTCTTAGGGGTAAGTCTTATGTAAATTCTGGTAGCAGTGACCTGATCCTGAGTTGCCATCATAAAACCGCTTTCTGCAAATTAATTGACACGTCTTTGCCAACATATTATTGATTGAGTTCATGTGGATGTTACTGGCCAAGGTCTTTTTGTTTCCATTACTGATATTTTTGCTGTTTCATAGGCTTCTTAAAGAGGTAAGCTACTTTAAGCTACATTTGACAAATCCAATGGTCTTTAACATCTTTTAATGTTGCTTGGGGAAGTGATGTCTACTTAATACAAAAGCATTTCTGTAAATTTTGGCCGATTTATCATGTTCTCTATTTACCTTAGGGTAATGGACCCTGAGTTTCATTAATATTGTATAGGTTTTTGTGAAAATAACTTCCAAAATAGTTATGGTCCATTTTAAAGTCCCAAATGTGTATGTTAAGATTGATATTATATAGGCATTAGTTGTTTTAAAAATTTTCTTCTCATTCAGCTTTGATTTCATGATGCCAGAGTCTTTTAACATATTTGGTCACAATTGTCTCCTTGATGTCTTTATCATGTTTCTGTGCTAGGGGAGAATTGGGTGTTTACAGATATCACCTTCATCCATTGTTCAATATGATCTATGTATTCAAGTTCAGAGCCTCCAGTCTCTAACTTTCTTTGGTGTACATTAAGAATATTATACTTACCAAACTCAAATGATACTTTAATGTCTTTGGAGAAAGATTCCACAAATTAAAGGAGATGCTTAATGTGTTCTTTGGTGGAATAGGGTGATATCATGTGTAATGATTAAGAATATTTTGATCCAATTCTCTATTCAATTTGGAAGCTGTATTATTTCTATTTGAGAAACATGATACTGGATTTAGGGTTAGGCAACTTAAAATGTCTTCCCCCAAAAAAGGCCATTTTTTATGTGAATTTTTTTTGATATTGTGTTGGTGGCGTGTTTTAAACCATGTGGACATCAAACGCTCCAGGGTTCTCATTATTCTTTGGTCTTTTTTTTTTTTTAACATATTGGCAGTATATGAATAACTATGAGTGCAGAATGGAATCAAAGGCTTCATAATAATCATGAAGAAAATCTAAGTGTTTTGGCATTTTGTTGAGGCCTGTTTATTAATTTCCAAATCAATAACAAGTTATTTTCTTTACCCTTAAGTCTTTTGGGCACAGACTTTTTATTCCTCAACCAACCAAGCCCAGTTCTTTTTAGTTTTGTAGAGAAGTTAGAGTTTTCAGTCACTTCCCTTGACATAACTATTTTGTCATTCATCGTATCAATGTTGCACAAACTTTCCATTTTTTATTTGACCCAACTTGCATCTTCATTATGTTGGACTTCTTGTGTCTTCAAATTTTCTTTGTCCCATTTTGGAGGTTCTCTCTTTTCTCAGATTCCCTTACTTTTCAAGCCATTGTCATAAAGTTTTGATTAATGTTGAATTGTTCAAACTTTTGTTCATTCAACCTTCACTTTTTTGGTTCATTATATCACAATACCCTTTTGATTTTCGCTTTTAATTGTTACTTTTTTCCCAGGTTTCTTTCTGCACACTTCTTTTTTGTTGCCTTATTTGGGCAATAAGTGTTCAATTTATGTTACATATGGAAACAAAATCTTGCTATTACATATGCCAGCTAGATATAGACATAATTCTTAAATGCCATTCTGCAGAGATCTTTAAAAGATCTCTCAAGTTGCCAATGCCATGATGGTACAACTAAAATTTAAACACCAGATAATACCCTACTGGGAATTGGCTAGAGTGGTACAAAAGATAAGTTACCTTGGATAAGCCTTTGGAAGTAAAATGTTTTCAGGAGAGCCCTGATGAGGAATATAGGGTAAGATAAAGATATATTTTTCTATCATGATTCTTCTGATCAGGTTACCCCTATTTAGGGACTATATCAGAGTTCTTCTAGGTATGATAGATACAAAGAGAACAGGTCTAAGTTGATAGGTATCCTTCATGTTTCCATTAAAACTGAAGCCATAGAATTTATAGAGTACATATTATAATTCATAGAGTATATAGAGTACAATTTATAGAGAATTTATAGAGTATTATAGAGTATTTTTATTAATTAAGGTCCCATTCATACCTTGATTGTCAAGTCCATTTAAAATCATTAAATCTTTGGAACAACGAATATGTTTTATCCTATATATTCTCCATAGATCATCAGATAATGCTGCTCAATTATTGTTCATTCATTTCAGTTGTGTTTGACTCTTCATGACCTCATTTGGGATTTTCTTGGCAGATATATTGGAGTGACTTGCCATTTCCTTCTTCAGATTGTTTTATAGATGAGGAACTGAGGCAAACAGGGTTAAGTGACTTGCCCAGGGTCACAGCTACAGGCTTGAATATAGATCATGAATATAGATCTTCCCAATTCCAACCGCAGTGCTCTATCCACTGTGCCACCTAGCAACTCATTTATTGAACTTAATATAGCAGCTATATAAATTTGTTGACAGATTGAATTAAAGTCCTTTGCCTTCATTCTTCTCAGTCTCTCCTGGAATGTCACCCCATACATACCAGAATGAAATAAGGAAGTTTTATAGCTACCAAATCAGACTCTGCTGATTAGTTATAAAATCAATCCAATCAATCATCAATATTTATTAAGCTTATGTATTCTGGGGATACAAAGAGAGGCAAAATATTTTCCCTGCCCTCAAGGAATTCACAATCTACTTATAGAAAGTTGATTTTCCTTTGAAAGAAAATCCTATGTTCTATTCTGTTTCCGCACACAAATCATTAGGTTGCTTAATGTTTGTTAACCCATAGGGAGGTCTGAGAGAGTTGGAGGGTGGAGGACTGGGCTCTTCATAGAGCAACAGATAGATGGTTTGTTGCTTAGCAAAATAGAGTTTCCAGCTGGAGGAGCTGCCCTTTTATCGGTGATAAAGTCATACATATAAAGATATTGACATCTTCAACCCCTATCTGCAGAAAGCTTACAACAGCATATCAACTGTTGTTGCTCTGGCTTCCACAAACAGATGTACTGAGTCATCCAGGAAGGGTATTTGTAGAAATCCATCATTTACCCAACAAAGACTTATTGAGTGCCTATTGCACTAAGTGTGGGGATTATAGGAGAAATCCAAGCTATGAATTCCTACCTTTAAGAAGATTAGGATCTAGTATGAAAAACAAGGCTAATTCAGAGTATAATAGCAAGTAATACAAAGCAGACTATTTTCTACTTACAGTCAATTCTCTACATTCCAGAGACAATGGAAAGCAGAACAAAATCTGTGTGAGTGTGAGTGTGTGATTCAAAGGGAAGTTTATTGGTAGTCACTGGAGAAATTTCAAGAGCTGAATTATATATTCATGTTGGTAGGAGGAGGGTGTGGCTTTACCTGCAGCATTTTGTTTTTATGTTTATCTCTACCAGCAAGTTTGGAACTACAGTAGCATGATAGAAGCCCAGGATTTTTAATGATGTCTGTCAGCCTATGCATCACAATTTGGTAAGCAACTCACAGGATTCAGAGCTGGAAAGAAGACTAGAGATCCTCTAATCAAATATCTTTATTTTACAGATGAGGAAATAGAGTCCAAAGACACGAGTTAGAATCATGGATCTACCATTTGCTGTGATCTAGGGCAAGTTGCTTAACCTCTCTGTGTCCCAGTTTGCCTAGTTGGAAAACTAGGAGTATGAAACAAATGGTAGGAGGAGGCAAATATTATTTAGGAAACATATGATGTTCATTGGCCAATGCTAGGCCCTGGTGCTAGGTTAAATTTAGTCTTCTTTGGAAAGTGATATGTCAGTATTCATCTAGACCTTTTCCTTCTGCTATAGTGAGAATGTGACAAGAATATTATAAATTCCTGAAGTTGTCAACGAACATAAATTGAATACCTACTATATGAAAGGTACTGTACTAGGCACCTGGGAAAACAAAGTCAAAAAAGGAAACAGTTTCTGTACTTAAGGAGTTTACAAACTACTGGGTGAGAGAGGGAGGAAGTAAGAGGAGGTATATAATTTACGCAATATGTACTCAGACAAGTAAAAGTATATTACATACACATAATACGTAAATACACATATATTACAAAAAATAATTTCAAGAGAAAATGAAATAATCAGGGATCAGGAAAGGTCTCTTGTAGGAGGTGGTAGTGCTGATCTGTGCTTTGAAGTAAGCTATGTGGCCTGGGCATGATGTGGCTCCTCACTCCTGCTCTCTGGGCTGGCTTGATCACCTACACTTATGCTGGCATGTTTTTGATTCCTGGGATAAGAAGGTATACCATGCTACTGCAACCCAAGCTCTGCAAATTAAATGTAACCCTGATGTGAGGGGGATATACTCCTACTACTTGTTACTACAGCTCCTGAGCCCCCATTGGTGTTCTTCCCATTTAGTCAACATGACACTATTAGCTTTTACACATAAAACATTTACTAAACAATAAGGCAAAAGCAAAAATAATCAAACATCACAATCTACCCATAAACCTGAGTTATACTCTCCAACAAATGAATGTAGTATTCATGGGAAGAAAGTGAGCAGACACTCATAGAAACCTAGTATGAAAGCCAAAGTGGGGAAATTCACATGCCTAGGGCAACTCACAACTCAGGATTCCAGTTTTTGACATCTTTGGTCTGTCCAGGATCAGCCTGCATCATGCAAAGCTGATTATCTGATGGATGCTCCCCTTCAGTACTTTACCACTCTTTTGATGGGCAAAGCCTTTCCTCTTCTGCCATCCAGCTGGTGAAACAATGACAGGCTTTTCGCTCTTAACAGGGTACTGAGAAAATGTTAGTTACTTTCAGTGACATAAGCTAAAGAACTACCATACTCTTCAGATCTGAAAGTAGTAGGATTCTGCTTTGTCCCATCAGCACTCTTCTCACAGTAAAATACAACTTATAGTAAAACAGAAGCAAGCCTGTCATTCCCCTTCTATTTTTCCCTCTTACACCAGAAAGGGTAAGAGATTTTCCCTCTCTCAGCTTATAGAAAGCCTTAGAGAACATTTAGCCCCAATAGCTTTGCACACAGCAGCAGAATTCAGATGTTTTCCACTAAATTTGCTCTGGGAGCTACTTCAGCCAATAAAAAAATCCGGACTTTTCTTCCAATTGGTAAGTTGCTAGTAAAGCAGCTGAAATATCGATCTTGGCTGCAATCCTCCTAAAGAGTCTGTCCTTGGCTTCTTGTGACTCTACTCTCCTCTCAGATTCTTCTGTAGCTTCTTCTATCTGTAGCTTCTTCTCTGGCTTCTTAAATCTTCAAAGAACTCAAATCAGAGCCCCAGTAGTCAGCGATTCCTCTTTACCTTATTAGGTAAAAGTCAGGTAGGCCTCTTTTCTGCAAGGGATGAACCCCGTAGTCCTTATATAATGCCATCCCTCCCCTGCCCCAGTCACCAAACAGCTCTTTGGGTTTACCAGGTCACCAGTTTTAACCTTTAAAACTCTGAAATCAGTCACTTACAAATGAGCTGATGGGTCACAACATCCCATAGTCGTCATTACTACAGTCACTGTTTTGTCTTAAACAGGTCCTCTCAGTGCATTCATTCATGTGAGATAGCAGTTCTCTACAAGGTTCTTAGAAAAGACTGTCTCTTTCCTCAACATTTTATCTGAGGGGATATGTTTCTTAAGTGGATGTTTTTTAATCAGTTTTCCATATTCAAATGCTATTTTCTGCCCCTTTCCACCACCAACATATTCACATACATAGAGGTCAGTACGTATTCTATGACACAGAAGAGGGAGTTCATTCTTGTCATGGAGGACCACCACCTGTGCATAGGTGAAAAGTGGAATGTTGTTTATGGGGAGCAGCTAGCAGACCAATCTGACTGGAATACAGAGTGGGTGAAAGAGCATCATATGAAATACAACTAGAAAGGTAGGTGGGAATGATACTGTTTCTACAGATCTTTCCGTATCAAGCCAAGGAGTTTGTATCTATTTTGAAGGCAACAGGAATCCCGTAATGATTGTTTTAGTAAGGCAGGTACATTGAGGTAGCTTTATTTTAAGAATACCAGGGTGATAGATGTGTAGAGGAAGGATGGGAAAGAGGAGAGCTGGAAAGCAGGACGACTGATTAGGAGACTATTGCATTGGTTCTTTGGAAAATGATGAGGGTCTGAACTATGGTACAGGAATGTGAATGGAGAGGAGGAGATATACCAATTTAGTGAATTAAAATACTCATAAAATCACAGCATCATGAAATACTAAAGCTATAAGGAACCTCAGCAATCCTTCTAGCCCAACACCCTTATTTTATGGGTTAGAAAATAACCAAGCCCTGAAATCAAGAGAAGGGAAGTGACTAGCTCAAGGTTACACAGCAAGTTATTGGCAAGACTAGAACCAGAACCCAGAACTATGATTCCTAATAGAACGTTATTTCTATTACACCAGACCACTTCCTTTAGAGCTTGTACTTTGTCAGTCATTCAAATACATGTCGATGAAAACTGACCTGCTTGCTGCCCTTGACCCACATTCCCTAAGATACTGATGCTTCTACTAGGGAATTGTGTATGATATGTATTACTAATCTATAAGTATTTGTTTCCTGTTGACTAGCTTGCTTGGCAAGCAATTTAGTACTTTCTAAGCCAAGGTTAAGTGGGACACAGTTATACTGCACTCCAAGGCCACCCACTATAGTCTTGACCCTAGTCAGTAGTTTCACAAATATATGGTATGGGTCACAATGGGAACCTTGCTTCAAGTGGGTGTGGATGGATCCGTGCAAGCCCAAATTATTATGGTAAAGTTAATTAATATGGTAATTGGAAAAATTGGAAAACTCGCTTGATTGAGAATTCCTTGAGGAAAGGGATAGGTGCTTGTTTTTTTTTTTTTCTTGCCTTTTATTATATTTCCAGAACTCAGTAGAGGCCCTAGAACATAGTAGGCACTTCATAAATGCTTATAAAACATGTGTAATGCATATCAAATTGCTTGTTTTCTTAATGAGGGAAGAGGAGGAAGGGAGGTGAGGAGAGAATTTGGAACTCAAATTTTAAAAAAGTGTTAAAAATTGTTTTTACATGTAACTGGTAAAAATATTTTTTAAATAATAAAAAAATGTTTGTTCAATAGTCAAAAACCATTGATTAAGCTTCTGCTATATGCCAGGCACTGTGCTAAGCTTTAGGGATACAAAAGGATGCAAAAAGACAGTTCCCGACCTTGAGGAGTTCACCATCTAGTGTGGGAGACAACAAGGAAACAAAACCGCATCCATAAGCTATTTATAAGATAGGAAATAAGAGAGGAAAGGCATGAGAATTAAGAGACCAGGAATAGGTTTTTGAAGAAACTTAGTTAAGTGCAAGAACTCTGGATTTAGAGTCAAAAGATCTGAGTTCAAATCCTACTCCTGTCACTTAATACCTGCATATTATGGGTGTTTCCTGTGTCTGTGAGCAAAGGCATGCTAGCAAATGTTCCACAACTTACTACATTATGTACTTAGGACACACAAAAGTTTAATCTGCATTATTAACATTTTCTCCATCACTTTCTTAAGAAAGAAATCAATAAAACAATAAATCAAACTCTAATTTGTAGCATTTGATTTCTGAGGTTTAAATGCTTGCACTGAAAATTTAGCATTAAAAGCTGGTTTGATTTGACTCCTGCCTATGAACCTCAATTTCCTTGTCTATGAAATGAGTGGTTGGACTAGAAGAGGGTCTGTTTCTGTGTTAAGAACTGTGTTCTGATTTTATTAATCCCTCCATGAAAGTCTTTAATGCAGATTACTGTATAAAAACTGAATTTTGCTTTCCAGCGACGCAGAAAAATGACTTAATGTTCTTCCTAAGTGGGATAGGGGAATAGGCAAGGGTTTCTGCTTTATGAGTTTTTATACTAAAAGCCAGGGGTTGAGCCAAGTGCTCTTTTGAGGTCCCTCCAAGTTCTAGGGTTCTTTGATTCTCTATTGTCATGTTTCTGATATTTTGAAGGCATGTAACAGTATTTGATGTATCTAGCAGCAAACCATGAGATATTAAAAATGAAAAACATATCCAACTTGATTCCCAAGTTTGGAGGTTTCAGACTGGAGAAGAAATTCCTTTGAAGAATTATGTGGAGTGGGAGAATTTCTTTCTTGAACTTGTAGCATTGAAGTTTATCTCGGAGTAACACTATGAAGAGAATGTTTGTTGTTGTTCAGTTTTTTCAGCTTTGTCTAACTTTTTCATCTCCAGTATTTTTTGGGTCTCCTTTAGCAAGCAGTTTACCTGTTTTTCATGATTTTCTTGCATTACTCTCATTTCTCTTCCCAAATTTTACTCTACTTCTCTTACTTGATTTTCAAAATCCTTTTTGAGCTCTTCTGTGCCCTGAGACCAATTCATATTTTTCTTGGAGGCTTTGGATGGAGCTGCTTTGACTTTGTTTTCTTCTGTTTGCATGCTTTGGTCTTCCTTGTCAACAAAGTAAGATTCTATAGTCTGATTCTTTTTCTGGTTTTTGCTCATTTTCCCAGCTATTTACTTGACTTTTGAGTGCTTTGTGGAGATAGTTCTCTGCTTCCAGTGGGGGTGGGGGATGTGCTGTCAGCCGCTTGATTCCCCCACAATCTGTGGGCCTACAGCTCCAGAGACAGTGGCTGCAGCTGCCTCTGTTGCTGCTATGGCTACTGTGGATTCCTCTGCCCTATTCCCTCTCTGCTGCCCTGTGCCTGGGACTGGACCACTCCATTCTCCTGCTCTGATCCTACAGGCTTTTTCCACTGACCTTCCAAATTATCCTCAGTGTTTTGGGGTCATGAAGGCTGGAAACAACACAGATGCAACAGATTCAGTCCCCCCAAGACCTGCTCAGATTCTGTCTGTGCTGGAGCCACCCATGCTGGATTGTGTTCTGCTCCCGGAGTGGTGAGATAGACACTTCCTGGTGACCTTCTAGGTTGTCTTGGGCTGGAGATTTGTTTCTCTCTGTCATTATGTGGGTTATGCAGCTCCAGAATTTGTTTAGAGTCATTTTTTACAAGTTGAACTTGGGAGCAGTGCTCTAGAAAGTCCTTGCTGTTACTCTGCCATCTTGGCTCTGCTTGTCTAGCTTTTTCTGACCCCTTTTGGTGTTTTCTTGGTAAACATACTGGAGTGGTTTGTGATTTCTTTCTTCAGCTCATTTTGCAAATGAGAAAACTGGGGCAAACCGGGTTAAGTATCTTGCCCAGGGTCACATAGTAAGTGTCTGAGGCTGAATTTGAATTCAGGACAATGAGTCTTCCTGACTCTCAGCCTGGCCCTCTATCTACTGTACCACCTGGCTGCCCATGTAGAGGATAGGGATCATCTGTGTCTTCCAGATTCCTCCAAGGAACAGGATGCTTCCCCCTAACTGTTGTCCATAACCCATATGGGGATCCCTCTGGTACACAGAAGTGTCATTGTCAAAGTTTGTTTATATGATAATTTTAAAGAATAAAAATGTAGAAAGCATGATCTGACCATGTTACATTACCTTTTCAAAAACCACAATGACTCCTTGTTACTCTTAGGATTAAAGATAAAATCCTGTGTTTGGTTTTTAAAATCTTTTGCAACCTAAGCTCTTTCTACATTTCCATTCTTTTTTTTAGTTTATGTAATAAAGCAAGCATATCCATAACAGTACAGTTAAAAAAGATGATTGCATGTGAAACTGTAAATCTATGTACAACTTGCTATTCCATTCAAATGTACAACAAAACTATCATGTAACTTTCTTTTTTTCTTCCCCCCCACCCTAGAGATGGTTACCATTAGACACAAATAGATGTGTATGTATATGTATATATATATATATATATATATATATAAAATATGTATACACATATATACACACACACATATATAATTGTTCTATACATACTATACTTCTATTTATCAATTCTTTCTCTGGATACAGATAGTGTCTTTCTTCACATGTCCTTTATAGTTAAATTGGGTATTTATAATAGTCAAAATGGCTTATTCACTCAAAATCATTTTTAAAACAATATTGTTGTTACTGTATGCAATGTTTTCTTGGTTATTCTCATCTCATTCTTTATTATTTTGTGCAAATCTTTCCATGTTTTTGTAGAATCATTGAGCTTATCATTTCTTATAGCACAGGAGTTTTCCATCGCAATTATAAACCACAACTTGTTCAACCATTCCCCAACTGATGGGCATCCCCGCAGTTCCTAATTCTTTGCCATCACAAAGACAGCTGTTACAAACATTTCCCATTCTTCTTAAACTTAAACTTTAGTCCTATCCACACTCTACAATCTAATAACATTGACTTTCATACTGTTCCACACATAATACAGTCTATCTCCTGATTCCATTTGTTCCTATTATCTGTAATGTTCTCTTTTTTTACCTCCAATTCCTGGCTACCCTAGCATTTTCCAAGACAATTCATATTCTCTCAACTTTCAAGAGGCATTTCCCAGTTCATCCCTTTCTTATTCTCTACCCATTTCCCCACAAATTAGTGTCTTCCCTATGAGACTATCTCCCATTTATATTGAGATCGCTGTGCTCAGTTTCCTTATCTGTAAAATGAGAGGGTCAAACTAGAAGACCTTTAAGGTGCCTTGTAGCTCTAAATCCCTTATGTATGGCTTTACATGTTGAAGTAAATTGTGTGTATATGTTTTAAAGACTTATTTTCCTGTATTTCTGTTAAAAAGATCAGATTAAATAGAAGAAATAATGCCAAGATAATCAGGGTTTTTCCCCCTATAAAGAATGAAAATAACTGCCAACATTATATGCCTGAAACTTTTATGTAAAAAAAGGCATATTGATTTATAACAGTTTTAAGTTTTCCATGCAGGAACAGCTGGTAATTTGTGATGAGCTTTGGCACCAAATTTTTCAGAAAATGAAACCAGCGCAAGCCAGAATATGAGATTTATGACACTTTTAAATGTATTCCTTCCCCATCATTCATCTGCCTTTATAAAATGCCCAATATCTAGGTGTTTGGAAAATCTCAATCTCTGACAGAATTTTCCAGAAAGATATACTAAGAAAGGGAGGTGAGAAGGCATCAAAGATGAATTTGGTTTATTTCAAAATTTTGTCTAAGTCCATTCCTACATTCCAAAGTACCAAGTGGTACTTTGAAAAAGGCCAACATCGACCTCCATGACGTTAGCCTCAGTGGATTAAGGAAAGGCCCCACATATCTTTAGTTCCTCTTAACAATCATAAATGTTTCATAAATTCTCATTGATTAAATAATTAATAAATCATCGTGGCTTTGTCAACTTTGAATAATTCAAACCTATTTTAAAACTATGTTTTTAGCCTAGTCCTACTCTACAGAAGAGGATACCAAATTCTATTGAATGACCTGGCCTGATGTAGCTTAAGAACATACATCTGCATGAAAACTGGGAAATTGTCAAGCACCCAGCTGTTTCATACTTCTGGAAGTTGGACATTTTCTAGACAAGGCATCCAGATGCTGAACTGAACTTTTCAGTGTTGAACTGAATGGCTGACATTGAATAGGAAAAGTCTGAAACTATGACCATTTTCCTTTCCCACTTTCATTTAAATCTCATCTTTATAGTCTTGTCTGTCTATGCCAATTCTGCCTACCCCATGTTGTTTCTGTCCAGAGCTTCTGAAGTTACTAGGTTAAAAGATTAAACACTTGGACAGTCTAATCCTACATCTATCTTGAAATATTTTTTCCCCTCTTTTCATCAAGTTGGCTGATTTGAGACTAAACTGACCAATATATCCTTTAATTATTTCAATTTTCAAGCAGATGCCCTTGTCATATGATGAAGCATCTATGAAGCTTGAATATGAAAGAACAGAGTTTACTCAGTGGCTTAGGGAGGCATCAATTCTGTTGATAGCTCAGTTCCTGTGATCCCTTCCTAGTTCCCTAAAGGCAGATACTTGATGCTTGAGAGTGGAAGGGGGTAGGATTTCCATAGTATAAATGGGTTTAGTGAAATCTTTCTTAGGGTTTGTTTCCAAGGAAGTATCTGTGTGTCATCATCTTGAAGAATAGTCTGGGGAAAAGAGATAGGGGACCAAACATACCTAGTGAATTAATTCTCCCTAAACCAAAGGGATCCAAGTGGCTATTAAGAGGTAGAATCAAGAGACCATCTGACTTAGGTCAGATGCAGGGAGCAAGGAATCTGAATGGGGATGTAAGATGCTCCGAGGCCCCTCTGAAGATTCTTAAATAAGTCATACAGGAAAATCTAAGCTAACAGATCATCTTATTTCTCTCTTACACTAAAAAAATGTCCTGAGCCCTTTTAGTTTCACCTCCACCGGTAATCACACTGTGACAATGGGCAAATCATTTTACCTCTCTGGCCCTCATTTTCCCTACGTGTAAAATGAAGGTTTCAGATGAGATGATTTGTAAAGTCTCTTACAGAAATAATATTCTTTTTTTCCACAGGGTTTTTGTAAGGAAACCATTTCATAAACCATTATTTAGTCCTGACTAGTCTTTTCAGGATATATGATTTCACTAATTTGGGCAACCCCTCAGTGAATACTTGTCCTAATAAGTGGTTTAATGAATTGCCATTGCCAAAAAAGTAAAAATTCATTGCGTGGTAAACATCCTTCTGGTACTGAGCCTCTCTGGACTTGCCAAGCTGTTCCCTGGAAAACATATAGTATCACTTAGTCCCATGCTTAGAACCTTTCTAATTTGTGTAAGGTAGGGTTAAAAATGTCCTAATTTGATCCTGATGCCTTGACTAAGTGCAAATTTTTTTTTTTACTGAATCAATCTGAACTAAATGTGTACAGGGCCTGTATTCCTCCTTGAATCAATCAAAATCATTGTGTGAGGGTCTGAACATCATAAGTACTGTGAATGAAAGGGAGATGCTGTCTGAATTAGGGGTAGAAGAGATTCTGATTCAAGTAGTTAGAGCAAGCATGGGGCAAAGGAAGGACTGAACTGTGGTAGAGAGTGGAGATATCAAGGAAAGTCCTGGGGTCTATGGGCATTGTGGAAGAAAACTCCAGATTGAGATAAGTCTCAAGAAAAGGTTGTCTCTTTCCGACATTCCCTCCATACAGATATACAAATACTATAGTATATTATACAGTATACAGATACTATAATATAATCTTCTGTTTTGTAACCCAAATGTTTTCAGAAGGCTAGATTTTGCATAAGCCACAAAGAAGCAAGGAGTTAATTAGGGATAGACATAAATATAAAAAATAAGCAGAGAACCCAACTTTTGCATAGGTAGTAGTCATTTTTCCTAACTAGGGATTTGGAACTATTTAGACTGGACTCAAAACTTTTCATTGAAAATAAATTTCGTGAAGCAGAAGAAAACCCAATGGACCTTAGGACCATTATATTGTCTGCCCACCTGCTGAAAGTGAGCTAATTATTGTAATAGAGGGTCATACTTGGTAGGACCTGGCAAAGCTTATATTTTGCTGACATAACTTTTGAGAAGCCAGGCCACCACTCTACCATGATAAAGCTTCAGAGTAGAATTTGATTGGAGATATAAACCATAAAGTGCTATAAAAGTGAGCTATTACATGAATATTAAGGATTTATGAACCTACAAATAAATCACTTTGAATTGCCTAAAATTCTACCAATTAGCAATCCATTTAGGTTAATAAACTCCTATTTTAAACCTTAAATACCCTAAACAATGATTAAGTGGGGAGAAGATAAATCATTTATACCTTAGCATGAACTAGCTCATTTGATTGGTTTTCTGTTAAGACCTGGTAGAGATCACATTGAAGGAATGTAATTTGTAATGAGAGAAAGGAGGAGAGAGGGGATAATTTTGGAATGTGGGGCATGGATGGGGTAAGGCAAACCTAGACAGGGGCACCATAATGAAGAACACTGGAGATTCAGAAGACAGCATGAGGTTACTAGATGTCTGGCCTTTGAGGAGAGGGACCAGAAGTAGAAGAAAGTGATAAAGGGAGATGGTAGAGTGTCAAAAGAAAATTTTGCCTGTTAAAAATTTTTTTCTTATCTCCTTTTCTTCTTCTAAACTCAAAGTATTAAGTAGGTTCTAATTAGCTAGGTTATAATACCAGTTCATTCAATAACCTGCTGTGTGTCCATGGACAAGTAAAACCTCTCTGGGTTTCATTTATAAAACGAAGGAATTAAACTAGATGAAGAGTCTTACCTGTTTTTGTTCCACTGAATTCCTGGCATTTTGATATCTAAGGATCAATTTTCAGAATAACATTTTTAAATGCTCAAAATTAAATTCAGAGGATTATAGTAAAAGTCAAATATGTTATCACTCAATATATGGAACGCTATAAAAATGATATAAACATTTTGATACAGTGATGGGTCTAATAACCACAGTTATTTTGAAGCAGTGATGATCTTAACTTATGTTTCAAGATTTCTGCAACATTGGTAATGTGATATGAAAATATCTGTGGTTTCTCTTGATGACAGAAGCGTAGGTAGCACTAATGCTACCATTAATGCAGCTAGTTTGTTGCTGACATTACTAATTGGAAACAATTTTAGTTTCCAATGGATCAGTAGGATGAGGAGAGGAGAGAAGAAAAGAGAAGAGTGGGGAGGGGAGGGGAAGGAAGAAAGGAGGGGGGAGGAGGACGGAGGGGACAAGTGAGAGGAGGCTTTATAACTACAGATGAGTTCAAGGTTTCTTGAGTGAAAAGTACATCAAAACATTTCTGTTCATGGACTCATCTGACTTAGGGAAAACATTAGAACTAACTTAAGTGTCTGGTCCTTTTATCCTTAGGTTGACATGTCCTTGGGCTTTTTAGCTCCTGTAGAATAAGTACCAGAAGGTGATAGTTGTTGCTGTATTTTGTCCAATATTGCAGCATATTCAAGGATATAGAACCAACCATACAATTTACAGCTGAAAGGGAACTGAGAGGTCATCCTGCCCAGGTGTTCTTATCCTAGGATCGATGAACTTTTAAATAAAATATTTTGATAACTTTATTTCAGCATAATTGGTTTCCTTTGTAATCCTACGTATTACATCTTATCCATTCAAAAACATTATTCTAGGCCATAGGTTTCACCAGTCTGAGAAAGGGGTCCATTGTGAGAGGTCTTCAATAGATTCCAGAAGAGGTTTGTAACACACAGAAAAGGTTCAGAATCTTTGATCTAGTCTTATATTTTACAGAGGAAACAGAGGCCCAGAGATGTGAAATGATTCGTTTCAAGTCACACAGATAGTTAGTGGCAGGTTGAATAGTAGAACCCATGTCTTTTGACTCCCAGCCCAGGGCTTTTTCTTCTGCATTCCAGAATGCTTAGCAAAGGCTTTTTGATTAGGTGGAGGGTAATTCAGACCAGGAGTGAACAACTGTCAGCCTGATTTGCTAAGGGTCCCTTTCACACTGAGTGAGTTGCCAAATAGCCCCTGTTGGGTGCCTATGATGCTGCCCTACTGATTCCATGAGCCACAGTGAATAGAAAGGACTGAATTTTTCAGTGCTATCTCATTTCCCTTTGGTGGCACAGAGATGCGTGCCTTGGTTTCCCCCTACCCCCACATATAATGTGATGTGAATAATAGGAGATGGCAGTAGGTGTCCAACAATAACATTGGCAGCTGGCACCAAAGGACCTGGATGCAAATTCTGGCTGTTACTTATACCCTTGTGACCTTGGGGAATTTACTTCCTTTCTAGGCCTCATTGATAAAATGGGGGGTCTTGGACTAGCTAATCTCTAAGTTTGGTTTTAACTCTAAATCCAATGAATTCAACAAATTATCTAGCAAATTTGTCAGTAAAGCAATTTTCCCATCACAATGTCAATATTTCAAGCAAGGTATTCTGAGAGGCTTAAATGGATAGTTGCCTCCTCTCATGATAGCTCACAGAGCCTATTTCTATAGTGCTCCATGTAATGCTTTGTACAAAATATAATTATCTCCATTTTATACATTAGGCAATAGAAGCTAAACGGAGGGAAATGACTTGTTTAAGGTCACATGGGGCTTAAACCCAACTTCCTGTCCTACTTGGGCATATGGACACAGCATAGGCTACAACCAATTTTATCTCCTCTCTGAACATTAGATCATATTGAGATGATGTTGACATTCTGCTTGAAATTGATGAAAAAGTATCAGTTACCTTCTGACTAGCTCATATCTTGATCACTAAATTATATCACTTGTTGGAAGCCATAGAAAGTGCATTCTGCCCCAGTGCTGACAAGTATTTCTGGAAGAAGTAGAAATCACAGAGAGCTGGTAATCAAGACGAACTAGCTTTGCACCCCAAAATTCACATTGCAGGCAGTATTGAAATCTGTGGGAAGCTCCATCCTTTCTCCTAGCCAGGTCCTAGCAAAAGCCCTGAATACAGCATGTCATTATGATTAATTGTGGGTAATGAGGTTTTTATGAACCCAAGAAAGAGAAGCGTTTGTTTCTCTGGTATTCCAATCAGTCTCCTATTTGTTTTAAAGCGCTCTACAGAGGAAAGCCAAAATATAATAGGGAATGACTATTCTAGAAGCTCTTTTCTTCTGCCAGAGGTTTAGCTTCAGTAAATTAATATGCAGCTCCCAGTTAGAATTTTGTGTGTTGTTTGGAGGACATAGTAAAAAAAAAAAAAAAGGTTTCCAGGTTCAAAAAATATCCAAGAAAAACCAGCCTCAGAGAGATGTCCTACAAGTGCCCGGTAAAGCAAGGTGGTGTTTGGATACAATTAGGCAGACATCCAAAGAAGGAGGGTGGGGAGGAGTGGAATTGGTAGGAAGGGATGGGGTGAGGTGGAGTGGCTTAGAATACTTCTTTTATCAAAATAGCATTGGTGTTATTATAAATGTATCGTTATTCTTGGACCTGCCAGAAGGTGGCGCAAATTCACTACTGATTCTGCCAACCGAGACCCAGCTTTCTTCTCTCCTTTGCTACCCTGTTGAAGTACAGTTCAAATAGAAAAGAAAAAAATAAATAAAATAAACAGGGAGAGTTAATCTTAATCGTTTTTCTCTTAAATGACACCCCTCATAAATTATAACATCTGTCTACTTATTTCCTTCCTGAAGCAGTTGATGAGGAGGCTAAGTAATGAGGGAGAAACACTATAAGGATTTGAAAAGCAGAATTTTGAATATCTTAATGCAAGAAAATGAATAGGATGAGGTTTCTAATGACTTTAGACATCGGCTGGGTTTGGCAAATGACCTCCGTTACGCATTCTGACAAATAGTAAAGAACGCATGTAAGCAGAAGACATTTCTTGCCATTTTAATAGTTCCTTTTATTCATTTGTGTGGCTACTTTTTGTTTATGAAATAAGAGGGAAGCATTTTTATTCTTACCTAGACACACGCATACATATGTGTGTATATGTTTATTTATACATACACACACCAAGTTTCCATTTTTGTAGTGAAAATTAGACTTTCACATGAAAGACACTTCCAGGATTCAGGAGAACGTTGGGAAGGTGGAAGGAATGGAGGGGTTTAGGTGTGCGTGTGTGTGTATGTGTGTGTGTGTGTGTGTGTGTGTGTGTGTGTGTGTGTGTGTGTGTGTAGTGGCATGGAGCCCTTCATCAAATGTTTTCACTTAGTTATTGACTTTTTCAAATTTGCAAAAGCATTATTAGAGCATGGGAAATTTGACTTGAAGGGAGAAACTTTTTGTAACATAAAGTGGAGGCAAGCATCTGTGGTTTGCACTTTCCTAAACCTTTAGAACTTCTAAGAGGACTTAGAAGCCAGAAGCAAGTGTTCCTGAAAGATAACTGTTTATATAAAAACAAAATAAACACAAACACAGACACACACACAGACACACACATCCATTTACATTCTCAACATATTGTGAGTTTGCACTTGAAGCATCATCAGACAATGGCTACTCAGTTCTGGTTGTTAGTGATTTTTACTCAGGAATTTAGCAAGGTGTTTTAAAATTTATAATCAGATAATAAATATTTTCTAATTGAAATGTATTCTTTAAAAATCAATTTGGAAAATGTTTGCTCTGTCAGCGCATTTCATTTTCACTTAGTTCTCTATCATATCTTGTCATTTGTTTTCCTTGACCTGTTTTTTAAAAACAACAAAATAGCTCGTAAAATTAACTTAAAATATTTTTTTTTTATGGTGCACAATGAAAAAAGAAATGACAGCATTTATCACAAGATGACAAAGAGTTGCCCATTTCCCACACCTAAAATCTTTTCTTGTAATCTTCTGAGGCTTCTTGTAAAGCTGGGCATATTCACCTTTTAAAATATCTACTTGCATTTATTTCGGGGAAAGTAGTGGTTCTTTTGGAGGGAAACCAGAGAGCTTACAATAAGGACAGGTGGTTTTGTTCAACAACTTATTCTAAGAGTTATTTTCATGGACTGAGTGGTAGTTTATACTTTTTTTCTAAGCCCAATTTGGGAAATCTTCCTCCCTTGAAGTGTCATCATTTTGTTTTCCTCTGAAAGAGCTGTGTGGGAGCAGTGACTCACAATGAAGCAAATTCTCATTTTAATGACATATTTTCCCCTACAGGATCATGAACAATTGTTTTTTTTTTTTGGAAGGGGACATAGTATGTATGAAAATTTAAAAAGTTTAAATCAAATACATGTCAGGATGATCAACTTTTTTTTGGAAGGGGACATAATATGTATGAAGATTAAAAAAGTTTAAATCAAATACATGTCAGGATGATCAGCTTTTCCTTTCAGTTAAACTACAGAGCAGATCTGCATTTTCTATTTCTATTTAGAAAGAAAAGTTCCTTCCTTCCTTCCTTCCTTCCTTCTTTCCTTCTCTGCCTCCTCCTCCTCCTTCTTCTTTTCGCTCTGTCTCTCTGTGTCTGTGTCTCTCTGTGTCTGTGTTTGTCTGTCTGTCTGTCTGTCTCTCTCTCTCTCTCTCTCTCTCTCTTTGTCCAGCACAAACACTTCTATTTCCCTAGGAATAAAATTTAAACCTTTATCATTTTAAGTATTTTGACAACTTGGAGTTTGGGGAAGATTTCTGCTTTTACTTCTTTTGGATGAGGTTGTTAACTAGGATTGATTGGGGTTGGCTTGTTTAGCAGATGGAGAGCAAGTTTTAAACCAAATTGTATTAATTTCCTCTTGGAAGATCTTCTCGGCAAAGTATTTTTAAATCAATCGGGTTTTATGACTGTGAGACAACACATGCCAAATGCAATGCCTAGTGCAGACACAAAGCTTGATCCTCAGTATCTGCTACCTTATTTGAAATTAAGAAGGGGAATGTAGTCTTCTTCCTATCTCAGTGTAAAAAGAATTTGACTTCATATCTCTGTTTTTTTTATTTTGTAAATACCAACTAATGTGCGTGGAATCCAAGTTGCTGCCTGGTCTGGCCAATGACAATTGCATCTTTGGAGCTTATGGACTTGGGACTTGAGGAAGACTGGAGAGATATTCTTTATAACCTCACTCTCATCTGACAGGTTTAATTATCACTTAAGGTGTTAAGGTCAATTCTACACCTTCTTTAAGGTGAATTTCAGAATCTTTGCAATTTAAACCAAGGGCTTTCTTCCTATTTGGCAGAATCTCCTTGTTCCCTACCGTTCCCCTTTCCTTACTTGTTCCCTGCCCTCCTGGTTTCTTTTTTCCCCCCTTCGTAGACAGTGAAGGAGAAAGGAAATGAAAACAAACTACATTTTGCACTTTTCACAATAGTCTCTGGAAATCGGTTCCAGCCACTTTAGCAGAAATCGCAGAAACGGGAAGAGAAATCCCCAAAAAGGAGGCCATTATTTATAGCTAGAGAGTTATAGTCTGGCACCATATGGTAGGATTTATCAGATTCTTGCCTTTATTTTTTTTCTTCTTCCACATCGGGCAAACAGTGGCTTCACATACAATACACAGTCAGCTTCAGACTCATGTCTTTTCTGGGAACTCCTTTTATCTGGGCCCCCTCCTCCCTTCCCCCACCAGTGCCTCTATTTTCTCTCCAGATGAAGTTGATCAAAGAAGCTGTTGTTGCCTTCTAATCAATTTAAACAAAAATAATTAATGACTACTGGGGAGAGAAGGCACTTTTGCTCTTCGTATTTAGTGGCACAAAATTTAGCTCTCTTCCTTGCTTTGGAAGCTTTGAGGTCCTAGGGTGACATTGACCAGGTGGAAGGTGGTGTAGGGTTAAGAAGCATCAGATCTATAAGAAGAGTCTGACTTCCTCTTCATTTTGTCTCCCTTTGTGTAACATACTAGGGCAAGCAAGGTCTGCCAATCACTATCATTTCTCTTTCTTGTTCTATAAAGACAGGGTCGTCACAGCAACAGGGACATGACAGGCTGGTATCTATCTCGAACTCCAGGGGGGCCCTAATAGGATTGAACCAAAAGATCAAGTGAATGGTTTCCTATTTTAGGCCTGTAATAACTCTGAACTGCTTGCATATACATGGACCTTACAGTATTATGAGGCGACTTTTAATCCGAGAAAAGATCTGTCTGTTTCCTAGAGGGCTTGACTTTAGAAAACCCTACCAGGGTCTCCCTCCCCCTACTTTCCTGCCCTGCCTTGAAAAAAACAAAACAAAACAAAACAAAACTCTCCCACCTCCCTCCTCCACTTACCCCCAGTGAAATTGAAGGTGTCATTTCCTTTCATTAATTCATTTTACCAGATCAAAGTAAATACTTTGTTTACAGGGAACAAAGACATCCCTTTTTGGTATTCTATGGAAGTCTCTAGCAGTCAGAAGTTTGCTCATCTCTGAGATAAACTGGTCTTCGATATAACTGAGCCTGGAGTGTCTCCCCTCCCCAAAATAAACATGGAGTTTTCCCTCACAGACCCCATCAGTGCCTGAAACATAGTGAGAGGGAATGTGGGAACTAAGAGGGTGTATGTGACTAGGGTATGGACAGGGTTAGGAAAAAAAAACACTGGAGGGGGGTTAAAGATGGGGAGAGGGTGGGAAGGAGATGAGGGTTGCTGCTCATGTTCACCATCAAGTCCAGGGGAAACCAGGCATCAAACAAGACTGACTTCAAAAAAAAATGAGAATGACTGAGAAATCTGAATGCAAACAAGAATTGGAATAATCGCTGTCGCCAACATCTGTCACCACAGCTGTTGAATTCCCTCTTTTCTTTCTGGTTGGTAAGGGAACCTTTCAGGCTCACATGGTCCAGAAATGTACTCAGCACTTGTGTTTACAAATAGAAAGATCTGAGGCTCTGTATGCTAGACCTGTTAGGAAAAAGAAATCAGTATGGAATTCTTATTGCTACCTTTTGGGCAGAAGTAGCCAGTCAAGACTGAACAACTGCCTGATGAGTACATTCAGAACAGGTAGTACTATCTGGCAGTAACAGAACAGAATTGGAAAAGAAGTTTGCCTACTTTGTAAGGAGAGGAGATTCCCTTTCCTTTATCTAACTGGGGCTCTAAGGCTGGTGCCTATTTAAAAAGAGGTGACGTTGTGGGGGTTTTCATTTTCTTTTTAAAATTACAACACATTGTGGTAGTGATGGATGAGATGTACTGTGGAGTAGTTATTAGAAAGCCAGTCTTAGAAAGCTAGATCCAAGTCTCACTTCTGCAACATACTGGCTATGTGAGCCTGGATAAGTATTTTAACCTCTCAAAGTCCAAGACAATTAAGACCTAGACTCTTAACCGTTTTTGTTACATATATCTCTCTGGCAGTCTAGTGAAGCCCATGGACCCCTTCTCAGAACAATGTTTTTAAGCGAATAAAATAAAATACATAGTATGGTAGAGGAAACCAGTTACATTGAAATTAAGATGTAATTATTTTTCCTGTTCAAGTTCATAGCCCCCTTGCAATCTATCTAAGGGACTTTGGGGGCCTCTGTGGACCCTAGGTTCAAAAGCCCTGCTCTAAGACTAAGTTGCAGAGTGGTTCTACTATATTGATGGAGGAAATTTCCTCACTGGGAGTTAATGAAATACTTATGTCCAACATTCCTTCTCCTCTCTTACCTCCCAAATAAATTCATTCATAGAATTTTAGAGTTGAAACATCATCTACTCCAACCTCATTATTTTACAGAGCAAGAAAATGTGACCCAGAGGGGTGTGACTTGCTCAAGTTGACATTAGGTAGACAGTAACAGACGCAATTTTGACTCAAGTCTTCTGAACCCCAAATACAGTACTTTCCTATTACTTTCTCCACTCAAAAGAGTATTTATTAAGTATCTACTCTGTACAAGATAGGGTAGTAGAAACAGAGACAGAAACTCCATCAAGAAATGCACAATCCCACAGGGGATGAAAAGCAAAACCAAATAGTTACACTTGGAGGGACTTTGTAACAAGTGGCATAGAGGATATTTAAAGTTATCCAATGGAGAAAAAGTTCGTTCCTGTCTGGAGAAATCAGGAAAGACTTCATACAGGAGGTTGATTTTGATCTTGACCTAGAAGAATGGGTAATATTTTCTTAAGCTAGAAAGATGGGAGAGGTAGATAAGGAAGGACATTCCAGGTAGAAAGAAAGGTATGAACGAAGGGTAGAGAATGTAAGAACACTTTGAGGATCAACAAACAGTAGTTTGGCTGTAACAGTGGGTGGGTGAAAGAAAGGGGGTAAGAACTGAATTTGTGATTTTGTGACTATAGGAAATTCACTTCTTAGAGTCTTAGAGAATTACCTAGAGAATTGGTGTCAAACTCAAATAGAAATGGAGTGGTAAACTAAGGATCTCTCAGCTGTATATTGGCTTAGTTTTAAAATGTAGTATCATCTATATTTTATTGTCTTTTTATTTTATTTATTTTGTTAAATGTTTCCCAATTACATGTTAAACAAGTTTAGACCACATTCTGGAGTTTGTGGGCTGCATGTCCCAACCCTTGGCCACATGTTTTACTCCTCTGGTAGAGTACAGGGGGATGGGAGAGGGTAGAGGTTAAGTGACTTGACCAGGATCTGCCTCTAGTTATCAGAGATAGGCCTTGAACCCAGGTCTTCCTGGCTGGCTATCTACTATGTTTCTCTGCCTCTTTGACGAAAGGAATCGGTATGAAATAAGGCTAGAAAAATAAGCTTGCGTCAAAGGTCAGAGGACTTTGAATTTGAGGTCTAACTAGGACTTCTATTCCATGGGCAATGGGAAAGCATTAAAGGTTCTGAGCAGGGTAGCAACACCATCAAAGAAATTCTTTGAGGAAAACAATGCAACTGGGTTGGATGAATAGGAAGATGAACCAATAGGCAACTGCATTTTTTTTTTTAGGTATGAGGTAATAAGGGCCTGAATTAGGGCAGTTGTAGGGGAAAATGCCAAGAAAGAAGATGGGTATGAGGGAGGAGATTGTGAATAAAAAATTTACCAAACATTATGACTGACTTTATGGACAATGATAGAAAGAATCAAATGTAACTGAAGTGTTTGTTTTAAATATATGTATTATTTTTGTGTATCTATTTCTTATCTCCTTCAATAGATTTTAATTTCTGGATGTCAGGTACTATGTTATGCACACATTTTTTTTGATCTGCCAGCACCAAGGACAGTGCTCTGCATATAGTTGTCTCTTAATGTTTATTAAATGCTATTGAATGGTAGTGATGGAGGATGGAGTTCTTTGAGATTGGGAGGGCAAGAAGAAATGCAATATGGGGCTAGGAGGTCTGAGAAGCCAAGGACAGTATGAGGCCTCTGGACATCTGCGGAGAGGGCATCAAGAGAGGAAGATGGGAACAGAAAAGGGAGCTGGAAAATCACCAGAAATAAATTCAATTTTATTTGATTTTGTTAAAGGACAACCAGTTTGTAGCTATCCTTCTAAGTAGCATAACCCCACTTATGGGAACTAGGGAGCTCCATCTAGGACATCTGAGAAGGAAACACTCCAGAAACTCTCTAGGAAAGGTTAATCAGAAACTGAACTTCTCCTTTGGTGGTCTTCCCTGGGCTCTGGTCAGACACACAAACTATTCAGAGGATCATGGCTGCAGTGGTGGAATATTGGGAGAGGTATAGAGCCATCTGTGAACTCAATGCTTTACCTATCTAATTCAAACTTCTACTACTGTTTAGCCCAGCCGAACTCAGTCCATAAGGCTGGAGAGGTGTGGTTGGGGAGAGTATATGTGAATGATCTCTTATTGAGCTATTATTATATCCAGAGAGCTGACCTTCCTGTGTCCAGTTTTTCCTTTTTTCAAATCCATCATTTTCTTTAATACTTTGAGGTATTGTGGTTTTACTGATATTTTCAAACTGATGCAAATGACAATCTCTGTCTCCCTTACAAGACTATTTGGATAAGAAAAATTCATTACTTAGTGTCTGCCTCTCCTTTAATCCACCTTGTCCTTCTTGCTGTAAACCTCTATCAGTTTAGATAGGCTAATTCTCAGGTCTACTTTTAACTATATCTCCAGGTTGGTAAGACCTGCCATTTCTTGCATTCTGCCAACATAGCTTTTAATAACCTAGGCTGACCTGTATTCCATTATAGTGCATCAGAGTAGAATTTTAGAAGATATTCTTCTTTTTTTAATTAATTAATTTATTTTTAGTTTTCAACATTCATTTCCACAAGATTTTGAATTCCAAATTTTCCCCCTCCATCTCTCCCCTCCTTCCACCCCAAGACACTGTGCATTCTGATTTCCCTTTCCCCCAATCTGCCCTCTTTTCTATCATCTTCTATCTATCCCTCCCTTCCCTTATCCTCTTCTTCTCTTTTTCTTACAGGGCAAGATAGATTTCTGTATCCCATTACCTGTATTTCTTATTTGCCAGTTGCATGTAAAAGCAATTCTCAACATTCGTTTCTAAATCTTTGAGTTCCAACTTCTTTCCCTTCCTCCTTCCCTACACATTCCCACTGTGAAGGTAAGCAATTCAAAATAGGTTATACATGTGTAGGAATGCAAAAAACCTCCATAGTAGTCACATTGTGAAAGACTAACTATATTTCCCTCCATCCTATCCTATCCTCCATTTATTCTATTCTCTCTTTTGGGCTAGTCCCTCCCCAAGAGGCTGTTCTTCTTACACCAAAATAAATGTTTCTAAGTTATAAGGATGAGCATTACACCAAACTAACACAGAGTCCTAACTAAAAATGGATTCTCATTGTGGACAGGATAAAATACCGACTCCTTACCCTAAGGATATTCTCAAGATGTTCCCTCATCTTGTCCTTCACTCTTCCAGTTATTCCCTATACCTGGTGTATACTTGCTCTGTACGTCTTTCTGTTGAAATCCTTTGCTTCGCTTGGATCCTACCTCCTTCATGAAGCATCCTCTGGTGCCCTAGTAGAAATTGATTTCTTATAGCACTTTGCCCACTTCTTTCTTCTGCATTTATCTCATTATGTTTTATATCAAAATTCTTTGTGAACCATTTGTTCTGAGATTGAACTGCAAGCTACATACCCCAAGGAGGTCAATGAAAAAAGAGAAAAGTCCCATAGATGTTAAAATATAGCTACTTTTTTTTGAAGGTGTCAAGAACTTGAAACAAAATTGAAGCTCGTCGATTGGGGAATGGTTAAACAAGTTGTAATGCATGAATATAATGTAATATTACTATGTAATAAAAATGAGGACTTTAAGGAATACAGAGAATCATGGAAAGATTTGTATGAATTGTTGATGCCAAACAAAATGAGCAGAACTAGGGTGGGGATGGGAGAATGCAAATTGACTATGTCAATGTAAACAACAACAAAACAATTGAAACAGAATGCTACAAAATTATAATGACCTTATCCTCAAAGAAGAAAGAAGCCACCTCCCTCTGTTTCTTTGCAGAGAGGAACTATGGGTATTGAACATTATATTATTATATCAGACTTTTAAAGTATGTTCATTAATTGTGCTGATTTTTTCAGTCTTTTTGTTATAAGGATCATCTCTTGGGGGAAGGGTGGAGGAAAGCGATATCTTGTGACATGTAGGTCAATATAAAGAAAAGATATCAGTTATTTATTTCAAACATGTCTTCCTTATTTTATAGATAAGGAAAGTGGAGCTCTGAGAAGTCTAATAATTTTACTAAAATTACTTTGGAAGTCAGTGATTGAGAAAATATTAGACAGAGGACCAAGTCTTGGAGTACCTCCATGATGATTCAGCAAAATTGAGAGTCCAGAAAAGAGCCAAGAGAAAGCAATGTCATGAAAACCTTGAGCAAAGAGTATATGCATGAGGAGACACTGCTCAATAGTGCAAAATGCTGCAGGAGTTAAATAAAAAAAAAAGATGAAGACTGAGAAAAGGTAATTGGATCTGGCATTTATGATATCTTGGTAACTCTGGAGAAAGCATAGTACAGTATAATAGACAGAGCATTGAACTTGGGAGATAAGAAGACCTGAGTTTGAATCCTTTCTTAGGCGCCTACTTGACATGTGACTCTGGACAACTCAATTAAATTGGGGATGGCAATACTTTCAGTAGCTACTGTACCTCACAGTTTTGTCTTGGGGAAAATATTTTGTGTCCTTAAAGTGACATGGAAATATGGGTTGCTATTTCACCCCATTCAACTGTGGTACAGTGGAAATAGCACTTCATTTGGAATCAGAAGACTTGGGTTCAATTCCCAACTTGGTCACTCACTACCTATATGAGCTCAGGTAAGCCTTTTTTGAACACCTCTTTAGTTGTCTATACAATGAGGTGGTCGGATTAGTTGGCCTCTAGGGTTTTTGTAGCCCTAAAACTATGATACTAATAGCCATAGTATCTCCTGACTCCCTGTCTTACCAGAAATTTTAAGTGGTACCCCAAAGGCAGTGAAAACTCCAACATGTAGAGGAGAAGTGACCCTGGGGAATCTAGGTATCAGGGATCTTGTTCAGGGTTATTATAAAACCCTTTTATCTTCGGGAGAATGGAATTTCTACTACCAGTCTTGAGTTGGGGGGAACTTGATCAATAGGTCAAACCTCCCTGTTTGATTCAGACCCCCTTAGCTGCTAGGCTTTGAAATGTTGATAATTTTAAGATTCTTTCTAGTTTTCTTTCTTCAGTGCCCCTTAGTCACTGAGGATGAAGGGTTGAAGGAGTTCTTTGGGGATTCCAAACCATCCTGAATCTGCCCTGCAGGTTAGAAATGAAAAAAAGCAAACAAATAAATGTCATTAAAAAAGTAGCAGCAATCTAAGCCCCCAAAAGTGCTATGTAACAGGACAAAATCTTCCCCTTTTAGGGATTAAAAGATTTGTCTTTCCTTAGCTGAGAAGGCTATCTGATGTTCCATGTAAGAAGTACCCCCTGCCAACTGACACAGTGTGGAAATGGTGACCCAGGTTTCAATGCTCTGAGGATCAAGTGCCTAGTGAATTTTATTGGGAAGAAGAAAATGGAGGAGGAGGAATGAGAAACTCCATTTCCTCAAATCCCCTTGAAAGGGTGTATTAGAAATTCCTGTAGGGTAAAGAGAAATCTCCCCAGATGAGGTGGCTCTGGTAGTTAGAGATCTTATTGTAAAATTATATTTTTCCCTCAGAAGGCTGACTGAGTCAACTGTTGCTTATGCAGGATCCTGGCGGGAAGGGGCCAGCAGAAGAGGGAGATTGTAAACAGCTGCTGAGTGGAATCCAGATAATCCCCCAACCTCATTTCCCCCGTTAGTTAAAAATTCCTCCCCCACCTTAATTTTTTTTTTAACCAGGGCTTCTTTAAAGAAGTTACAGGACCAGCTTTGAGTTTAAACTCCTTTTGTCTTCCTGTCCCAAGAGGGTTATGGGCTAATGAACAGTGAAATCAGGAAAAAAACAAGAAGTCAAAAGGCTGATATAATCCACAAATTGGATCATCAGCCCTTGAGTAATCAAGAACCTCTAGCCCTAAAACTTGGTTTCCCTCTTTGATGTCCTTAAAATCAGAAGGTGCATACATTGGCCTCTTGTGATAGATCTCTTTAGAATGGAAGGTCCTTTCCATCCAACCAAGTAAAAGCTCATGAGGAATCCCTCAAATCCACTGGCCTGATGTCTCCTGAGGGTAACTTTTATTGACACATAAGCAGGTGGGTTGGAACTTGGGATCAGAGGATTGGGAGTTGGAAGGAACCTGGAAGATTTTTATTTTATTTTACTTTAGATTTTGCGAGATCAGGATTAGAGATGGAATGGATCTTAGAATTCATCTAGTTCTAATGAAAATAAGAAAACTCAGAAGATGTGATGTTGTGACATGACTTATATGTCTATGTTGTAGAGGCAGTGGTGTAGTCATAATCTGAATTTAAATCTTTTAACTGAAAACTTGCAGATTCTGATTTTGTAAAGAGAAACTTTGTGTAAAATCAGAGGCCATATGATTTAGTGCTAAATGAGTCCTTACCACTTTTCTAGTACAGCCACCTCGGATGATGTGTAACGAACTGAGTCTCAGAGAGGTAAACAGATTTTCCGAAGGCTACACTGGTGGCAATAACATTTGAATTTGAAACTTGGGATTGTCTGATTCCAAGTCTTGTGCTCTCCTACAATAGCTTCCTCACTCTTATCAATTGACTATTTTCACAGGCCCCTCCCACTCAGTCACAGTTGTGAAGACATAACTTGTATCTTCCTGTGGAAGGGTGGTATTTAGATAGCAAACAATGGATAGAGGAATTTGCATTTGATTCTGAAAGCTTGTGGTAGCTAGATCTCACCTCATTAACTCCCCATACAGGATTATGAAACTTTGAAGTTGAAACACATCTTAGAGGTCATTTGGTCTAACATCATCCAATTCAGCAGTTTTCTTCACAACATCCCTGAGAGTTGGTCATCTAACTCCTCTTCAGATACTTCTAGGAGCAAGAAACTTGTCACCTCTCAAGAGAGTCCAATGCATCTTTGGACACCTCTAAGTTTTAGATTATTTTTCCTTATATTGATCAAAATCTACCTTCTTAAACTTACATCCACTGGCCCTACTTCTGACCTAAAGAGATATAAAGAATAAGGCTAATCTCTCCTGTGCTTGATAGCTCCGAGATTTGAGGATAGTTGTCAAATTTATTTATTTTTCTTGACTAATCACCCCTAACTATTGCTCATATAACATAATTTCTAGACCTTGTAGTAAGCTAGTTTTCATCCTCTATAAATACTCCAAGTTGTTAATGTCCGTCTTAAAATGTGGTGCCAAGTTTGGAATTCAATACTCCAGATTCAGAATGGTCAATTAAGAGTCCAGTGGACCTGTGCTATGAACCTTATATATGAATACAAGAAACATATATGAACCTTAAGGAGATATCTAATTGAGAGGTAATTTCAGGGTTGGCCCTGAGAGGGTAATGTATGTGTTTTTAAGGTGAGATTAGGAATTTATGGTATTGGGATGTTTGTAGATAATATTTTGTGTACCTTCATTATCTCTAATAAAAATAATAGCCATTATTGATATATAGCTTTTATAAGGTTTGCAAAGTGCTTTACATATGTTATCTCATTTGTTCTTCACAACCACCCTTGGAGATAGAGACTATCATTATTCTCACTTGAGACCTTTTTCAGTAAAATATAAGGTAGCAAAATTTATTTTCAGTGCCCCTTCGTTTTCACTCTCCTCATCTTTGATATCTTCATTTTGCTTAGAGCAAGCACCCCTGCCCAATTATAATGGTGTCACTATGTCTCTGCTCTTTCTAGGTAGGTCACATCTTGCTTCCCCCAGTTAAAACTTAATTGTCCTTTAGGTCTTATTTTCTCCTGGACTACTCTACTCAAGAAGGTAACTAACCTAAAAAATGAACATAATCTGAGGCCATAGGCAAGCAATTTTAATTTCAGGTGTCTTTATATATATGAAAATGAGGTTAAGAGCACAAGAAATATGATATAGTGGAAATAACCCAGTATCTGGAGTTAGATGACCCATGTTCAGTTCTTATCTCTATTACTTACTTTTTGTGTGACCTTGGCCAAGTTACTTAACCTCCATAGGCATCTTCCCCCTCCCTTCATTTATAAAATGAGGGGGAATGTACTACACGATCTCTCAGGTCTCTTTTAAATCTAAATCCTGTTGTCTATCGGTGTAGGGAACCCATGGCCCTCTAGGTCTATTGAATTCTAGGTCAGGGGTGGGGAAACTTAAGCCTTGAGCCCAAACTCAAGTGCAGCCCTTTGACTGTGACCTCAAGACAGCAGGTGCCCCACCCCTGATACTCCATGGGGATTAGCTGAAACTTATATTGAGACATTTCTAATACCCCAGCCCAAGGAGGTTTAGCTTTCCTCTGGATTTTTTGGTGTGTGTCACTCATATGTCTGCAGTACATTATAATTTATTTACATTTATATCTTATCTCCCTCCTTCACGCCTCTATTACACATTATATTGTAAGGGACTATGCCATATTCATTGTCATAACCTTTAGAATGTCATTTTACCCCTTTCCATCTTGAAATTTCCTCTTACCTAGATAGAGAAGGGCCCCTGAACTTTTCTATAATAGGAGATAAGCAAGCACTTATTTTGCTTGCCAATGAGTTGATTGTTGACACATTTTCAGTGATGTTTAAAAAAACCATAGAAGCAAATGATCTTTTCTTCCTCTACCCCCCTCAAAAAAAGTGTAGGGGGGAAGCTATAGACTGGTGAACTTGGCAAAATTCTAGAACATGTTTTTAAAGGAATTGTTGAGTAGCATTTAGAAAGGAAGAAATGATCAATAAAATGCCATATATCTTCATTAGAAAAAATGTCATGCCACACTAACCTCATTTCCTTTTGTGAGAAGGAAATGTCATAAATATAATATACCTAGATTTTAGCAAACCTTTTGACAAAGTCATGCTTTCCTTGTGGGCCAAATGGAGATTTATATACTAGATAATGGTACCATTAGGAGTATTTGAAACTAGTTGAATGAGTGGATGCAGAGTAGTCAGTAGTCAGATCCATGACAGCATGGAGGGATGTCTCCACTGGAGTGTATGGATCATGTACAACAACTACATGATATTAAAGACAGCCCTCCAGTTGACATCGATCAAATAATGATTATTCTTTGAGACATATTTTTCAATCTGTTCCTGAACCCACCTAACTGTACCATAGTCAAATCTGTATTCCTCTATTTGGTTCACAAGGATACTACAAGAGATTTCTTCAGTGTTTGATGAAATCCAGGTATACTGTGTCTATGAAACTCCATTGTCAAAAAAAGGAAATGACATTAGTGTGACATGAACTGTTTTTGATGAAGCCAGGCTGGCTCATGATGACAACTGCATCCCTTCTAAATGCTTAGAAAACATCCCTTCAATAATGTTTTAGAATCTTTCCAGGAGTCAAAATCAAGTCCATATGACAGTGGTTTAAAGACTCTAGTGTCTATCCTTTTATGCAAATTTCAAAACCATCTGCACATTTCTGGTCCTGGGCTATCCGCCCTGTTCTCCATGATTTTTCAAAGATCACTGATTGCAACAACTCAGCAACCACATTTGCCACTTCATGGGGAGTTGGGAGTGGGATGTGATGGTGTAGGTTTTGTTGGCTGGGCAATGAATCTTTTAATATATTCCCTTATCATTTTCTCACTTATCTTCATTCTCAACTCCCTATTAACTATTTTCTTTCCATCCTTTCCACTCTGATGATCATTTACCTTGCTGGAGAGACAAGCAGCAAAATAAAAGTTGACTTGTTCTAACTTCTTTCTTCTGTTTTCATCACTTCATCTACCTCCATGTGGCAATCTGTGGCCATTTAAAAAAACATTTTTTCATATTTTCAATATTCTTTTAGTCTTTTGTGATGTTCATAACATTCATTATCAGCCTCAAGTCATTTTGAGCTTTAGCATTCCAGTCATTTTTCTTATGACTGTGCCAT
This sequence comes from Potorous gilbertii, assembly GCA_028658325.1. Lineage (NCBI taxonomy): Eukaryota > Metazoa > Chordata > Mammalia > Diprotodontia > Potoroidae > Potorous > Potorous gilbertii. The sequence continues at coordinate 255,621,614 of CM053771.1, forward strand.
TATTTTGTATTTGTCCTTAATTACCTGCTCTTATTTCCATCCTCTACACTCGTATTTTAAAAGCCTACATTCAGCAGTTACTTTATTAATAAGGTGTTGTTCTCTCTAGATGGCTCACTTTGCTTTCTCTAATCATTGCTTTTATCTTCAGAATTTCATTCTTGAGAACTTTGTTTTTGCACTGATTTCCTGTGTAGAACATAAGGCCACTGGATCTTATCTTTACTCTGGACTTGTTTAAATTTGCTCTCCTTAAATCTAGGATGTGTGTCTGACTATGTATGGCATTCATTGCTTTCACTATCTTGAATTTCTAGATGAAGTGTTCACCTCTATATAGATCTCCTACTGCTTATTTTGTCCATCAATAGACATTAATTAAGAACCTATTATGTACCAAATGCTGAGCTAGGGATACAAAGAAGGCAAAAGACTGACCCTGGGAGAGAGATAGAAAATACCCAGAGCTAAATGGAGGATCTAGGAGAAGCAATCCACTGTCCATCCACCCATCTCTCTAGTCAGAGGGAGGGTGGGGCCATAGGGACAAAGGGTATAAAGGCTTTTACTCATATTTAAATTTCCACAACTGTTATTGAATATTTAGTGTACAGTATTGAATGGCTGTGGAGCCCTCTGGTAGTATTTATTGAATAAATGGGTGAATTAAAGGATATGAACTCAAGGTCTTTTACCTACCCTTCAAACAGGATGATCTACCACCAAAAAGCAGGTTAGGCAAATCCCTATAATACCAGGATTAAGACTACATCATATTTCTTCTCATAATCTCTAACTGCCCTCTCTCAACCCAGAATGCCTAAGAGTGTAGGTTTAGTAGGACAGTGTAGGTAACACTATCATGGAGACAATACCTGGTTTTGAGTTGTGATTGTAAAGTGATTATCTGGGACTGGGAGCCCCAAAGAATGGTGGTATTAAATGCTATGTACTCCCTTATTTGTATACTCTGACTTGTCCATCTGAGGTCATTTCTCCTCTAATAAGAGGTGCATTATAAGGTCCTAGAAGCTTGCCTCAAAATCATTGTGTACTAGATGCTTCTTACCTGTTCTGTCTGCTTTCTGACCTTCTCCTTTGGTTCCTGTAGGTCCCCTGTTTCTTGACTTTCTGCCTTGCCTTTTGATCATCCACTTTGACATCATTTAGTATTTGTATACTCCGGATTCTCATCTCTATCCACCTAGTTCCTACCATAACTTGGGTTATCACACGTACTTTGATTTCCACTTCTCTATTTTGTTTTTGTCTCTCTGCTTCTTCCATCAAAGTATATGCTTCAGAACATCAGGCAACTGGCCTCGTTGCTGACTCAATGCCTAGTCCCAGGCATGAATAATCAGTTATGTGTCTCTGAGCCTGAATCGGTAGGAAATGTCAACAGTGTTCATTTCTATCCCTTGTGACCCATACCAGAACTCTATGAAAAACAGAATCAAATCACATGAGCTCTTGATTGACCACCTTTTCAGTCACACTGAACATAGGGCCATACACAAAAATAGTAGGTAAGAAAGAAATTAGGAAAATCCCAGGCCACCTCAACCAAACTGATTTATACTTCTCAGAATCCTACATGACATCCTCTAAGCAACCCATAATTCTCATACACTCACATAGATTGAATCAATCTGAGTTGGGTACACTAACCCCAGAAAGCGGTACAAAGCTGATTTAAGTAACCTCTGAGTCTGTTCATTGGTGTCATCTTTATTCTGATCATTCATTCTTTGTTACTTTTGTGGAAATATAAAATAAGAAACTTGGTCTGATTCTGAAGCTTGATAATTTTCATACAAAGTAGCTTGTGTGAGAGAAATTTGTTGTTCAGTAATTTTTCAATTATGTTAGACTCTTTTGACCCCATTTGGGGTTTTCTTAGTAGAAGATACTCTCCAACTCATTTTATAGATTAGAAAACTGGTGCAAAGAGGGTTAAGTGACTTGCCCAGGGACATACAGTAAGTGTCTGAGGTGGGATTTGAACTCATGAAGATGAGTCTTCTTGTTTATGTATATATGAAATTATTCCCTATATACATCTATTTATCATTTCTTTCTCTGGATAGAGATAGCATCTTTCTTCATATGTCCTTCATAGCTAATTAGGGTATTTATAATCATCAAAATGACTTATTTGCTAATAGCTTCTTTCTTAGTAAAGGGGGACCTTAGGAGCCTAACTCCTAGGGCCCACTACAGGGTCTAGTTGTAGTGAAAAGAACACTAGATTTGAAGATGTGGCTTCTAGTCCCAGCTGAATCATTTATTGACTGTAACCTTAGGCAAATCTTTTCCATTTTCTGGGTCTTATTTTACTCATCTATAAAATGAAGATAATCATGTATCATATATTATACAAAAATGATTAATTACATATACTATAATAATACATGATAAATGAGAATAATAGATGTATATATATATATATATATATATATATACGTGTGTACATGTGTAAATATATGTAATAATATATCTGCCTCATAAGGTAATGAATCAGTGAGAAAATATATGTAAATTGCTACATAAATACAGATATCATCATCCAGCAACATGTTAACATAAGAGATGATCCCTGTCCTCATGGAGTCTATATTCTAGTTGGAGGGGCAAAGCTAAAACTCTTGAAACAATTAAATGCCAAATTCTGTGAAGCTGTAGTGAGAGCTCAGAAGAGGAAGACAATAGTGTAGTCTAGTATGGATTAGGGTATTTGGAGAAGGTGTGACTTAATCTGGTATCCTGAAGACTGATAAGGATTTGGTTTAGGTGGATGGGAGGAAGAAGAAAATTTATGATAGGTATATAGGAGCCTGAACAGCATGAATGATAGAAGCAAGAATGAGAATGGCATATGCAGGGAGAAGCAAGGGAGATGAATTGCTTGACTTGATCAAGAGTATGGAAAAGAGCCTATTAAGATTTGCAAAGGAAGGACCAAAACATAAAAGGACTAATTCTTTTGTTGCTGGCAGATATGTACAAGACAGGGTGGAGGGATCTCAGGTTTAGAGTTGTACTCCTTTGAAGAGGCAATGTAGGGAGTGAGAACCAAGGTGCCTCAGCCCCCTTACAGCTAGGAAGCCAATAGAAACTAGCAGCAGTTCTTAGGCCAATTAAGTCTGTTCTTCTGACCATCTTTCTCTTGGTACAGAAGAAGTCTTTGGTCCCAGGTGACTATAACTTTTCTGATTTTAATATATGTATCTTCCAAAACCAAAAGCTAGGTCTTTCTGGTCAGCACAAATCTCAATGATTTCCTTACATGTTTATGGTTAATTCCATATTGAACCTGCATCAAAGGCATACTCAATAATTAGTTATTTGAATCATACTTGGTACATAATAGGTATGCAGTAAATATTGAATGAATGAAAAATTTATTATATTTGAGTGAATCTCTGTCCCCTCCCCATCTCCTCCCCCCAAATATACACAGTACTTGAAGTGAGTAGTCAATTCTGCCTTGGCAAAATTGCAAAGTCCATTTTAACTAGTTAGGTGAATGAGTCAACAGTGCTAAGAACTTTGACCTTGGCGTCACACTGATCTCCCCTTTGGTAAAATCTATTGCCCTCAGTTCAGAGCTCACCCAATTCTCAGAGGACAGGAAGTTGCATTCTTGGCTATCCTGCCTGACATTTCCCCAAATCTAATGCTCATATCAACATTCTTATGGTAAACAGTTTTTATTTTTTAATTTTTTTTTTAGCAAATGAACTATAGAATACTCCAGTGCCCGCCTCCTCCCTGCTCTGTAGATATTCTATCTTCCTTCCCCTACAAGGGATTAACTATGAGTCTTCCTAGGGAACAGTCTTTTGACTTAGTTTCCAGGGCAGATGCATTTTACCATTACCAACAGCTCATTCAAAGGCGAGGCAGGTAAAATGCATGACCGATTATCAGGTTTAACATTCATTTCATTTTTGTCAGCAACTCCACCATGTCCAATTTGTTACAGCAACATTGTTAGCTGTGCTGGCCTTTGGGGCATATCAGCACTTACATGGCAAACCCTTTGGGGACTCGTTGTTGGTCGGAATAATTCACCCCCAAATCCCAACTGCAACTTGCCCTGGCAGAAGACAGTTTTACCTACTATGAATTATAGTCAAACATTTAGTTAGCAAGAATCTAGGGAACACTTACCAGAAATAGGAATGCTACTCTGAGAGGGTGACAGTGAGAAGTTTGCAAAAGAAATGACAAATTTACAATCCAATAGACATTTATTAAGAGCCTACTACAGGAAAGGCACTGAGCAGGGCACTGGGTATCCAAAGTCAAAATGAAGAGCAGTACCTGTCCTCAGGCAGCATATGCTCTACTGTGAGAGGAGGGAAGGATATAATGTATAAACAGAGGATACCATATATCTATGGTAATTTGAGGCAGATGGAGAGAGAATAACAACTCAAGTAATTAGGAAAGTCTTCCCCTAGAACACACCAGATGAGCAGGGTCTTGAAGAAATCCAAAGAGGAAGAAGAGAGAGCCCTTTCCCAACATGGGGAACATCTTTGTAAAGGCACATAACATGCCTGGTTTGTAAAGTTTGTAAGGTTGGAGAAATGACATACACACATGATATAACAAAAAACCTCACAAAGCAATCTAACTACCTGTGTAAAACAGAATGTGGCACAAACCAGTTGGGTGACGTTGGACAATTCATTTAACAATTCATTTGTCACCTGTAAAATGAGGATAATATCTGCCTTTACTATGTCGTTGTATTGTTGTGAGGGTAAAATAAGAACATAGATGTGAAAGTATGTTAAGAAAATAAAAGATGCTATGAATTAATACTAGTTGAGCATCGCTACCATTGCCATTGTAATCACCATCACCACTACCATTGACCATAACTAGTACCATCATTGTATTGACTATGTTATATATATGGGCTATTTGTGCTTGACCTGTGGTAGTCTTCCAAGCTTGCATTGGTCTGATCAGCCATAGTCAGACACAGTGTTCCTTGACCCCAACAGAGGGATGTAATTTTGGTCCTCTTTGAGAACAAAAGACAGCAACCCACAAACCACCACCACTACCACAACGACTACCACTACTGCCATCGTTACCAGTACCACTGAATGACTGACCATCACCACCACCACTGTCGTCACCATAAGTCTTACCTCATATTTCACAAACTTCCTTTTACAAACTTTACATTTCAGTCAGATCAAACTATTTGACATTTCATGTTCTTGTCCTGCTTTTCTTGCTTCCATGCCTATTTGCATGCTGTCTATCTCATGTACTTGAAATAAGTTCCTTTTCCCCCTACATTTTTTCTTATTAAAATTACTTTCTACTTCAAGGCTCAACTAAGGAGCTCCTTCTTCCATCATTGATGCCTATCTTATTTCCTTTGTCCCCAAGTTGTATTTTCTCTCCATCTCATGCTATTCTATTTGTTTGGACATTTGTTGTGCACGTATACTATTACAACTGTATTGCAATTATTTATACCTAATAATAAGTACAATAAATGCTTGTGGAATTGAGTTGGATTGAATCCTGATCTTAAGTAAAACTGTGAAACTGACAGACTTTGTTGATGAAGTATACCAGGGTTGTTAAAGTGAGGAGTTGAATGGAAGACTGTGCCAAAATTTTGTAGGTGTCTTTTCTTTTATACTTTCTAAACTTCTCCCTCTATTCCTCCTGCCTCTCCCCCACCCCAAAAGCCATTTCATGCAAAAAAAAAGAATTAGGAAAAGAGGAAGAAGAGGAAAAAAACAGCAAAACTGATCAATACTCCAGAAAAATCTGACATTATATGTGATGCACCATAGGTGAACCCCTCCACGTCTCCCCCCACCCACCCACACACCTGCAAAAGAACCCTCTGCCTGCCACTATGTTTGAACAGTCTTTCTTCTGTGAGTTTCACCCAAACTATCTATATTAACTGACCCAGTTCCTTATTGTAGTTATCCATACCTCTCTGGGTTACTTTCTGTCGTTTCTCAAGGAGTTTAGCCTTCTCTTAAAAAAGTCTGTTATTATTTATTTTTAACATTTACTTTCAAAACCTTTGAGTTCTGAATTCTCTCCCTCCCTCCAGTTCCACCCCCACCCATTGAGGAGGCAACCAATATTATATCAAGTATACATGTGAAATCATGCAAAACACATTCCCATATTAGTCGTGTTGCAAAAAAGCAAGAAAAATAAAGTGAAGAAAATGATATTTTAACCTGTACTGAGTTCATCAGTTCTCTATCTAGAGGTGGATTGCAGATTGCATCATGCATCCTTTGGAATTGTCTTGAACTTATTATATTGATCCAAGTAGCTAAATCATTCACAGTTGATCATCATTACAATATTGCTCTCCTAGTACAATGTTCTCCTAGTTCTTAACACTTCACTTTGTGTCAGTTTATGTAAATCTTCCCAGGTTTTTCTGAAATCATGCTGCTCGTCATTTCTTATAGCATAATAATATTCCATCACAATCATATGCTGCAACTTGTTCAGCCATTCCCCAATGAATGAACATCCCCTCCATTTCTAGTTCCCTGCCACCACAGAAAGAGCTGCTATAAATATTTTTGTATGTAGAGTTCAGCTTTCCCCAAGAGGTCCTCAAGTGAAGAAAAGCTGAGTTCAGATCCATCCTCAGATACTTACTAGCTATGTCATCCAGGGTAAGTCACTTAACATCTGTGTGACTCAGTTTGCTTATCTCTAAAATTAAGATAAAAATAGTATCTGTCTGCCATGATTGTTCTATGAATAAAATAAACTCTGCAAACCTCAAAGTGCCATATAAATGTTAACCACTATTATTACTTAGTTCACAGTCTTCTTCTCCCCTGATAATACTTGCCTTCATACTTAGGGCTCCTCTTATTCATTAGCTTATCAATTCATCCATTTCTTCAACAACCCATGGCTTACATCTTCATTTCACCTGGGAGAGTGATAGGTATTGGAGAAAAGATGAATTCTATATTGGCATGTTGAGTTCAATATTCGTATGGGTGATCTGGTTTGAAATGTCACCCATGAGGATGGTCAGATTTTAGATATAACCATTAGCCCTCACTAGGCTGCCTCCATCATCCTAAATTGTAATATTTCTCTCTCATGATAGTATACTGTGTTTTCATCTCTCCCTCTGCCTTATCCCTTTTCAGTCAAGCATTTGTAAGTATTTACTTCCTGGTGCCATGTTTCTATGTAAATATATACATGATAAAAGTAATGGGGGGGGGCAATGGGGCACTAGCAGCCATGGAGAAAGGCTTCATGCATAAAGTGTCACTTGTCCTCAGTTTTGAGGAGAACAAGATTCTAAGAGGCAGAGGTCAGCGTGCAGTGAATTCTGGGCCTGGGGAACAGTTAGCACAAAAATCTGGAGGTAGGAGATATAATATTATAGATGAGAGATAGCGAGAAGGTCAGTTAGTCTGGGCCATTGAATATAAAGAGAAGTAATGCATAAGAAAAATGGAAGGTTAGGTTGGAGGCAGGGCTTTAAATTGCCAAAACATAATTTATCCTCAAGGCAATAGAAACTATTGGAATTTCTTGAAGAAGGGAGTTAAATGGTCAGACCTAGAAAAATCACCTTGTCAGCTGTGTGGAGGATGGACTAGAAGCAGGTAGACCAATTAGGAAAAAAGTGATGGAGCTCTGAATTAGTATGGTGGTTATGTGAATAGAGTAGGGGACAGATTAAAGAGATGTTGTAGAGGTAAAAAATGGCGAATTTTGGTAATGATTGTACAAGGGAGGTAAGGGAGAATGAAGAGCTAATGATGACTTTGGAATTGTGAACTTGGGTGACCGAAAGGATAGTGGTACCCTTAAAAGAAATAGGGGAGTTTGGGAGAGTGATAGGTATTGGAGAAAAGATGAATTCTATATTGGCATGTTGAGTTCAAGATTCCTATGGGTGATCTGGTTTGAAATGTCCTTTAGGCAATTAATGATTTGGGACTAGAGTTTAGAAGAGGGACAGGGGCTGTATGTATAGATCTGCAAGTAATATGAATTGACATGATAATTAAACTCATGGAAACAGATGAAACCAGAAATTTAGAGAGAAAAGAGGGTCTTAGAACATGATCTTATTGGGTCTGATAATGATCCAATAAAGAAAACTGAGAAGCAGTGGTCTTACAAATTGGGTAGAGATCCAAGAAGGAGCATTGTCACAAAAGTCAAGAGAAAGAGAATCTTCAGGAGAAGAGCATGTTCAACATTATCAGATACTACAGAAAGGTCAAGAAGAGTGTTGGGGAAATGACTAGATTTGGCAATTAAGAGATCTTTGCATCTTTAAAGTCTCTATATCTCCCTTTTCTTCTGATTTGTCACTGCTGTTCTGGCCTTATTCTCCTCTCTTCACAACTACGATCTTCTCATTGGCCAGTTTGATATCTACTATCCATTATTTTTAATCAGTGTCTCTCTTGTCCTATCACTACTCCCACCTTACCAGACTCTAAACTTGAATTATCTCCACGATTTGCTTTCTTTCTGCCTTCCTACCTGAGTGTTGCTAAGCTTCACTGGAAAAAGTCACACAGCCTTGTCAACTGAGTCTGTACAAATTTATTACCTCACATTGGCCAATTATGTTACCTTATTCAATCAATTATACTCTGCTACTTGTATATAAAATATTTTGCAACCATGAAATACCACATAAATGTGAACACTTACTACATTTACCTTGTGACCTCAGGCAAATAACTTAATTTTGGAAGGTTTCATTTTCTTCATTTGTTAATTGAGGAGGTAGGACTTGATAACCTTAAAATTCTTTTTCATTTCCAAATTTATGATCCTATGATCTTTATAAAGGGTGTGTTTTTTCCCTTGTGCTCTCTACATCATCCCTTATACCCCATTTTTCAGTCAAGCAACTTAATCCCTACTTTACTGAGAAACTTGAGACCATTATCCAGGATCTCCTTTTCACCTGGTCCACACATTAAAAACCCTATGGTCACTCATTCTTTCTTCCTTTCTTCCCATCTCCAAGAAAGAGGTGACTTTCTTTTTCTAAGGCTAACCTCACTCTCCATGTCTTTGATCTAATATTCTTCTATTTCTTCTAGAAGTCTGACACTTTTTTCATTCCTCTTCTCTTTGTCTCTCATCTGATGTCCATAGACGTGTCTGGGTTCTTACAACCCCACCAAGAAAACTTTATTTGAATTTTTCATCCTTTTGAACTGTCATCCTACACGTTTTCTCTCTTTCACGACCAAATTTGTGGGAGAAGTTATTTTCATTTATTGCCTTTCAGAATGTGTGTGTTCATCCTTTGTTGCTGAAGAAGATCATGCCATCAGAGAAATAATGTTCTCAATTACCACTTACTTCTCAGATCCTTGTAACCTGACTTCTAATTGTACCACTCCATTAAAACCACTTTCTCAAAGGCTTCTAATGATCTCAGAATGGCTAAATACAATAGCCTATTCTTAATCTTATTTTATTCTATTTCTCCTTTAAATTAAATTTAAAATATTTCTCTTTTTTTTGCGTCAGTGACAGTTCTCTTCCTTTGTCCTCTCATCATATTTTTTCTTTGCTGGATCCTCATCCATCTTCTGACCCAGATAACTCCATAAGACTGTCCTGGGCCCTCTTTCCTTCTTTCTCTATATTCTTTTTTCTTGATGTTCTTAACTTCTCCTTTGGGCTTTAGATGAGTAAAAATATCTATATAAGTCTCATTTCTCTTCTGAACTACACCAACTGACTTTTGGACATATCTGTGTTTTTGATGAGCATCATAAACTCAATATGGCAAAAGTATTACTTATCTGCCCTTCTAAACCTAAACATCCTCCAGCATTCTCTACTTCTGTTAACTTCCTAGCCACAGTGGATTACAACCACAGATTTATCTTTGTTTTTCCCTTTTCCCTTAACTATTATACATGATCCCTTGCTATGTCTTATCAGTTGTATCTTTACAATATCCCTCACACCTGTTACCATCTGTCCATTACTACTATGGCCTCTACTACTGATTCAGGGCCTCTCATCTAGACTATTATAGTAGCCTCTTAATTTGGTTTCCAAGCTTCTAGTCTCTCACCTTTCCAATTAATTCTCCACACAATTACCAATATAGTCTAAGGCACAGGTCTGATCATGTCACTCTTCAAGACATATTCATCAATTTATTTAACTCTAGAATAAAAAACAAAGTTATCAGTCTGGCATTTAAAACTTTTTACAATCTGACTCCAACCTACCTTTCAAGACATTTCATGTTATTTCCCTTTATTCACTCCATGGAACTTAGCATTCCATTTCTCTCTATCTGCCTTAATATAGGCTATTCTCCTTATCTGGAAAGCACTTCTGCTAACCTCTATCCTATAGAATTCCTAGATTACTTGAATTAGCTCAGGTGCCACATCCTATTTAAAGTCTTTGACTATCCCTTCAGTTGCCAGTGTTTTCTCTCACCTTCTCATATTTATATTTCTGTGTGCATGTAATAGCTCCCCAGTAGAGTGTAAGCCCTCTCACAATCAAGAGAAATGTGCAAAAAAATATGCAAATGAAAAAAGCAACTTTGGGCTTGGTGTAAGAAAAGTCTTTCTAACAAGTAGGGCTGTAGAAAGAAGTAGATTCCCCTTTATCAGAGATCTTTAGGCAAAAAATTATTCAATAAAAATAGGTGACTTTTGTCCAGGTTGGGCATGATGAACCCTTTCAACTCAGAGATTCCATAGCAAAGAAACTACACAGTTCCTAAGGGGAACTTTTTGAACATCTCATGAAGTGGACCAGGATGTTATGCTTTTGTCACATGAGATATCAGATCTAGAGTCCATTTTCCCTTGGACCCTGTACTTGTGGTAGAGTGGGGTAGTTTTAGGGAGGTGTTTTCTAACAACTGTCACACTTCAATAAAAATGCTTCTCTAACACTAATTGAGTATGGCTGACAAAATGATAATCAAGCTATAATCATAGGGAGAAAACAACAGAATAGAGCTCAATCCAATAACTTTAGAGAAAGCCACCTCATTGACCTTCAAGAATATTCCTAGAATCCTGAGAAAAGATGTTGTCATCCTTGTCTGGATGAGTGAACACAGAATATTTATATCTATGTCCATATTTATATCTATATCTGAAGCTAAATCTGTCTACACAGGCACATACATACACACATAAAAATAAAATATAATATATATAGTACTGTATATTATATATACACAAAGCATATGTATATATGCATATAGATGTCTATTTGAGCATGCAATACATTATGAACACATATGTACGCATATAGTTTATGCACATATGCATGTTATATATGAACCTATGCATATCTGTATATACATTTGCACATCTATGTATAATATAATATATGTGTATGCATGTACCTCCTTCTCTTCTCCTCCCATAGAATGCAAGTTTCTTAATAAGAACACTTTTATTTTTGGCTTTGTATGACCAAAGCCTATGACAGTGCCTATCACAGAGAAGACAATTAAGAAAAGTTTACTGATTGAATGTGATTTCTTGAATCTCTTATTATTTCATTTTTGTCTTTTTATCTCTCTATCCCTAGCTCTCAGCCGAGGGCTTTGCATAGAGTACTAAATAAATGTTTGTTGAGTAATATCAAATTGGAAATAATAAAAAAATTAAAGGTGTTAAAGATAAATTAGTGTCAACTCAAGAGATTTCACTACTTCTGATGTAGAGTGAAGAATTGGAAGAATATAGAAGGGGAAGTTTTGGAGATAAAATTGTACAGCTGTCTGAAGCATTTTTCTTTTTTCTGTAACAAATACTCAAATAATTCTCTATTCACAGGGATTTCTAGAACATCTCCCTTGTGAAGTTTGGTATGGCTGAAGTAGTAAACTCCTTAAACTGTTGGCAGTGATTGCTATAAGGAGCTTAGATTTGCATTTAGTCTTGTTCTTGGTATGTTTACTAGATAAAGTCCAAACTCCTCACCCTGGCATTCAGGGACCTGTGTGACTTATCCTTAGCTTATCCTATCTGCCTTTGCTGTAGCTCAACTTTTTCCCAAGCACATTCCACACTTTTCTGCCTCTGTTCTACACCCTCTTCCCTCATTTCCTCTATATAGAACTAAAAAAGAAACTTTCAACTTTTGCCCTCCTTCCTATTCCTGCCTGTCAAAGCCCTACATGTCTTTCATGGTCCAACTCCCATGCCACCTTCTCCATGAAACCTTTCTTAATCCACCATCTGGAAGTGCTCTCTCCATCCTCTGAGTCCTCATGGCGATGTGTGGTTATGCATCTTAGGCATTTATCACATTCTACCTTGTTTTGTAAATATTTGTGTACATATCTTCTCTCTGCAAATCATAGACCGGGTGTACCCAGATTTCCCATTGGTAGACCATATTATCAGAAACCTAGTTGTATGGAGAACATCTGAATGTCAATTTCAGTACTTTCATGAATGAGAATCTACATGTGTATTTAATCTTTTATTGTTGATTTCCTTGTCTTCTTGTCCTAATAACATTTACTCTTTGCCAAAACCTGCCCCTGGGTTACTCTTACCATGTGTGTGTCATTTTCCCTACTATTTGCTTGCTGGTAAGTTGTCCTAGAAGACATGTAGCTATATTGACTGAGTCAATTACAAATTTGTTTTGTAATTCTAATTGGGGGGCAGCTAGGTGGTGCAGTGAATAGTGCCAAACCTGGAGTCAGGAAAGCTCATATATTTTTAAAAATTTATTCTTACATTAGTCATGTCATGAAGAAGAATTCCAACCAATGGGAGGAACCATGTGAAAGAAGAAACACAACAAAACAACAGAAAAAATAGAGCAAATAGTCTGCTTCCTCTGCATTTAGACTTCAAAGTTCTTTCTCTGGATGTGGATAGTATTTTCCATCATGAGTCTGTTGGAGTTATCTTAGATTCTTACATTGCTGAAAAGAGCTAAGTCTATCAAAGCTAGTCATCACACAACGTGGCTGTTACTGTGTATAGTGTTCCTCTAGTTCTTCTCACTTCACTCAGCATCAGTTTCCAGGTCTTTCTGAAATCCACTGCTTATCTTTTCTTATAGCACAAAAGTATACCATTGCATTCATCTATCACAACTGTCCAGCCATTCCCCAGCTGATGGGCATCCCCTCAATTTCCAATTCTTTACCACTGCAAAAAAGAACTGCTATAAATATTTTTGTACATATGAGTCCTTTCCCCATTTTTATGATCTCTTTGGGATACAGACCTAGGAGGGGTATTACTGGGTCAAAGGTTATGCACAATTTTATAGCTCTTTGAGAATAATTCCAAATTGTTCTTCAAAATAGTTGACAGCTCACAACTCCACCAACAATCCCTTAGTGTTCCAATTTTCCCACGTCTTCTCTAACATTTATAATTTTCCTGTTTTGTCATGTTAGCCAATCTTATAGGTGTGATGTGGTACTTCAGAGTTGTTTTGATTTTCATTTCTCTAATTAAAAGTGATTTCAAGCATTTTTTCATATGACTATAGATGGCTATAATTTCTTCCTCTAAAAACTGCCTGTTCATATCCTTTGACTATTTATCACATGAGGAATGATTTATATTCTTATAAATTTGACTTAGTTCTCTATATATATTAGAAATGAGACCTTTATCAGAGACACTGTCTATAAACATTATTTTTCAGCTTTCTGTTTCCCTTATAACCTTGGTTGCATTGGCTTTGTTTGTATAAGAACTTTTCAATTTAATGTAACCAAAATCACCCATTTTGCATTTCATGATGTTTTCTGTTTCTTGTTTGGTCATAAATTCTTCCCTCCTCCATAAATGTTACAGGTAAATTATTCTTTGCTCTCCTAGTTTGCTTATAATATCAGCCCTTATGTTCAAATCATATACACATTTTGACTTTATCTTGGTACACAGTGTTGGTTTATACCTAGTTTCTACCATACTGCTTTTCCAGTTTTCACAGCTGTTTTTGCTAAAGAGTGGGTTCTTATCTCACAGTCTATAGTCTTTAGGTATATCAAACAATAAATTACTATAATCGCTGACTACTGTGTCTTAGGTACCTAACCTATTCCATTGATCTACCACTCTATTTCTTAGTACCAAGTAGTTTTGATGATTGCTACTTTATAATACAACTTAATATCTGATAGGGTTAGGCTGCAAGAAGACTCATCTTCCTGAGTTCAAATCTGGTCTTAGACCCTTACTAGCTAGGCGAGAAGATCTTGAGAAGGAAATGACAAACCAGTCAAGAAAACTCCAAATGGAGTCACAAAGAGTTGAAAATGACTGAAATGACCAAACAGTGACAAACTCCTTAAATATGAGTATCTACAAAGTTCTGGGGTGAACCTTTTCTTTTCCATATATACTTACTCTGCTTGTGAGATCATTATCTCTTATTGGATCAAATATCACTTCTATTTACATGAGTCCCAAATTTATCTACTCTTGTCTCTCTTTGAAATCTAGTCCTGAATTCCCAACCAACTATTAAACATCTCTGTCTGCATTTCTCATCATTAGTTCAAACTCAGTAAGTCTAAAGTGGAACTCATTATTTTCCATATTAAACTCAACCGGATTCCTTCCTATCACCCAGGTTCACAACTTCAAAGAATTATAACTACATTCCTTTGGATTGGACTCTCTCAAGCCCCCAGGAACATTGTCATCAGCAAATGCATCATCTTATCAGTTTTTGGTACTCACAGCTCATTAGTGTCATCAGCATCTTCTGTTCTTCTCATTGGAGGACTTGAGGGAAGATCAAAGACCTTCTCCAAAATTTTTATTTAAAGGGATCTCCCAGGCTAAACATCCCTTCATTTCCCCCTGGCTGTACTTCTTTGGACTGGATTCCATCATATTCTTCCTCAGTTGTCTTCCTTCATCCCTGATCCCCTCTTTCAAATTTCTTTTGTGTTTTTCTTCCCCTATTAGATTATAAACTCCTTGAGGGAAGGTACCACCTTTCTTTTTCATATTTATATCTCCAATGCTTAGCAAAGTATTTGGGACATAGTACTTAATTAATATTCATTGACTGACTGATTTATTGATTAGTTCTTTTCTGTGATCCAATCAGTTGTCATGCCTTATGTATTTTATCTTGACCATCCCTTGTAATCTATCCCCATTTCTCTATTCTTGTGTTAACTATCTTAGTTTAGACCAAAGGTGGAGAACCTGCAGCCTTGTGGTCCTCTAGGTCCTCAAATGTATCCCTTTGACTGAAAATCTAAACTTCACAGAATAGTTTGGATTCTGTGAAAGGGCTGTACGTGAGGAACTAGAGGGCCACATATGGCTTCAAGGCCGCAGGTTCCTCACCGCTGATTTAGACCTTCATTACCTCTTATGAAAACTAGGTAAGCCTAATTGTCCTCTCTGCTTCTGGGCTATACTCTCCTTCCACACAGAAGTTGCCAAAATAATATTTCTGTCTAAGGACTGATCTTGTTACTGTCCTGCTAAAAAAATCTTTAGTGCCCCTTATTGCTTTTGAAATAATACAAAAAAGACTTTATTCTGGCATTTAGATCCCATATAGCCCAGACCTCACCTGCCTTTCTAGACATTTCAAATTACTCTTTTTCAAATATGCTGTTGTAGCCAAATTAAATTACTACCTGATCCCTGAACTTGGCATTTCATCTCTCTCCTGCATCTTTGCATATACACATCTTAGAATCTTAACTTTCTTCATGTCTCCATTAAGATGCCACCTTCTATGTGAATCTTTCTTTATTCACACAGTGGTTATAGCCCTGTTTCCCTTCAGACTACTTTTTACTCAGTTATCTGGATGTTGTTTTTCTCCCGCTCCCCTCTATACTGCTCCCTCTCTCTTGTCCCCATCCCTCCATGAAAGAAGGTAAACTCCTTCTTGAAGGCAGGGGCTTTTTTAAACTTTGTATCCCCAATACTAAGCACAATGTCTTGAACATAATAGATCTTCAATAAGCACTTGTCTAATAATAAATGTTTTTTTGCTTATCCTTTACAAATGGATCTAATCCAAACTATAACAATCATTCATTCTTTCAGGTGTTAATTAACAATCATTTCAGGCAATAACATATCTTTTATAATATACTTATTTCCATCTATGACTTCTTCTCTCACAGAAGGCAGTGCAATAAAGTAGAAAAACCATAGGAGACATGGGACCCGAGTTCTGGTTTGAGTTGCATCACTAACCAGATGTGTGACTTTGGTCAGGTAAAGAAGATGAGAGATCATCCTAGTCCCTTATTTTCCAGATGAGGAAAAAAAGGCCCAGATAAGTAAAGATAAGTAAAGTGACTTGTCCAAATAATTTTCAAACTCACAGAATTTTAGAATTGGAAAGCCCATCAGCTTATACCTGTAAAGGAATTCCTGTTATATTTAATAAGTGGTCATTTGGCCTCTGCTTGAAGATTTCTAATAATGGGGGAACTCCTTAACTCAAGAAGCAACCCATACTGCTTTGGTACAGCTTTAATTGTTAGGAAGGTGATTTTTTTCCCCCAGCCTCCATGTTTCTAAATCTGCATGTTTCCACTGAGATGGAATTCCAGTGTAGAGTACAGATTGAGTTAAGATTCCCTTTTAATGATGAGGCCCTTGATTGTATCAATCCTAAGAACACTGCAGAACTTCTTGGAAGAGATGTGTAGCCTCAAGGGATTTTCACCTGACTATCATCCACACAGGAAAAGTCAAGCGATTGAAGAATATCTACTGTCCAGATTATGGTATACAGTCAGATAGATGTATAGCCTACAGAGCTCACCCTTCATTATACTTATGTGGGACAAATGTACAAATGAACAACATGGTAGACTCAGAATAAGAGAATGAAGTCAGACTGGATTGCCCTTAGGAAATCATCTCCCAGAAATGAAGGCCCACTTTGAAAAGAAATGTTATTGATAGCTTTTGTTTTAAAACCATGTATTTTTCCCAATGTATGACACCCTGTAATAGTAATTTAAATGGAAAGATCTTTCTCATTAATTAATAGGTCCATATGATCTGCTTAAATTGCCTGGAAGCCTGGGTTACATGTGGTGGGAGGAGCTTGCTGAAGAGGCAGAATAGAAAGTGTGGAGCAGAACCAGGCAGAAATGAGTAAGTGGGGTCAGGTCAGAGGGAAAAGAACATAGGCCAACTGATATAGGCCCAACTGACACATTGTAACAGTTGATGGTGACAATGTCCTGGCTGGGGGAGGGGAAGTTTGAGAATGACTTTGCCCTCTGCTGTGATCATGTTTATTAACTTCTTGGTCACCATGACAGATTTTGCTTTCTGGCGCTTAAATAAATGTTTTTCTTCTGCCTTCTATATATATATAGAGTCTTTTATATTTTGCAATTGGCATATTCGTAGTCACCACCAGGGCTGTGAATATTGCCTAGGCGATATAGACCCTCTGCCAGAGAGCTGTCCTTTATACTAAAGTGTATCTATATATCTTTATCTATATTTAGTCTATATATCTATCTATAGCCATACCTATGTCTGTCTGTCTATCTTTTGTTGTTGTAGTTTAGTTATTTGTGTCTGACTCTTCATGACCCCATGTAGGCCTTCTTAGCAAAGATAGTGGGTTAGTTTGTCATTTCCTTCTTCAGCCCCTTTACAGATAAGGAAACTTAGAAAAGCAGGGCTGAGAGTCTTGCCTAGGGTCACATAATTAGTGTCTGAAGCTGGATTTGAACTCGTCTTCCTGACTCCAGGCCTGGCACTGTGCCACCTAGCTGCCCTTAAGCATGTGCCAGCTACTGTGCTAAATGTATTTTTCCCCTACAAATACTATCTCAGTTGATCCACAGAACAGCCTTATGAGGTAAGCATCATTGCTCCCATTTTATAGTTGAGGACGCTGATCCAAGCAGGTTGAGTGATTTACCCAGGGTTTCACAGCAAGGAAGTATCTGAGGCTGGATTCAAACTTAAATCTTCTTGACCCCAGGCCCAGCGCTCTATCCACTGTGTCACCAGCTGCCTCATTAGCTCAATGGATTATGAGTGCCTTGAGCCTCATTTCACACAGAGTCTGAATAAACAGGGTTTGGCATCAAGCTTGCCCCTAATGGCAGTATTCTACACTTGTCCTCTACCTCCTCAAAGAACGGAGAGAGGTGCATTCTTACACAGAGTTCTATCTTTTTAATAACTACCTCATACCAGTGTTCATATGGCTGTCAGACATGGAATATGATAGTCTCTAAAGAGTTAAAACTTACAGTTACACAGAAGGCAATGGAGAGGTGCATGGTGGGTGAACAGGTGCAGCATGTAACCAATGAGGAGCTTTGAAGATGACTAGGAATAAATGATATCATTATAGATAAAGAGAAAGTTAAATACTTACTAGGGATACAAATACAATTCTGTAAGACGGCCCTGCTTTCAAGAAGCTTAGATTATAATGGGGGAAGAGAATACATTAAGACATTGGAAGGTTGTGGGGATGAAACAAAGTGACATGGTGACACGGTGGGGAAATGGCCTGAAGGTCTGGATCCTGGCAAGATGAGGTAAAAGCTCAGTTATCAGGGCCAGGGTATTCAGGAGTGGAGAGCCAGGTTCCAGTGGGAGGGACAGGAACAACATAGCACCACAGAAAACATCAGGGCTGCTATTTGCTCTATTAGTAGAGAACTGGCAGGGAAGTAGCATGAGGAAAATCAGGAAACTATATCAGAGCAAGAGAAGATGGTGTGGTAATGTGATGAGGGTGAAACCTCTGTGCTCCAATATCTTCATGATGTTAGAAGAAAATGAGAAAGGTAGACTGCTCAGGGGCGAACTTCTGGTAAGACAGGATGAGAATCACACAAGATGGGCAAGCACAGATGGGCTTCTGTCTTCATCTTTAGGAACATGGAAATCTATGATATCACATGAGCCTTTGTTTTTTTACCTATGGCCTCTGGTTCGGCTCTCTAGGAATCAACATAAAAAGAAACACATTTTCTTCCATATAACTGGCCTTCAAATACTTGAAGAATCTATGATGTCTTCTTTGAGTCCGTTCTTCTGACCCACTCCCCAGTTCCATCAATTGATCCTTATAGGACATGAACTAGGGATCCTTCATCTTTCTAGTTATCCTATGTTCTGGCTTATCACTGTCCTTCCTAAACTGTGGTGCCTATAATTGAACATAATGTTACAGTTGTAGTCTCAAAAGCACAGAGTAAATAGTAGCGTCACTTTCTCCTTCTGAGAAATATGTACCTTTTTGCAACTAAAGATCTCAGTAGCTCTTTTGTCTACTTCATTTTCATATTGAGTTTGTATTCCATAAAAATCCCAGATCTTTCTCAGATGAACTGTTGTATAAACATATCCCTTCCATCTTAGACTTGTGAAGTTGAATATTTGGAACCCAAGTATAATAACACTTTACCATTTATCCTTGTTGAATTTTGTCTTGTGCTCTAACTTACTAGGATATTCTTGGATCCTGACTGTCATTCAATCAATTCATCTATCAGTAAACATGTATTAAATGCTTACTATATACCAGGCACTATGCTAAGTTCTGGGAGTACAAAAAGAGACAAAAGACAGTTTCTGACTTCAAGGAGTTCATCGTCCAACAAGGGAGACAAGAACCAAACAAACACACATAAACAAGTTCTATATGGAATAAGTATGGAAAGGCACTAGAATTAAGAAGCATTGACAGGCTTCCTGAAGAAGATGGGATTTTAGTTGGGACTTGAAGGAAGCCACAGAAGCTAGGGAAGCATTCAGTGTGTTTGCCATTCTTCTAAGATTTATGTGATCTGCAAATCTGATCAATATGTCTTCTATTTCTTTGTCTGAGTCATTGATAAAAAGTATTAGACATCACAGATCTTTGAGCATTCAACTGGAGAACTCCATCCAAGCTGACACCGAACCACTGAGTCATTGCAACCAATTCTGAATCCATCTAATTATTTTGTCTAATCTATATATCTCTATATTTTCCCTAAGTATCATGCAAGAGACTTTAACTAAACTTTGCTAAAATCTAGTTAAGCTGTATCAGCAGTCATGTCGACCTACTAGTTTGGTAATCTTGTTTTTTTTAAAGGTATTAATACAGTAGTCTGGTGTGACTTGTTTTGATGAAGCTGTTCTAGCTCTTTGTAATTATCACTTTCTTCTCCAACTGTCACATAGCTGATTAGTGGCAGAATCCCATAGTTGGAATTCTGATTTTTGGACTCCTTACACAGTGTTGTAGTTGCCTTGTCTAGTGTTTTCTCCTAAAGACCACGTGGATTTGGGTACTGGTCTATATCGACTGGCTGCCGAGGATAAGTCCTAGTTTAAATAGCTATGGAAATAGCTAGGTATATAGGTAAAATATAGGTACAAAAGCACCAGGGATTCTTCTTGGAACCAACCCATATTTTCATGGTCTGTTTTTGTTAACCAGTGGAAAGGCAGATTAAGAAGTAGGTGCTATGACTGTAACTTTATAATGCTCATCTCTGAAAAGCTGGTGTCCCTTTTATATAACTTTTAAAGACATATTTTCTATCTTCTATGTTTTCTCTTTTGTTAATCTTTTGGCTAGATTTGTCTACCCCTCAGGCAAGAAGATTGTTATTTCCCACTACTTTTATGTTACTATCATTATCTTTTTAAAAATTAGTTAACTTTTTTCTTATGAATTTAGGTGTTATATGTTTGGTGATATTAATTCACTGTCTATGGTTCTTTTAAAAAGAATTTAACTGCCCTTTTAGTCTCGTGATAATGTGAGATCTTAATTTTTGCTTAGTGTGATAGAATGATTGTAATTCCTGCTTTTCTGGATTCACCTGAGTCTGGAACAAAACTTTTCTTACTTTAATGTGTTTTACGGTTCTGGAGTAGGAACCCAAAGTCAGGGATGCTTAGTAAGAACTCCATTTTAGCTTCTGATCTTGTGGTGACTTGACAGTATTGATAAGACAACTTCTCAAGTTTTAAAATGGCAAGAGACAACCTTTTCTTTTCAAGAAGACAGAGAATACAATTCCCTCTCTGCTGTTATTCCTGGAATTTCCTCTCCTTTCCCTGGTAGTCATGGATTATAGTAGGGAGGGGTTTAAAAAAAAACCCACTTATAAACATTGTGGAATTTCTTTCCAGCAAATTCTTCTCTCTTCACTAAACAGTCTTCCTTCTTTCAGACTGACTTAAAGGCATTCTTGTTCAATGGAAATTCCCCTTTCCTCTTGGAGGAAAGAAAGTGGCAGCTTCCAAACCTTTAATGATATACAAATCTTCTCCCCTCCACCCGACAAGATGAATGGCTGTTCACAGTTCTATTCAACATGTTAATCCAATAAGGAATATCCAGACATGTGGGAATAATTCGGTTTTAAATCTAGTTCTCTCTGTGACCTTGAACAAACCAGTTCTTTCTCTGTATATCAGCTTTCCTCAAATGGAGATAATGTCTATCTGCTTTCACAACAGTGCAGCAGAAAGGGTATTGACTCTGGTTTTGGAAGGTCTGGGTATCTTAGCTCTGGCACTTACTACCTGTGTGATCCTAAGTAAGTGACTTTAAGTTTCCCAATCTGTAAACGAAGAACTTTGCTCAGATGTCCTCTAAAATTCCTTGTAGGGATATTCTGTTTTTAGATGGAAGAAGTCAAATGCCCATCATTTATGATTTCTTTTTGTTTTAATCACCAAAGGTAGCTCTCTATCAAATTTTGGTATATTATCGGGCTGATTTGCCAATACTTTGCCAGATTTGTTGATGTAATATAATTCCATTCCAAAAGATACTCGAATATTGCAAAGTTATCAAAGCAGAAAATTCAGAGTAGGTGAATAGAAAAAAATCCTCAGAATTTTGAAGTTTGTCCTTTTAAAATCTGTTTTAGCTTTATATCTATGTTCCTATGATGGCTAAGGAAGTAGCCTGGGGTAATGAAAAGAGTTCTGGATTATAGTTAAAGTACTTGAGTTTGAACCTTGGGTATGCTGCTTGCTATCTGTGTGCTTTTATGTAAGTCACTTATCAACTCTGGGCCTCAAGGAGAGGAGAGGCAAAGAAGTTTAGGACTAGATGATGTCTAAGGCTCCTTTTAGCTTCAAAATCATTTGATAAGTCAGATAATAGATGCAAAATTAAAAGTAAAAAATATATAAATATTATTAAATTTTCTCATCAAAGTATTAAATGACTAAAGCAGCACTTTCTCTCTGTATACATATACAAACACGCATACAGAGTAAGGACACATCATAGGGTCTTCTTACCCTACATTATATTTGTGGAAAACGTTTCTGGTAGAGAAGTGCTCCCCTTCCTTTAACGAATTTTCATCTTTTCCATTTTTTTGACTTCTGTAGATGTAGCTATGAAGTCCAAGGCCAACCTCAAGCCAATTAGGATGAGTTTTGCATCCATGCTAACTGAGCATGGCGAATTGGATCTTTGGCTGATTAACTCAATGGGTTAGATGCCAATGCTAATGAGGCCAAAGCCATGGGTTCATTCCATGTGTGAGCCAGTTATCTTTTCTCCATTCCATTTTCACAAGACCCCCTAATTCCAGTCAGTTATTATACAAACATGTGCCCTTCATCCCAAGGAGACTGAGTTGAAAAACTGATTGATTTGATATACCATAATTTAACAGAAAGAGCTCTGGAACACATCAAGTCTGAAGACTTGAGTTCAAATCTTTATGCTGCCACTTACTAGTTGTGTGGTGATTGTTAAACCAAATCCCTTATCTAAGCCCTAATTTTCTCATCTGAAAAAGAATGGACTTCAACTTAACATCTCTTAAAGCTTTAAAATTATATGATATATGAACTTATTCTCAGCTGCTGAATGTTGAATTCAACTCATGCTTTCCTTCAATCGTGGGTCAATAGCTTATGTTGTTGTATATGAAGGACAACATATGTATATGCCAAACCAGTTTGACAATGAAACAAAAAAATGCTTTCCCCTTTCTTTACATGCCCCATCTCTCATCTTCCTTTGTTCTCTGACCTAACCAAAAATTTTCTTCCCTGTTGATTGCTGGAAATTGTATTCTTCTGGTCTGTTGCTGGCTGAACATCAATATAGGATGCTACATTTTACAGCTCCAGTGACTTAACTGAAAGTTTGCCCCTGCTCTGCTGGTCATTTCACTTCTGAGAGCAGGTTTTGAAAGGATTCATTCTGTGTAATAGCATCAACACATTCCAAATGTTTCTGCAACTTTAAAGGGAATGAGTTTGTAAACAGAAAATTATATGAATTTCAAAGTGTGGAAGGAGGTTCTGAAATTATCATTAGCAGCCTTGTTCATTTCTTCTCTTTAATAAAACCCAAAGCAGTGACATCAGGAAAAAAATAACAGCCCAATCTTTGTGTTTTGTAATGAATAATAAAGTATTTTAGCCTCTTTAGGGACTTAACACCACGTTAATCCTTTAATCCCTAGAAAAACCAATTTTGTTGACATGAAAAGGGGATATTTAACTTCATCCAATTAATTTTCCACCTTAGAGATACCATGATTATGAAGATTAGATTCAATAGATTCATTAGCACTACCTTATTGTATACAAAGTGATAGCTTTGCTACTAGATAATAGTATCAGAAAATAAATTTTAATATCACAATTCTGCCCAATTTTGCCCATTTTGAAATGCCAAGACTTTGAAGTCTGCCCATCCCTGAAACTGTTGCTTCCACTTAAATTTACACATCTGTAACCATTCAGCTTCCATAAGGCCATTAACTGAGTAACTTCTCTAGCATTCCAACAATACCAAATCTCTTTCTACTTGAACTCTAAATTAGAATTGGTCCTGAACAAAGTCAGAACCTCTGACTAAAGAAACATTCCTAATACTTAAAAGTTAGTAAAGTGTGAACTCAATTTTAATTTATGAAAGGGGAAAAAAACATTCAAATCCTCTTCAGAACAATGGATGAGAATAGGAGAGAGAAGATAAATGACAGATATTCTGAGGTTTTTTTCCTACAGGCTTAAAAATACAAAAGTACACAGGTTTTCTCAAAAACTTGCTTTAGTGATGAATTTACAGAGACAACAGATCAAAAGAAATATGAATAATAGCAGTGCCCCGGATACTCAAATATTTAATTTCAGCCTGAGGTTCCATTTTCTAAAGATGGTTTCTTTAAGGGTACATAGGAAATATTGTAGATCAGTGCATTTCAGAGTTGGGAGGAAGCACAGAAATAGTCTTGTCCAGCCCCTCATTTTATAGATGGAAAGACTGAGTCTCTTAGAAATGAAATCACATATCCAACCAAGGTCACACTGATTGTAAATTTCAAAATATGTATTCTGATTTAAATCCAATGCTGTTTTTAATTACATAATATGTCCCCCTCTACAATTTCCTCTCCCTTATTCCATGGACCATTTTCAAGTGTCATTGTAACATCCAAGTTTATTACACTGGTGGAATTTTCACTGCATGAAGAGTCTTCTCCTGGCTGCTCAGAAATCTTCTGGCCCCGTAGGAATCAACAACTTGGTTGAAAAGTAGAACATATATCTAACATGAAATGAGACAAGACTTTATATAGAAAATTATATCCATCGAGAGGAGGAAATTAGTCACTTTCTGCTGACAATATCATAACTAGCGAATTTGGTTCCTGAGGCAATTTGGGTGGGGATTGAAGAATCCTGGGATGCCAAAATGGGTCCACAGAGACCCTGGAGGATCAGTCCAGAAGCTGCCATCTTGTAGCTTCCTATTTTAGCTACTAAACTTTTAGCTCACTGAATAGGTGCAAAGCTCAGTTTTCATCTATGTTTCAGGAGTTCTAGTGTTTGCAGTGCCCCTTAAATTTCCATGCTAAGCCAAATTCCATCCTCCCCTCACTATTTTAACTCTTCCTACTGAGTTTCAGTGACTTGAGACTGCAAGTTCCAGAATGATGCAACCCTACTGTCTAGCAGAAGGAACAAGTAAGTTCAGGTCACTGCTCTGAAATCTGAAAAGGGTGTTTTGGAAAGGAAGTAGATGCAGAAAATAAGTGAACTAGGGAATAGCAAAGATCAGAGTAAAGAGGAACAGCAATAACTGCAATATCCTCATCGTGGAATGTTAGACTAGGTCAAGACTAGCCAGAGAAATCACCATTGGGGAAAAGAGAAATATAAGGGAAAGCAGAAGAAAAACAAACAAATATTTATTAAGTACCTGCCATGTGCCAGGCACTATGCTAGGTGCTTTACAAATATCATCTCATTTCATCTTCACAACCTTCTGGGAGGTAGGTGCTCTTATTAGCCCCATTTTACAACTGAGGAAACTGAGGTAGACAGAGGTTGAATGACTTGCCAAGGATACACAGCTACCTGTGATCTGAGACCACATTTGAACTCCGGTATACTTAGTACGAGGACCAGAACTCTATCTGTTGTGCTGCCTCACAGAGGCATAGAAGGATAATTTTTTTAGAGCTGGAAAGCCACTTAGAAAATACTTGTCCAAGCCTTTTATATTATAAATGTGGATACCGATCCAAAGAGACCCGGTGGTGGTCAGAACCCATATGTCTAAGCCCTCAGTTCTATTTTGTTTTTGCTTCAATTCATGGTTGGACCCTCAAGTATCTCCATCTCCTTCTACTCCTAATTCTGTTCCACAGTTTCACTACTTGCTGCCCAGCTAGTGTCTCCAAAGGGTGGTGGTGGTGATGTTATCAAAATGCAAATTTATTCTAGGAGAAATGAGAAATAATAAAGAAACAGAGCAGGATGGAGTTAATCAATGAGGAAAGATTTCCTGAAAGAGGAGAGTCCAACTAAGTCTGAAAGGAAGCAAGGGACATGAATTGGAGGAAAGAAATAAACAGATCAGGTAATATAATCGAAAGTGCCATACTTGAAGACAAGAAACCTTGATTCAAAATTCCTCCATGCTAGCTAGCAGTGTGACCTTGGACAGCTTGGACTTCAATTATTTGAGTCCGTTCTCCTCATTTGTAAAGTTCAGACAGTCACGTTCACATCACCTACATCATGCGATTCTTGTGGGGGAAAATGTTTGAAAAACTGTAAAACACTGTATAAATGAGAGCCTTTTCTTTTGTGTGCAAACACCTGGAGATGCAAAGGAGCAGGTTGCCTGTGAAAGAATAACCTACTGATTAGTTTGGCTGGAGTAGAGGCCTCCAGCCTAGGGTCAGGTTAGTTGATGGAACATCTCAGATGTCTAGCCAAAAAGTTTTAGATTTGATATGACAAGCAATAGAGGAATGCCATGATAAAAATGGTGTTGGAGGAAAATTATTCTGGCTGCTGAGTGCAAAATGGATTAGAATGGAAGATATTGAAGGCTCAGAGCCAGCAGGGAGGCCCAGTATATTAGCTCGGAGGGGTATATTTTTCACTAAAAAAGTGACCCAACTTTGAAGTTCAATAATATATAGTATGATTTTGATAAGAGTAATGCAGTTACTTAGATTTCTTACTAACAGAAAGGAAGTTAGGAGGAACTTAGGAAGGGAAGGGGAGAATAAGCATTTATATAGTACCTACTATGTGACAGAAATTGTGCTAAGCACTTTGTACAAATATCTCATTTGATTCTCAACAACCTTGGGGGTAGGAGCTGTTATTACCCCATTTGAGAATTGAAAAAAACTTAGGCAAATAGAGATTAAACAACTTGCCCAGGGTATACAGTTAGTAAGTATCTGAGGATGGGTATGAACTCAGGGGGGTTGGTGACCCTATGCCCAGTGCCCTATTCATTGTACTACCAGCTACTTCTAACTGAGGAAATAGAAGTCTTTTCAGAAATGATGTATTGACCCATTGACCTGGTTGAAATACTTGTAGAGACATCCAAACAGTTTCCCCTCGGCCCTCGCCATTTTTTATTCTTGCCTGAAGATGTGGGGGTGGGTTAAGCCTGTTAAAGTAGGGGCAACAGTCAGGGAGGGGATAAAGTTAGGGACTAGCTTACTTTAGGTTTCTCTGAACTATACTGGGCCAATATCTTTAATGGCTCCCTATTACCTAGAAGGCAATCCAATCCAATGTAATGAGTACTTTTAAAGGAGGTAGCTAGGTGGCTCAGTGGATAGAGTACTGGTTCTGAAATTTTACAAGAGTTCAAATCCAGTCTCATATACTTATTAGCTGTGTGACTCTGGGCAAGTCACTAAATTTCTGTTTGCCATAATTCACGAAAGAAGGAAATAGCAAACCACTCCAGTGTCTTTGTCAAGAAAACTCCATGGATAGGATTGTCCATAGGGTCATGATGTGACTGAACAACAAATTTTAAAAGAATCTTATATAGGCAAGAGACAATTCTAAGGAGATACAAATGATAGCTATGGGCATTGGATTGGTGATTTCATTAATATAGGAAACTTCCAGGTTTGGATACTCCTTCCACCACTGCAGGTCAGCATGTTCTCTGCCATTTATAATCTTATAGGTCCTCTAAGACTGGAACCTATCGTAAAGTGGAATGAAGTGCCTATTTTGTGAGAAATCAGTCTAGGAATCAAATGGAATCAAGATAACAATTTGTCTGCATGAGACAACAGGTTGGACTGGGTGATCTCTCAGATTTCTTCCACCTATAAATTTCTATAATTCCATGCCAAAGATAATATGCAGAACAATTTGAGGGGTACTTAGGATAGCAGATTTAGAGCTGGAAGGTATCTTAGAAGACATGGAATCTCAGCTCCCTCACACTTCACAGATGAGGAAACTGAGGCACAGATGGGTTAAGGTTTTAGCCAGGGGTTACACAACTAAGTATCAGAAGCAGTATTTGAACCCAGGATTTCCTTAGTTCAAGTCCTGTGCCTTATCTACTATGTCATCTTGCCATTCCACCCTTCTTGCTCTCCCCATAATTTGCTAACTTCCACTAACTGCTCACAAGATTGAATTTGATCTGTTCCCTTTCTACCTTCACAATAGTGGGTGCTTTTGTTTTTGTTTTTGTCCTTCTTCCCTCATGAATCACTCTCAGTGTTGCAGAACAGAGGTTGGCAACTGTGAGGCTGCTGATTTCTGAACAAGAGCCTAGGCTCCAACTGGCTGTGCTCATAGCCTGCAGCTCTTTGCCAGGATCCAAGTCAGACCAAAAAATATTTATGGATTACATATTTTCGAGTCCAACACTGTGCTCGGTGAACAGACAAAAAGAGGAACTGGACCTGTGATTTCACTGGCATGGGAAACTGCTGAGTAAGGAAACTCCTTCTACCAAAACAGGAAGTACCTTCACTGCAGTTTAGTCTTACTTGTCCAGGGTCACAGAACCAGTACGTGTCAGAAGCTAGACTTCAATCTGGGTTTTCCTGGATCTCAGGCCAGATCTATATCTATTATACTACAGGTGGAACAAGAGACATATGCATTCTCTGCCCTTGAGCACTGAGAGATCAGCTCGAAAGACAAGATTTATACACTTATATGAACTAGAAAATCCTTCAGGGTAGGATAAAGTTAAGTGTTCAGTTGTGTGATACTGGGCACAGGTAGGACGGGAGCTCAGAGAAAGGAGAGATCACCATTGACTGAGATACCTGGGTAAGGCTTCATGAACAAAGATGGGGTCACGAAGGTAGAAGAATGAATAGAATTTGGATGAGAAATGGGGGTAGACACAGGGAATTCCTTCTGAGAGTGCTCTTGTGGCCTGAACGCAATGCCAGATAATGGCTTTGAAGAAATCTTTGCATTCTATAGCCTCAATAATTTACAGATTAAATCTCCCTAAATAGGCACTCATAGCACAGACTGTAGCCAATTTAAAGGAGTCCTTCCTGTCAATAATCCATCAATTAAGGGACTCTAATAGTGCACATTGACGCAGCAGATTATCTAGCCTCTCAAGGGCCAGTTGGACCTTGTCTTCAAGTCAATGACTGGCGGATTATAAATCCAGTCATTGACGTGGTTTTTATTCTTTCTTTTGCTGTCCCCTATGAGATAGCAGAGATAATTCTATTCAAACCCATGTGGAAAAAAACTGTCCGCCAAACAAAACACTACCAAACACTGCAATCAAAAGAGGAATAGCTTGAAAGGTTGAAAAGCACTTAACATCAAGAGAATTCAATGCAACCTTTTGCCTCCCTCTTTCTTCCTTGTCTTTCCCCTTTCATTGTGTGAAAACATGGTCATTTGCGGCTAGATCAGCACAAAGTACATGGATGTCAGAACCTTCTAATCCCCATAAACACAACTGACAAAGGGAAGAGAGGAAGCCTCCTCGGAAATGTCCTTGTTTTCCAAGCATAAGTCAACCCCCTGATAGTTTAACATCATATTTTCCCCCTCTTGGTTAAATAAACAAATGGTTGCAGATGTGGACTCAAGGCATATTATAAATCAGGCCTTTGGAGAGTAAGGGGTGGACACTTAACTGTCTGAGAGGTTGTAGGGAGAGGAGGAGCCGTCCTCCCTTTTGCTCTGTGCTCCTATCTGCCTTGAGTATTTCTTGTGGGGGGAGGATTGTTTTAAAGATTGCATCTGGTAACTATTTAGGCGGAACGGCCCACAGGGAAGGAGCGTGTGGTTCGATGGACTGCAATGGATGTGGTGGTGATGCAGATACCAGGTGATGGACCACAAGGCAACTGGATGCTGGAACAAAGGCCCAAAATGAATCTGCTGACTCAACAAGCTAGTCTGAGTCCTGGCCTGTGCTGCAAAACAGCAGTGGATCAGTTTGTGAGCAGCTGTGTTGCTTTGCTAGGGTTTATTTAGTCACAGCAATCAGATCAGCCCCACTCTTGGGGTCAATGACTGAGGGTGCCCCTAATCAAGAAGCTGGAGTCACTCAGGGAGGTGAGGAGGGAATGAAGGAGGCCTGGCACCTGCCACATGACGTTCAGAACTCCTGAACCTCCCTTACAATCAGTGCTCTGAGGCTGGTTCACTGGTGCAGGGGTGGGAAATTTGTGGCTTTGAGGCCACATGTGGCCTTCTAGGTCCTCAGGTGTGACTCTTTGACTGAATCCAAACCACCCCTGCATCCCCTTCCCCCCCTTTCTATGTTTTATTAATGTTATTTTTTCCTTCCTTCCTTCCTTCCTTCCTTCCTTCCTTCCTTCCTTCCTTCCTTCCTTCTTTCCTTCCTTCCTTCTTTCCTGCCTTCTCCCCTCTCTTTCCCTTTTTCTTTCTTTTAACATTGCTGTCACTTCTCCATGACTCCTACAACACCTCCCCCACCCCCAACCATAGCCTCTCACTTGACTAATACAAAATCCTCCTAATTAGGCTGCTGCCTCCCAGTCGCCCTTCTCTCTAATCCATCTTCCACAGAGCTGCCCAAACAATCTTCCTAACACTACAAGACTGACCAGAAAAGTACTTTACCTCAAGGTCTCCCAGTGTAGCACAGATAGAATACAGACCCCTTAGTTTGGTATTGAAAGCCCTTCATAAGTCTCACTTTAATCTACCTTTCCAGACTTATTGTCCATCACTCTGCTTGCTGTTTTCCAAATGTGACATTCTTTCTCTTGCCCCTGCAACTTTGCACAGACCTCCTCCCCCATCTAGAAACACACTCCATCTTCACTTTTGCCCTAACTTCTCTCAAGAATCAGTTTATATTTTACCTCATTTCCTGATTTCCTTAGTTGATGGGTCTCTCTGTCTATCTTTTTTTCTCTTTTATCCAATTATCCTGCATATACTTAAATGTGTTTACATCTTGAACCCTCACTCCCAGGAAAATTAATATCCTGGAGGGTGACTTTTTAATCTTTTCTCTTTGTCTTTGGACCCTAATGCCTAGTACAATGCCGTGAACATAACTAATTTCTAGAAGTTTTAGAAAAAAATTGGATTAGATTGGATTGGATGGAACCTTAGGGATCATCTAGTCTAACTTCATTGTTTTATGGATGAGGAAACAGACCAAGAGAGGGGATGTGACTTGCTCAGTCAGAATGCAGGTGAAAAGCAGTATATATAGGTGATATTAAGGAAGGAAATACTGGTGATATTACTCATCATTTGGCAGGCTTGGGTTGCAAAGCACACCCTATGGAAACATTATCTGTACATTTATGATAATTAGTGGTAGTTGAAGGATGGTGACGATTAGGGGACACATTGGACCCAGTGGATAGGTTATTTGGGAACATAGATTTAGATATTATCTAGTTGAACCCCCTCCTTTCACAGATAATGGAAACTGAGTAAAAAGGGTATGAAGTCATTTACCTAAAGTCACTTGGGTAGTAAGTGGCAGATCTAAGATTGGAACTCAAGTCCCCTGATTCAAAATCTAATTTTTTTCTCTGTTTCTCCATGCTGCATACACTATGAACTATTAGGCAAATTTCAAAGACATGTTTGTGGATAATACATTGTTAATATTACCAAGAGGGATTTTGAATGTTTAGAGGCATGTCTCTTACCTTTGAAATTGATCCTAAAGAAGACAACTATGACCATCCCCTCCAAAAATCCCCTGGTGCCTCATGAGTTGTATTTATTGTAGAAAGTTCAGTATGTCCTTTTTGGGAAAGATTCCTTTATGGAAAGAACCAGAGAATGATCCTGTGTGGCTTATCTGATTGTTCATAGCTGATTAATCCTGTGATACTGGTGTGAAGAAATGACCCTTATTTTCTCAGTGTGGATATTCTCTCTGTTATTGTGTGTTTAAGACACCTGAGGCATGGTAAACGTTTGGTAAGATTCAGAAAGACCATTGCTTTTTGGGGTTGAGTTGGGCAGTACTGAAAGATGATTTATTAAAAAAATCTAGAGAAGTGATTAGATATGATAACCTAAGTAGAGAAACTCTTCATTATTTACTCAGTTTAGAAATAAAAAAATAATTCATCAAAGAACTAAGACCATTCTGGATAGTGATTACGAAGCTAGAGAGAAGGTACTTGCTTTGAAAATGGAAAAAAAAGATAACCGTTTCTTCTGTTGAAGGGACTTGATAAAATGCACAAAAAGCCTGCAGAAATATAGTGCCACTCTAAGCAGATATTCTCTAGAATAGTAAAAGAAGCTAAGATCCTTCAAATGGTAGAACTTACTTTAAAAATCTGGTTGGGAAATCAATTTAGAGCAAGTTGAATAGGAAAGGGGGAAATGTGTCACAAATGAGGGTCAGCCCAGCAACTTGTAGCTTGGTCTAGTTCAAAATGGATAGCACAGAATCAAATGGACCAGTTTTGTAGGTAGGGAGCTTGTCTATGTGGAAATGGGAATTAATCAATTCCCAGGGACTTTGGTTTAGGAAAGGGAAGAAAGGGACCTAGATAATGAAATTGGTGAAGGATCCCAAAGTGTTCTTGAAAGATTGGTGAAGAGACAAGACAGAGAAAAGAAAAGCAGCAGCCATTAGAAAGGGAACTAATCTTTCAAAGCCTATAACAGAAGTTTAGGTCAAGAAAGAGGTGTTAGTGGAGTGTATTTGTGTTTCTCCTGGATTCCATGAGGACAAGGAACCCATCTTATTGAGCTTTTTTTTGAAATCTCTCACATCACCAAATACCATTTGAATTGAATTCATAGGAACATAAACTTAGAAAAGGGATCTTAGATATCACTGAATCCAACCTTCCCATGTAAGGTCTAGAGAGGGTCACAGAGACAGCAAGTGGAAGAGCTGGAATTTCAACCCAGGCTCTCTCCCTACAAGAGCACCATGCTTTTTTTATTATACCACAATGTCTCCTACATTCAATGAAACTATGGGGTTCCTGGACCTTTAACTCAGCAACTAAGGCAGTATTTTCAACATTCCAGTTGGGAGAGGTGCAACTGTAACACCAACACTCTTATCGTTGAAGTTTGGTGTTGTGATGAAATAAGACATTCACAAATCATTGAACAGTTAACACAAGGAGGTTGATTTTGCCCTAGCCCAGCAAAGATATGCAAGAAAGACACAGTGACTCTTAGCTTCTCTGGATGCAGACTCCCTCTTTTCCAGATGAAAAGCGAGTTGACTATCATAGGCTTTAGAAATCCACCAAGTCCCACTAAATTCACCTAGATTACATATTTGTTGTTGTTGTTTAGTAGTTTTTTGTTGTGTCTGACTCCTTGTGACCCCTTTTGGAGTTTTCTCAGCAAAGATACTGGAGTGCTTTGCCATTTCCTTCTCCAGCTCATTTTACAGATGAGGAAATAGAGGCAAGCAGGGTTAAATGATTTATCTAGGGTCACAAAGCTAGTAAGTCTTTGAGACTGTATTTGAACTGACTTCATGCCTGGAGCTATATCCACTGCATCACCTAGCTGCCCAGTTTACATGTAGCTGGGATTTTTTTTTTATGCCCTTAGATGACTAGGATGCTGTACTGGGGAAGCCTGGGTTTAAAGCAGTCCCAGGGCAGCTGTGTTTTCTTTTAAGTTAAGTCTCTCTATGTTGTGGGTGGGAGAGAGAAGCTGTTACAGAAAAGTTAGTCCATTATACCAGAAGATCTTTGATCAAAGTCAATGCATGCTCTCACTCCAGAAGAACAGACTGCAACTTATTCATCCTCTATGTGTTATCCAGTGTTATCCAGTCCAGTCCACCCAACATGCTAGAAACTTTGATCTAGGTCTGTTTATATCATGTGGCCACAAGTGCAACATAAAGGTTGTCCATTTGGTGTCTCTCACTTTGTATGTGACCGGTCCACATTTTTTCTCTCTCATATCTTCTTAATAATGTCTCCATTGTTCTTTGGTAGATTTGAAATTTTGTTTCCTCAAAGACTGTGATATTTCAAGATACGTTGTCCTACTGCATCATCAGAAGAATATGATTGTTAATAAATTAGACCTTTGTTTCATTCAGAAGCTCAAAGTCAGTGAAAATACTACATAAATTTCCAAATGCATTCAGCCTTCCATTCTGGGCTCAGTTTATTTTCCACATGCAGTGTGCGGACAAGTTACCTGTACTCCCATACCAACTCTATGACCTGTCCATCTAATTACATTGTATAGTCTGCCTAATAATCAATCATTATCCTCTTGTTTTTTTCCTGTGTAAATCAATCATCAACCCCCTGTTAAGGGCCTACTACATGTTCAGCACTGTGCTAGGCAAAGAGAGAGTACATTTCAGGCATGGAGGATGGCCAGTACAAAGTAAGAAAGATGGAAGGTGAAGTGCCACGTAGGAAGAACAGAGAGAAGACCAGTTTGACTGTACTTTGGAGTGTGAGATGGGGAGTCATACACAGTGAGTCTGGGAGTTTTCAAAAGTTAAACAGAGAAATTTCTATTTTATCCTAGAGGCAATAGGGAGTCTCACTGATGTGTGAGGAATAAGGGAGTGACATGGTCAGATGTGAGTTTAAGGAAAATCACTTTGGCAGCAGTGTCTAGTTTGTACTGGAATGGTAAGGGACCTTAATCGGGAAGGTCAATTAGGAAACCATTGCAACTGAGTGAAAAGGTGAATAGTTAAGGCAAACTCTTTTTAGTGATTATGGATCTTATTAATCAGATTCTCAGTTGTTTCATATGTTGATTCAATCTACACAACATCATCAGATAACAAGACAATCAAGAGACGTTCTCTATCCATATCAAATTCCTCTTCCACTTGAACACTTCACATGACATCTTTCCTGACTGCGGCAAACAGTTTTTGTGAGAGTGTTTTATCATTATAATAAAATAGATAACCCTGCTTTTTTATGTTTTGGTATTAGTAATCAGAGTAGATTCCCCAAAATAACTTCTGTTATTGCATCCATCATAGAAACTTTTATATTTCTAATGTAAGAATGAGATATTTTGTTAGAAGAGAAACTTTTAAGGCTGCTGGTTGCTCTATTGATTTAAATATTTTCTGTATTCAACAAATATAAGTATTCTCCATACCTTTTATTTGAATAATTACTATGAAATTTCATTTACAAGACTGTTTTTTCATGGTTTCATCAAATAAACCCTTGAAATTGGTAAAAGTTACTCTCAAAAACAATTTGAAGAGATGAGAAAATAGATTTGTGGGTTGATAGTTAATAACTTCTGGATCCCCTCTTCGTATTAGTGATAGCTTCCATGATCTTTTCCATTCATTATTTATCTTCTCCTTTTCAGATATCTTAAGAAGCTTTCCCTCAAAATTATGTTTTTTCATGTGAGATCCATGTCTGGTGACCCAGTTGCATAGTAGGAACTTAATAAATTAATAATAAATTTGCTACTGAAGAAGACCATGCCATCAGAGAAATAATGACATGACTTGTACTTGACTTTGTTTTGAGTGATGGAGGGCTGTGCAGGTCACCAGCCTCACTTCACCAGAGCCATCTGAATCTAGTGATCAGACATTCATCAGGATGACTGGAGATGACCCAGGATGAGGCAATTGGGGTTAAGTGATTTGCCCAAGGTCACACAGCTAGTGAGTGTCAAGTGTCTGAGGTGAGATTTGAACTCGGGTCCTCCTGACTCCTGCACTGGTGCTTTATCTACTGCACTACCTAGCTGCCCTAGGAACTTAATAAATACTTATCAGTTGAATGATTGATTAAAAAAAAAAGATGGTAAACCTCAAGAGAAACTGAATCATTAACATTAATTAACAATCTTGTAAAGGAAACTGGGAGATAAAAGAAAACTCAACTAAATAACTCATGGATTCTCCTTGTGGAGGAAAATAAAGGAGTTAGTGGAATTTTTTTTTTGTTGCATATCTAAAAGCAACAAGAAAGATCATTTCATGGCATGCTTGGTTATGTGGCATTGGCAGGCTCATGATGAGCATAAGCAGAAAGGCTACTGTGAAAGTGATTGCAATGTCTACATCATCATTTCTTGCAGAATATGAAGAAGAATTGTATTAAGAATTTGTTAACTTAAGTCAACGTATACTTAGTGACTTCTTTGAACATGTGAACATAGGGAAGGATGGGGTTTGGTACATATAACATAGCCTACTTTGTTACAGTTTTTTTTATATATAACTAGCTCCCTTGCTAGTGGGTAGGTTGAATAAAGGAAGGAAGGAAGAAAAGAAGGAAGGAAGGAAGGAAGGAAGGGAGAAAGGAAAGAAGAAAGGGGAAGGAGGAAAGAAAGATGAGAGGAAGGGAGGTGGGGAGAAAATAAAGAAGAGTGAAAAGAATTAAGAGAGGAAGAGTGAATAGAAGGAAAGGAGGAAGAAATGAAGAAAGAAAGAAGGAAGGAAGGAAGGGAGGGAGAGAGGGAGGATGTGTTATTATCTTATATTTTATAATTTTGCTTAGGATTGATCCTGGGTGGCATAGGCAGCAAATGAGAGAGGAACTTCAGAGAGAGAGAGTAATGAGCTCTTTGTGGACTGAGACTAACTGACTTTTTTTTTTGTATCCCCAGCACTTAGTACAGGGACTGACACATAGTAGGAACTTAATAAATATTTCTTAACTGACAAGTGAAAGTATCTGTCTTCTATGATTCTATTTGGAGAGAGTTATGTCATTTGGTCTCTGTTCACTTCTGTGTTTTTCCCCTCCAGTTCTCAGGAGTAAAACCCATATCATAGCTGCCATCTTCATTATGAACCTTCTTAGGAGGATTGGAGCAAAGCCAGGGATTACCTTCTGTGAATTAGGTTGGAGGATGGTATATCCAGTGAGAATTCTTAGCTTGAAGATGTGAGTATGAAATCCATATTCAGTGGGCTCAGTGATAACCTGTTATCAGTCCAAATACCTTGACCTCAATTTCTCTAGAAAGTCTATTTCTGGCAGTAGCTTCTTGAGAAAACAGTGGCTAATTTTTCTGGATGAATTATCTTGTAGGGAGCAAAATCTATTGTTGGATAATTGGTACCTAATGGAACCCTATGAAAAATATTCTTGTCTAGTCTTGGCCTAGATTTGCCACAGACTTAGTGGCATATACATTTTTTGAGGAATGTCAGGATGATGGTGGTATAATGAAACTACTTTAAACATAATTTGATGGAAAAGCACCATAAATGACTGTCTGTAACCATATACCATTGGCTAAATTTTAAGGTGCTAGACTACTATTACACCTTTCACATATTCTCTATATTATCTAAACAGGCTTATGTGCTGCACTTCATATAGGACAACTCATTTCCTGTTTCTGAGCTTTTACATAACCTGTCTCAATATTTGTAATACATTCCCTCACCACCTCCTTTAATATCCCTAACTTCCTTCAAGGTTTGGCTCCCACTTCCTACATGAGGTATTTCCTGTTAGTGTCCTCCCCAAGTTTACTTTGGACTTCGTGTATATTTTGTATTTGCTTAAATGTGTACATTGTGTTTCCTGATACATGGTAAGCTCTTTGAGTTAGGAACCCTTTTTTTTTTTATGATTGCTAGCATTTGCTCTTGGCCCATATTCCCAGTGCCTTGCACAATGCCTGGGGAATACAAGATTGTTGGTTGAATGATCAATAAATAAGCCACCACCTGCTAACTAATAGCTGTAGTCTCCAGTTGCAGACAAGTACTTGGGAGAATATGAACTGCTTTTCAAACTTTGGTCTTATCAACCCAAACATAATCTAATGACAATAATGGCCTCGTCAGAAATAAACACTTCCAGATAGAGTCTTGAAAAATGTTTATAATGTTGGCCATGGTGACACATGCATGTAATCCCAGCTACCAGGAAGGTAGGAGCTGGTGGATCTCTTGAGTTCAGAAGTTCTGAGCTACAGGAGGTTAAGAAAATTGAATGTGTGAATTAAATTTGACATTGCCTAGTTGGGAAATGGAGCAGGTTAAAGTCCTTGTGCTGATAAGAGGAAGACTGAGTCAACCCTGCACTTTCAGCGCTAGTAAGACAGAGATCCAGTCTTTTGTTGAAAAAAAGAACAAAGAAAGGAATAAAAAAAGGAGGGAGGGAAGGAAAGGAAAAAGGAAAAAGGAAAGGAAGAAAGGAAAAAAAAGAAGAAAATAAAAAATCTGGAAAAATCCACAAAGTTGTGGTAAAGATTAATTTTCATCATAACACATTTTCAAGTTAAATTTAAGGTAAATACTACTGCTTCAAAAACAAACCATTCATTGATGAAATCATTGTACAATGGGAAAAGCCCAGATCTGGAAGTTAGGAGTCTCTGACTTCTGCCTTGGCCAGAGTCTTAACTAACAAATTTTGGCACTTGGAACAAGTTGCAGGAAAAGTAAAGAAGCATGAAAGATATCTTCGTATCAATGTTTTAAGTCTAAATCAATTTCCGTAAGAAGAGACCTCAGAACAGAAAGCCCTGATGGGCAGAGACTCAGAGACAATGTGTCTACTGTTAGGGAGGTTATATTTTTATTTCCTTAGGAGAGTATCAAATTTTTTTGAATAATATTTTTTTTTACCAATTAAACAATTTTTACATTCATTTTTAAAAAATTTGAGTTCCACAAAGTTTTAGGAACAACTGTTGAGTATTGTTCTTGCTACTAGGAAATAAGAAATACAGGTAATGGGGAATAGAAAGTTATCTGGCCCTATAGGACAAAAGAGAAGATGAGGACAAGAGAAGGGAGGGATGATAGAAGAGAGGGCAGATTGGTGAAAGGGGAAATTAGAATGCTCAGTGTACTGGGGTGGGGGAGGGGACAAATGGGGAGAACATTTTGGAACCCAAAATTTTGTGAAAATGAATGTAAAAAGCTAAATAAATAAATTTACATTAAAAAAATAAATGCACCTTCTTTGGACTGAAAAAAAAAATTTGAGTTCCAAATTATCTCCCTTCCCCCTTCTCCTCCCATTCCTTTATGATGGTAAACAATTTGATGTAGGTTATATATGTGCAATCATGCAAAATAATATTTCCATATTAGGTTGTGAAAGAAAACAAAGGCAAAAAACATAAAAAAAAGGTGAAAAAATAATATGTTTTAATCTGTATTCTGACTTCACCAATTCTTTCTCTTGAGGCAGATAGCATTTTTCATCATGAGTCCTTTGGAATTGTCTTGGATTATTGTATTACTGAGAATGTCTAAGTCATTCACAATTGATTATTATACAATATTGCTGTTACTATGTCCATGTTCTCCTGGTTCTGGTCACTTAAGTTTGCATCAGTTTATGTCAGTCTTCCCAGGTTTTTCAGAAATTATCCTGCTTGTCATTTCTTATAACACAATAGTATTCCATTACAATGATATGCCATAACTTGTTCAGCCATTTTGGGGAGCTTTTTGGGAGAAAGGTAAGACAAGGCGAAGGGGCAGCTTCTGGCAGCTTCACATTTTAATTCACTATTCTTGGTAATTGAATATTAAGCTTGGTTGTTTCTATAGTGTTAAAGGAATGTAAGCCCTGGATCAAAGACCCATCACCACCCTGCCCTAGTTAAGCCTGTCTGGGCTCACCTCTGAATATAACTAGTTTTTTGACTTCTCAACTAATCTCTCTGGAGCTCAGTTTCCTAACCTGTAAAATGAATTTAAGAATATCTGCCCTACCTTCTTTTCAGAAATATTATGTTGCATGTTAACATAGTTTGAAAAACACAAAGTAATATGCATGTATAAAATAATGTCACAATCTACATTTGAAGGGAATGACCCTTGAGATGTAGAAAAAGAGAGCAAGAGGGATTTTTTTTCTTTCCTTCAAAGAAAAAAGGCCATGAGAAAAGAAGAATGAGAAGTTCTCTTCATTCTAAGTATGACATTGTGAGATGTACATAAATGTATTCTTGAAATGGGAGAAGATAAAGAGATCTAGGATGGGAAATAATGACCTATTAAATAATGGCCTATTGAAGGAATGAATCTAATTCTCTTGACTGACTTTTAGCTTCCTAAAGGTGCATTAAATTGGAAATAGAACATTTGATATTTCTTGGCCAGATTCCATTGGAACTACAACACAGAACCAAGAAGCACAGATTTGGGGATATATAGAGGAAACCTGTTATTTTTCAAACACT
Source organism: Potorous gilbertii (assembly GCA_028658325.1). Taxonomy (NCBI): domain Eukaryota; kingdom Metazoa; phylum Chordata; class Mammalia; order Diprotodontia; family Potoroidae; genus Potorous; species Potorous gilbertii. The sequence goes on from CM053771.1 coordinate 255,661,495, forward strand.
GATATGCTGAATTCTCACTGTAATGCAGTCTTTACTGTTTGTACTCTCAGACCACCTTATCTGAGAAGTCAGCGTTATCATGGAGTCCCTTTGATAATTAGTTAAAAAAAACTTCCTGGGATGAGGGTGGGAAGTATTTAACATATACTTGCTTTATACTGAATTCTTTACTGAAATGAATAGTTATTATAACATTCCAGTGTTAAAGTTACAGAATTGTGTCTGATTTTTCACTTGTGACAGTGATGAAATAAATAATTAAGATCATTGTTTAATGAATTTTTATCCTAGAGTATGACCACTTATAGCTCCTCTTCAAGGAGTACCCCTAGGGGTACCCCTGAGGAAATGGGGTATCTGCTCTCTAATAAAACTATCAGCTTGATTCTCAGTTTTGGTATACTCTCCTTCCCTCTGTTGACCACCAGTTACTAGCCTTATTTCATTTAACCAATCAATATCAATCAGCTTTTAGAAAGAGATATTTATTTTGAAGATATAGAACAATTCTCTCCAATACATCTTGGGGCATATTCTCACTTCATCACATTGATTCCTGAGGACATTCGACTCAGTCTTAAATCAACTTCTATGTAGCATTGGCCCCACTAAGTTCAATATCATCTCAATGTGGTATTCATGCTGGTTTAAGAACTTATCTTAGCTACAGTTGAGTTGGATCCTGGAAGTTGTTCCTTTTAGATCCACAGGGACCCAGAGGTTGGACCAGCTGCCTACATACTCTGTCATGAACTTCATTCCCTGGTCTTCTGGTAGCTCACTCTCCTGAACCCTCTAAGCTCATAAGGTCATAGTCATCGCCAATATCCTTCATCTAAAACAAAACAACAAACACCAAGTTCTAATTCCCCTTACAGCATTGTCTTTCATCAGAATGCCACCATCCAAGAAAATGTCAAATGGAGAGGAGAGAATGAGATCAACTTTTGAATCCACCCCAGCACTGACTAGACAGCCATAGGCAATCCAAGTGTCTCCTATTCACCATATGGTTAGCAGGCCAGAACCAGTTACAGAATGTCTGTGCTTGCTCCAAATCTCTCCAGGTCACTTCCATTACATATCATGATGACTCTCTTTGAAGTGGACTCTTCAGATTCTTCCACGTGGTGGATTATATCACTAGGGCTCTGAGCATGTTCAAAAGGACTGAGTTCCTTGGCTAATCCCTTGTTACATTTTTGATGTGCTCTCCACTTCGTATTGACTCAAGGTGAGAGACTCAAGGTGACTATTATAACTCCATGTTATAATAGTATTTTAGTATTGTAGTCAGTGATGAAGTCTTACCTACCTCCTGACAGAGGTTATTTGACTGAATGTGCTCAATATGACACACAGTTTTTGGACATGGATAATGTGGGGGATTTATTTTGCTGAACTATATTTGTCAGAGGGTTTTTCTTTTCTCTTCTTGTCTGTAGAAGAAGGTGAGAGGAACAGAAAATAATGCTTACTCAACTGAAAATGTTAAGAAAAATACCAATATTATTATAGATTTAGAGTTAGAGAGACTTTTTAGTAGTCATAAGGGACAACCCCCTCATTTCAGAGATGAGGAAACTAAAGCCCAGAAAAGTAAAGTGATTATTTCAGGATCACAAGTTATTAATAAATGTGTAGAATCTTTTGTGGGTTATCTCTAATTCAGTACTCATAGATTTGCAGGCTGGGTTCTTGGGCAGGGGGATGGAGAACTAAACTCTATTTTAAATTCAAGGATCCATGAATGCGTACGCACTCCTACAACTATAGCTTGTGAGTATTCACTCATGGATAGACTTTCTTTTGCATTTAAAAAAAATAAATTTATTTTGTTAGATATTTCCCGATTGCATGTGAGTTTTTTTAACAATCATTTTTAAAAATTTTGAGTTCCAAATTCTCTCTCTCTTTCACACCTACCCCCTCCTTGAGAAGACAAGCAATTTGATATCAATTATACATGTAAAGTCATACAAAACGTATTTCTGTGTTAGCCATGTTGCAAGAGAAAACACAGACAAAAAACCACAAGAAAATATATACACAGTAAAAACAAGTATGTTTTGGTCTGAATTTAGAGTTCATCAGTTTTCTCTTTGGTGGTGGATAACATTTTTTAACATGGGTCCTTTGGAATTATCTTGGGCCACTGTCTTGATCAGAATATCTGTCTTTCACATTGATATCCTTACGTTGTTACTCTGTACAATGTTCTCCTTGTTCTATTCACTTGGCTTTGCATAAGTCTTCTCAGTTTTTTCTGAAACCCTCCTGCTCATCATTTTTTATAGCACAATAGCATTCTATCACAATCATGTGCCAATTGTCCAACCATTCCCTATGTGGTGACCATCCCCTCAATTTCCAATTCTTTGTCACTATAAGAAGAGCTGCTATAAGTATTTTTGTACAAATAGATCTTTTTCATTTTTAAAAATCTTTTTGGGATATAGATCTGGTAGTGGTATTGCTGGTCAAGGGTATGCACAGTTTTATAGTTCTTTGGGCACATAGTTCTCCAGAATAGTTGGGCTAGTTCACAACTCCACCAACAGTGCGTTAGTGGCACAATTTTTACAAATCCCCTTTAACATTTATCATTTTCCTTTTCTGTCATGTTAGTCAATCTACTACGTATGAAGTGATAGCTCAGAGTTGTTTTAAATTGTATCTCCTTAATTAGTAGTGATTTAGAGCATTTTTATATGACTATTGATAGCTCTGATTTCTTCTTCTATCAACTGTTCATATCTGACCATTTATCAACTGGAGAATGGCTCTTATTTTTATAAATTTGACTGAGTTCTCTATATATTTGAGAAATAAGGCCTTCAGTAGGGAACATAGCTACAAAAATTTCCCCCCAGCTTCCTATTTTCCTCCTAACTTTGGCTATATTAGCTTTGTTAATTCAAAATTTCATGTAATCAAAATTATTTCTTTGGTCATAAAGTCTTTGCTTATCCAATATCTGACAGGTATATTTTTCCATGCTCCCCAAATTTACTTATGATATCACTCTTTATGGCTAAATCATTTATCCATTTTGACCTGTTCTTGGTATACATTGTGATTTGTTGGTCTCTGCCTAGTTTCTGTCAAGCTGCTTACCAATTTTCTCAACAATTTTTGTTAAATACTTGCCCCCCAAAACTTAGATCTTCAGGTTTGTCAAAAACAAATTATTGCAGTCATTTACTACTGTACATTGTATAACCAATCTATTCTACTGATCATCACTCTGTTTCTAAGCTCGTATCATATTATTTTGATGATTAACATTCTGTGCTATACTTTGAAAATTGAATCCACTAGGCCATCTTCCTCCACGATATTTTTCATTGATTCACTTGATATTTTTTAAAAATTTATTTAATATTTTATTTCCTCCCTTACATGTAAAAAACAATGTTGAACATTTATATTTTAAAACTTTGAGTTCCAAATTTGCTCCCTTCCTCCCTACCGCCTCTCACTGAGAAGGCAAGCAATTCTATGTAGGTTATACATGTACATCCATGCAAAATATTTCCAGATTAGTCATGATGTGAAAGAAAACATAGATAAAAAAACTCAAGAAAAATATAGTTAAAAAGTATACTTCAGTCAGTATTCAGACACCATACAATCTTTCTCTGGGGATGGATGACATTTTTTATCATAAGCCCTTCAGAGTTGTCTTGGATCATTGCATTAATAAGAATAGCTAAGTTATTCATGATTGATCATCTTAAAATATTTCTGTTACCTTTGTACACAATGCATTTCATTTTGCATCAGCTAATGTAAATCTTTCCAAGTTTTTCTGAGAGCATCCGGCTCATCATTTCTTATATTACAATAGTATTCTATCATAATCACATACCATGATTTGTTTTGCCATTCCTCAATTAATGAGCCTCCTCTCAATTTCCAATCCTTAAATACTTTTGTACATACAGATTCTTTTCCTTTTTTTAATCTCTTTTGGGATACAGACCTCGTAGTGGTAGTATTACTAAACCAAAAATACTTTCCAGAGTCGTTGAGTCAGCTCACAACTCTTAAGACGATGCATTAATATCTTATTTTTCCCACATCTCCTCCAAAAACGATCATTTTCCTTTTCTTTCCTATTAGCTACATATGAGATAGTACCTCAGAATTATTTTAATTTGCATTTTTTCCAGTCAGTAGTGAGTTAGAGTATTTTTTCATCTTCTGATCATTTATCAGTTGGAGAGTAGGTTTTACTTTTACAAATTTGTCTCAGTTCTCTATGTGCCTGATAAATGAAGCCTTTATCAGAGAAACTTGGTTCAATTTTTTTTCACACATACTATTGTTAATTGCTCCATCCTCTTCCCTCTACCCCTCTTGTTCTATTCTCTCTCCTTTCACCCTTCCTTCCTCAAAAGTATTTTGCTTCTGACCACACCCTCCCCCAATCTACCCTCCCCTTCTCTTTTTCCCTTCCTCTCCTTCTGTGCTATAGGGTAAGACAGATTTCTATACCCAATTGAGTGTATATTTTATTCCCTCTTTGAGCCAGCTCTGATGAGAATAAGGTTCACTCACTCCTCCTCATTTCCCTCCTCTTCTGCTCTCTGTAAAAGTTTTTTTTGCCTCTTTTGTGTGTGATAATTTACCCCATTCTACCTTTCTCTTTTCCTTTCTTCCAGTACCTTCTCACTCCTTAAATTTATTTTTTTAGGTATCATCCCTTCATATTCAATTCACTCCTATGTCCTCTATCTATATATACTCCAACTGCCTTAATGATGAGAAAGTTCTGAGTTACAAGTATCATCTTCTCATGTGAGAATGTAAATAATTTAACCTTACTTAGCACCTTTGAATTTTCTTTCTTGTTTATATTTTTGTGCTTCTTTTGAGTCTTGTCTTTGAAAGTCAAATTTTCTACTTAGTGCTGGTCTTTTCATCAAGCATGCTTGAAGGTCCTCTATTTCATTGAAAGTCTATTTTTGCCCCCCCGCCCCCTGAAGGATTATACCCAGTTTTCCTGGATAGGTGATTCCTGGTTGTAATCCAAGCTCTTTTGTCCTCTGGAATATCATATTCCAAGTCCTCCAATCCTTTAATGTAGAAGTTACTAAATCTTGTGTTATTCTGATTATGAGTCCATAATACTTGAATTATTTCTTTCTGGCTGCTTGCAATATATTCACCTTGACCTAGGAGCTCTGGAATTTGGGTATAAAATTCCAAGGAGTTAGTTATCATTTTAAGATCTCTTTCAGGAGGTGATTGGTGGATTTTTTTCGATTTCTATTTTACCTTCTGATTCTAGAATATCAAGACAGTTTTTCTTGATAATGTCTTGAAAAATGATGTCTAGGTTCCTTTTTCTTTTTTTTGATCATAGCTTTCAGGAAGTCCAGTAATTTTTAAATGATCTATCCTGGATCCATTTTCCAGGTCAGTGGTTTTTTTCCAACAAGATATTTAATATTGTCTTCTATTTTTTCATTATTTTTGTTTTGTTTTGTTTCTTGATTTTTCACAAAATCATTAGTTTCCATTTGCTCAATTCTAATTTTTGAGGAACTATTTTCTTCAGTGAACTTTTGTATCTCCTTTTCCATTTGGCCAATTCTACTTTTTAAGGAATTTTTTTTCCTTTGGGGAATTTTTGTGCTTCTTTTCCCATGATAAATCCTGCTTTTTAAGGCATTCTCCTCCTCACTGGATTTTTGTATCTCTCTTACCATTTAGCCTAGTGTATTTTTTTTTACAGTGTCATTTTTAAAACTTTTTTGTGTATCTCCTTTACCAAGCTGTTGATTCATTTTTCATGATTTTCTTGCATCATTCTCATTTCTCTTCCCAATTTTTCCTCTACCTCTCTTACTTGATTTTCAAAATCCTTTTTAAGCCCTTCCATGGCTTCAGAACAATTCATATTTTTTCTTGGAGGCTTTGGACTTTTTTATCTTCTTCCAAATATATGTTTTGATCTTTCTTGTCACCATAGTAACTTTCTATGATTAAGAGGTTGTTTTTTTCTGTTGTTTGCTCATTTTTCTAGCCTTTCTTGACTTTTAACTCTTTGTTAAAATAGGGTTCTGCTTCCAGAGTGGAGAGTGTACTGTTCCAAACTTTGGAGGTTTTGTGCAATTGTTTTCAGAGATTCTTCTAGGGACTTATAAGTTTGTAGTGTAGGGTATGTTTGGGCAGGAGTAGTGTGATGGCTACCAAACCCTTTCCAGGGCTGCTTTCCACCTTTAGTGTCCATTTGTTCCACCCTACTCTCACCTGTAGCTTCAAGAAGCTGTAGCTGAGTAGTGGCCACACTCCAGTACAGCATTTCAGCAGATGAGCTAAAACAGGTTAAGGGTAACCAAGGGGGTCTCAAACCTGTTGGTGAGTTAGGGGAGATGCCTACCCCAAGTATGTGAAGACTTTCCCTGGTAGACTGGGCAATTGAGAACAATTTGTTCAGGTGGTCATGAAGGCAGCTGAAGAAGTCACTGTGGAGCACCTAAAGTTTGGTTAGACATTGAAGATGCCGAAGTCCTCTGCTACGTCTTGAGCCATTACCAATTGTCTTGATTCTGCCCTGCCAGTGGACAGTGATGACTCTGGAGGAGGGAGTGAGGCTGACAACTTCATGCAACTTTGCTTTACTTAAATCCAATTTACACAATCAAAAGACATCACCTCCCACACATACAAAACTATTTATAGTGGCTCTTTTTGTGGTGGCCAAGAACTGACAATCAAGGAAATGTCCATCAATTGAGGAAAGGCTGAACAAGTTGTGGTATATGAATGTAATGGAGTACTCTTACACCATAAGAAATGATGAACAGTTGGGCTTCAGAAAAACTTGAAAAGGCTTATATGAACTGATGCTGCATAAAATGAGCAGAACCAGGAGAAAATTGTACACAGTAACAACCACATTGTGCAAGGACTGTTTCCGATAGACTGGGCCCTTCACAGCAATGCGAGTACCTAAAATATCCCCAAAGGCAAAATGCCATCCACATCCAGAGAAAGAGCTATGGAATTGGAATGCAGAAGGAAGCAGAGTCTTTTCTCATGTGCAATGTTAGGTTTTGTTTTGTTTTCTCACAATTTCTTCCCTTCATTTTAGTTCTTTCATATAACATTACTAAAGTGAAAATATGTTTAATAACAATGTATGTGTAGAACCCATGTAAGATTGCGTGCCATTTTGGGAAAGGAAAGGGGAGGGAGAGGGAGAAAATTTAAGACTTATGGAAGTGATTGCTGAAAACTGAAGGTGAATTAAACTTAAAAAAAAAAGACATCACCCACACCATTTTACCATTTTACTTATCTCAAAATCCTGTGGTGACAGGCAACTGACAAAGCAGCAGGTGTGGATCCATTGGGAGCTGTAGTCACAATCCTCCACGCAGGTGGCCCAGGCCATAGGGTTATTTCTCATTGGAAGCATCAGAGGGATTCGGTAGCCCCCTAGGTATCTGAGCAGCCTTTTAAGGATTGCACTGCTTACCTCCTGGTGTGAGGAATGGGCTAGAAAAGGTGCCCTAAAAATTATCTGCTTACCCAACCCTGGCCTGATTACTATGGCAGGTGAGGAATCCCACTCTGTGGTTGAACACACACACAAAACGTACAAAAACATCTGCAAAGACAATCCCACTCTCTATTGGCACATGGAATGTGCATAGATACAGACAACATAAAATCTGGTAGACCTGAAAGGCAAATAGCTCTTGTTGCAAGAGAACTCAGCAGGTATCGCATTCAAATAGCATCCCTGAGTGAAACAAAACTGGAAAATGAAAGCCAGCTTACTGAAATCGCATATGAATACATGGTTTTCTGGTATGGCCACAGTGAAGGGGGTGTAAGTTTTGCAATCAAACCTAAGCTTGTATGTCTTCCAAAAGGAGTGAAAGATAGGCTCATGATAATACAACTGCCATTTTCAAGAAAACATCATGTCACCATCATCAATGCCTATGTTCTCACCATGACGAACGCTGATGAGGTCAAAGAAAAATCCTTTGAAGACCTAGAGACCCTTATCATCAATGTGCCAAAAGAGGACAAGCTTTTATAATTCTGGGTGACTTTGATAGTAGAGGAGGCTCAGACTACCAGACTTGGCAGTTAAATATAGTTGAAAACAGCAACAACAATGGTGACTTACTGCTAAAGACTTGTGCATCTCATGACTTTCTCATCAACAACAGTGTCTTCAGTTTACCTAAATATAATAAAACTTCGTGAATGCACTCTTGCAGGAAACATTGAAATTTAATAGATAATGTGACTGTAAGGAGAAAAGAAAGAAAGGATATGAGAATGATGAATGTGATGTGTGGTACAGAGTGCTGTACTGATCATAGACTGATCCTCTCCACTCTACATATTCTCATTCAACAAAAGGGGCATCTCCAAGGCAAAATGACTACCAGAAGAATTAATGTCAACAGATTAGAGCTCTTTTCTGAGCAGGAAGTTTATCCCTAACTTGGAGGAAAATTGAGCCCACACATAGTTGGCAACAGTGGAGCAGAAAAGGAATGGGTAGCTTTCAAAGATTTGACGTATAGCACTGCATTTACACTTCTGAGTCAGAACACTCACAAACACCAAGACATTTGATGAAAATGGTGGGGAAATTCAGAAGCTGCTAAATGAAGAATGAGAACTCTATAGGGTTTACTGGCAGGATAGTTCATCCATGTCCAATGTAGAAATTAAAGCTATCTATAGTCATATGAAAAAATGCTCTAAATCACTATTGATTAAAGGGATGCAAATCAAAACAACTCCGAGGTACCACATCACACCTATCAGATTGGCTAACATGAAAAAATGGAAAGATGATAAGTTTTGGAGAAGATGTGGGAGAGTTGGAACACTAATGCATTGTTGGTGGAGCTGTGAGCTGATCCAGTCATTCTGGAGAGCAATTTGGAACTATGCTCAACAGGCCACAAAAATGTGCATATTCTTTTTCCCAGCAATATCGCTTCTAGGTCTTTATCCTGAAGAGATCATAAAAATGTGAAAGGGTCACACATGTACAAAAATATTTATAGCAGCTCTCTTTGTGGTGTCCAGGAACTTGAAATCAAGGGTATGCCCATCAATTGGGGAATGACTGAACAAGTTGTTATATAAATGTAATGGAATACTATTGTGCTCTAAGAAATAATGAATAGGAAGACTTCAGAGAGGCCTGGAAGGATTTAAATGAAGTGATGCTGAGTGAAAGGAGCAGAACCAGGAGAACTTTGTACACAGCAACAAACACAGTGTGTGAAGAATTTTTCTAGTAGACTTAGCTCTTCACAGCAATTCAGGGACCTAAAAAATTCCCAATGGACTTGAGGCAAAATGCCTTCCACATCCAGAGAAAGAACTATGAAATTGGATTGCAGAATGAAGCAGATTATTTTCTCTTGTGTTTTGTTTTGCTTTTTACCATGATTTCTCCTATTTGTTTTAATTCTTCCATTCTACATGACTAAGGTGAAAATGTATTTAATAAGAATGTATGTGTAAAACCCATATAAGATTGCACATCATCTCTGGGAGAAAGGGAGGAGGGAAGGGGAAAGAAGAGAAAAGGAAGGAGAGAAAATCCAAGATTTATGGAAGTGATTGTAGAAAACTGAAAACAAATTAATTAATTAAAAATTTCTTTAAAACATAAAGTATAAGCAAAGCTTAGAGAGATGTAGGATTCTTGGCTCAGTAGGAAGGCAGATGAAATTCAGTTTTATACTGATATTAAGCACTTTTATGATGCCCTGAAAGCTGTTTATGAACCAAAGACCTGTGGTCCAACTTGCCTACTCAGTGCTGATGGAACCACATTGATTAGTGATAAGGATATGATCCTAGAGAGATGGGTTGAACAATTCCATAGTGTTTTCAACAGACCATCATCAGTCAATGCTGAGGCCATTGACCATTTACCTCAGGTTGAAGTCAATCCCTCCTTAGCTGAACTTCCAACTGAAGAAGAGGTTTTGAGGGCCATTAGGCTCCTTTCATGTGGCAAAGCACCTGGTACTGATTCTATTTCAGTTGAGATTTATAAGGTAGGGGGACCATTGCCCCTACAAAAGCTGACTGAATTTTTCCAGGTTATATGGCAAGAGGAGGTTATTCCTCAAGAGTTCAAGGATGCCTTCATTGTCCATCTCTACATAGGTAAAGGGAATAGATTGTCCTGGGACAATCACAGAGGGGTTTCTCTCTTAGTCATTGCTGGCAAAATTCTTTCTTGAATCCTCCTTAATAGACTGATACTTCACCTAGAAGATGGTCATATACCTCAAGCCAGTGTAGCTTCAGAAAGGTCTGAAGAACAGTTGATAGGGTGTTTGCTGCCCAACAACTCCAGAAGAAATTCAGGAGCAGAACAGAGGTCTGTACACAACGTTTGTAGATCTGACCTTTGACACTGTTAGTCAAGAAGGCTTATGGAAAATTTTGGTATTTCAGAGAAGTTCATCAGTATTGTATATCAATTTCAAGATGGCATGTTTGCCCAGGTTCTGGATAATGGACAAAGCTCTCATGCCTTCCCAGTCACCAATGGAATGAAATAGGGCTGTGTGCTTGCTCCTATGCTTCTTAGTATGATATTTTCAACTCTGTTGTCAAATGCTTTCAATGAGGATGAATACAGCATCAAGGTCAGCTACTGCACTGATGGAAAATTCTTCAGCTTGGAAGGACTACAAGCCAAGACCAAAGTGGAGTGAGTGTTGGTGCATGGTTTTCTGTTTGCAGATGATCGAGCACTCAATGCAGTCTCTGAAGCTGAGATGCGACAAAGTATCGATTAATTCTCTGCTGCCTGTATTAATTTTGGCCTAACAATTAACAGCAAGAAAATACAGGTGCTCTACCAGCCAGCACCACATCATCCATATGTAGAACCATTGGTTACAACAAATAGAGAAACTTTGAATGCTGCGGATAAGTTCGCTTACCTTGGTAGTGTATTTTCCAAGAATATACACGTCGATAATGCGATTGACACACACAGTGCCTGAGCTAGCTCAGTATTTGGGGGACTCCAAAAGAAAGTATGGGAAAGAAGAGGTATTAGGCTGACTACCAAACTGAGCCATTGTGCTGACCTCATTGTTGTATGCCTGTGAAACCTGGACAGTCTACCAACATTATGCTAGGAAACTGAACTGTTTCCATTTGAATTGTCTTAGGAAGATTCTGAAGATCACCTGGTAGGATAAGGCACCAGACACTGAGGTCCTTACTCAAACTAAATTGTCAAGCATTCAAACTATGCTTCAGAGAGCACAGCTCCTACGGGCTGGCCACATTGTTTGAATGCAAAACGTATGCCTGACAAAAAGACTATGGAGAACTCACACAGAGCAAGCAATCACATGGTGACCAGAGAAAGTGATACAAGAACACTCTTAAGGCCTTTTTCAAGAATTTTTCAGTTGATTATGTGACATGGGAGACACTGGCAAAGGACTGCTCATCATGACATGCCCACATCAGAGAAAGTACTGTTCTCTGAACAAAGCAGAATTGAAACAGCTCAAAGGAAATGCAGGGTGTGCAAATTAGTGTATCCACTCCAAATGTTCATGTGGACTGTTTGTGCTCGATCTGTGGTAGAGCATTCTGAGCTCATGTTGGTCTGATCAGCCACAGTTGCATACACTGAAAATTGACTTTATTATAATGATATCATTTTGGTCCTCTTTGAGAACGCAGGACAACATCAACCAACCAATCAACCTATTAAACACATTTTCACATTAGTCATGTTGCATAAGACAACTGTAGCAAATGGGAGAAACCATGAGAAAAACTAAACATAACGATGGATAAAATAGTCTGCTTCATTGTGCATTCTAACTCTATAGTTCTTTCTCTGGATGTTGATGGAATTTTGCGTCATGAGTCCTTTGGAAATATTTTAGTTACCTACATTGCTGTTAAGGCCTAAGCCTATCAAAAAGAGTACTTGCACTGTGGCTGTTATTGTAAATAATGTCCTCTTCAATCTGCTCACTTCACTCAGCATTAGTTCACAACAACAACAATGTAAGTGTTTGCAGGTTATACCAGGGCACATTCCAGGGTATACCAGAAGCCCACCTGTTTCTCATTTCTTATTCATATACCATTCCCCAATTTATGGGCATACCATGATTCACTTGGTGTTCTTGACATTCTGTTCTTCCAGATCAATTTTGTTATTTTTTTCTAGCTCTATAAAATAATTCATTGGTTGTTTTATGGTCATGGTGCTGAATAAGTAGATCAACTTTGATAAAATTGGCATTTTCATTATATTGGCTCAGCCTACTACTCATAAGCAATTCTTATTTCTCCATTTGTTTAGATTTGTCTTTATTTGTGTGAAAGGTGTTTTGTATTTGTGTCCGTATAATTTCTCAGTTTGTCTTGGCAGGTATAATTCCAAGTGTTTTATGTTTTCTGTAGCTATTTTAAATGGAATTTCTCTATCTCTTTCTGCTGGGTTTTGTTGGTAGTATATAGAAGTTCTGATGATTTATGTGGCTTTATTTTTTTATCCTGCAACTTTGTTCAAAATTGTTAATTGTTTCAAATAGATTTGTTTGATTCTCTGGGGGTTCTCTAACTATACCATAATATCAATGGCAAAGAGTGATAATTCTATTTCTTCATTCACTTTTTATTTCTTCAATTTTTCTTGTCTTATTGTTATAGGTAGCATTTCTAATACAATGTTGGATAACAGTGGTAATAACAGACATCCTTGCTTTACCCCAGAACTTATTGAAAAGTCTTCCAGTTTATCCCCATCACAGATAATACTTACTCTTGGTTTTAAGTAGAAGCTGGTTATCATGAAAGGCTCCATTTATTCTTGTCTTCCAATATTTTAAACAGGATGGTAATTGTATTTTGTGAAAGACTTTTTTCTACAACTATTGATATAATAATATGATTTTTGTTGTTTTTTGCTATTATTTTGGTCAGTTATGCTGATAGTTTTTCTAATCTTGAAACAGCCCTGCATTCCTTGTATAAATTCCACCTGTTCATAATATATGATCTTTGTGCTGTGGTGCAGTAATTTCCTTGCTAGTATTTTATTAAGAATTTTGTCTTATATTCATTAAGTAAATAGTTCCATAGTTTTCTTTTTCTGTTTTTATTCCTCCTAGTTTAGGTATCAAAATAATATTTGTGTCACAAAAAGAAGTTTTTGTAGTATTGAGAATTAATTCTTCCTTAAATGTTTGGTAGAATTCACTTGTAAATCTGTCAGATCCTGGAGATTTTTCTTAGGGAGCTCATTAATGACTTGCTCAATTTCTTTTTTCTAACGTAAGGTTATTTAAATATTCTAGTTTTTCTTTTCTTGTTAATCTGGGTAGTTTATAGTTTTATAGATATTGATACATTTCAGAATGATTGTTAGTTTTACTGGTATATAATTAATCAAAATAACACCTAATAATTGCTTTAATTTCATCTTCATTGGTGTTGCATTCACTTTTTTCACTTTTGATACTAGTAATTTTGTTTTCTTTTTAAATCAAATTAATAAATGGTTTATTTATTTTATTTCCCCCCACAAAACAAGCACCTAGTTTTATTTATTAGTTCAATTTTAAAAATATTTCTATTTTGCTAGCTTCTTTTTTGATTTTCAGGATTTTAATTTTTGGTGTTTAATTGAGATTTTAAATTTGTTCTTTTTCTACTTATTTGTGGTTTTATATTCAACTCATCGATCTTTTTTTCATATATATATATATATATATATATATATATATATATACTGAGATATATAACTTTTCTCTTTAGCACTGCTTTGGCTGTATCTCACACATTTAATGTTGTCTCGTCATTCTTTTTAATGAAAGTATCGATTGTATCTATGATTTATTCTTTGATTCATTCATTATTTAGTATTAGATTATTCATTTTTAATTAGTTTTTAATTTATTGAATCTTTATTGAATACAATTTTTATAAAATTATGATCCAAGAAAGCCACATTTAATATTTCTGGTTTTCTGCATTTGGTTTTGAGATTTTTAGGCTCTTGGTAAGTTTTTGTGAAGATACCATTTACAGCATCTTTCTACATCTTTCTACTCTTTCTACATCCACTCAATTATCTTCAGAGGGATATCATAAGGTTTTCTAAAATTTCATTTATCTCCTTAACTTCTTTCTTATTTATTTTATTGTTAGATTTATTGAATTCTGAGAGCAAAAAGTTGAAGTCCCCTTCTATTTCCTCCTGTAATTCATTCAAATTTTCATTTAAGGTTTTGAATGCTATGAAATTTGGTGATATATATTTAATATTGACATTTTATTATCAATTATTCCTTCTAGTAAGATGCTTATCCTTTTAAATTAAGTCCATTTTTGCTTTTGCTTTGTCTGAGATTACGATGTGAAAGTAAAAGAAGAAATATGAAGATATCACTCTTTTACTTTAGCTGAAGCATAATAAATTCTACTCCAGCCCCTTATTTTAGCTCTGTGTGTATCTCTCTCTGTTTTAAGTATGTTTCTTGTAAACAGCATACTGTTGTATTTTGGTTTCTAATCATTCTACGATCTGCAGGGTGAGTTCATCTCCTTCACATTCACCATTATCTTCATTAACTGTGCATTTCCCTCCCTCCTATTTTCTCCTCTTTATCTTTCTCCTTTTTTATTCTGTCCTATCTCTAGTATCTCTTTTGCTTCTGACCACTACTTCCTTTTTTCCTTTCTTTTTTTAATCTCCTCTCCTCACTAACTTTCTTTTCCTTCTTCCCCTCCTACTTTCCAGTTAGGTAAGATACATTTCTATTTCCAAGTGAGTGTGTGTGTGTGAGTGTGTGTGTGTGTGCATGTGTGTGTGTGTATTTGTCCCCCTCTTTAAACCAATTTAGATGTGGGTGAGACTCAAGCATTGCCTTCCTGCCCTACCCCATTTCCATGTTCATTGTAAATCTCTTCCTTTTTCATCCCTTTTATATGAGATCATTTCCCTCATTCTTTTTCTCCCCTCTCCCTTATTCCATGGTACCTCTTTCTCACCTTTCCATTTTTTTCACGTTATCACAAAATATTCATCTCACTCTTACACTATCTTTCCATATAGAATCCTTCTAACCAACCTAATGATAATATTCATAGATGTTATATGTATCACCTTAAACAGTTTAATCTCATTGATTTTATTGCAATTTCTCTTTCATGTTTACTTTTCTTTGCAACCTTTGAGTCTTCTGTTTGAATGTCAGATTTTCTGTTTACCTCAGGTCTTTTTATCAGAAATGCTGGAAACTTCCCTATTTCATTAAATATTCTTTTTTTCTTGAAAGATTAAATTCAGTTTTGCTGGGTAGGTTATTCATAGCTGTAATCCTAGCTCTTTTGTCTTCTGTAATATCAAGGTCTTCATTCTTTTAATGTGGTAGTTGTATCATCTTGTATCATCTTGATTGTGATCCCATGGTATAAGAAAGGTTTTTTTCTGGCTTCATGAAGCTTTTATTTATTTTTATTTTTATTTATTTATTTATTTTTACCTAATAGCTCTGGAATTTGGCTATAATATTCTGGAAGTTTTCATTTTCAGATCTCTTTCAGGTGCTGATTGGTGGAGTATTTCAATTTCTATTTTACCCCCCTGTTTCTAGGTTGTTAGGGAAGTTTTCCTGGATAATTTTTTGAAATATGATATCAGCCGGCACCATGACTTTCAGGTAGTCTGATAATTCTTCAGTTATCCCTCCTTCATCTATTGTTTTTTCTCCAATGAGAAATTTCATGGATGTGCTGTTAGCCCCAAGAAAAAGTATTTAGTAAAGCATTTTACTAAGAAGAGTGTCTACAAAATGTCCTCTCCCCTTCCATCCAGCTGATTTTTCAGCAAGAAATCTCAGAAGAATCTTGAGTTCCCTTTTTTTGATGCTTAGAACTCTTCTACTATCGACTGTGTTAAACATTAGTGCAGAAGTTCAGCCTCTTCCTGTCTACAGGCAGCTGCAGAGAGCGAGAGAAGTTGATGCCTATGTTGGGACTATTGGCAAAAGCACCTAAAACTCCTATGTCTTCCTTGCTTGATTATGGTGACATTATGCTGTTTTAACTATTGATGTTAAGTCTAATTATCCAATTTATTTCAAAATGCATTATGAGCTTTCTATGTGCAAAGCACAGTAATAGGTATTTGGGATCCAAAGATAGTACAATGGGCTCCTCATTTCAAGAACCTTATAATACAATGAAAGAAAAAACAAATAAACAAATAACTGTGAAATAAATACACAAGCAAAGAAAGGTGCTATGAAAAAATTGAAGGGAGAGAAGTAATCAAATAAGTAGACTACTATCAAAACAAAAAGAAAGTTTATATGATCATAATACCTTATATTAGTTTAACTTTATGCTCCTTAGTGAGACCTCTGAACACATGAAAGTATTGACTCATCCTGGCTTTGTCCTGTGAGCATATGATGATTGGCTTATCCTGGCCCCTTGATAGAGAATACATGCAATTCAAATACATTAATACAAAGATACTCTCTCTTGGCAAGGCAATATTTCTTTCTTAAATAAACCAATAATTAGCCTGAAGGATGAAGATTATAAATCAAACTGTAAACAGAGGTAACTGTAAATTGTTTGGTTACCTTCTCCTATTGTGGACTGTAGGTCCAGGATAATCTTCAGGTGTACCA
The DNA here is from genome assembly GCA_028658325.1 of Potorous gilbertii. Lineage (NCBI taxonomy): Eukaryota > Metazoa > Chordata > Mammalia > Diprotodontia > Potoroidae > Potorous > Potorous gilbertii. The sequence goes on from CM053771.1 coordinate 255,678,192, forward strand.
TATCTGATATGTGCACACACTTGTATTATAAGCCTTCTACTCAAAAGTTTAAACACCTCTATATTATTCATCAAAAGTATCATCTAGCAAGATGAGCCATAAAAAAGTTTTTCACATCCATTTCTCCCAAACAGGTTTTTGAACATTTTCCAGAAACAGAAATTGCAGAAGCAATGATGTAGACATGTTATTGTCTGTTGGCCTTTAAATGTTGCTTCATGAAACCAGTTTTCATCTTGTTCTCAAAGGGATTAACTTCAGAGCAGTGGGGATTAACTAATGTTAGGTTAGGAAAGTAGTCAACACCAGGGTAAACCAGCCTGACAAGATTATCCTCCAAATAATGAATTTATAATCTGTTTTCAAAATGGGTAAATATAACTTACACTGAAATTTTTCAGTACCTGGAGAAAGAGAGCAAGGATATAAGACAAGGCTAGCTCTTTGGCTTGCAAGCAGAACAGTTAGGGTGATACTTCCATTTTTACCTCTTGTTGGGGGTTGTTGTAGAGAGAGGATTCATTCATTGGTCTAGAGGACTTGAGGACTTCAGAGATTTTCTAGGTCTAGCATCACAAAAATTCATAATTCGGGGGGGGGCAGAGCCAAGATGGCGGAGTAGAAAGACTCACCTATGCTAGCTCTGAACCCACAGCCCACGGATTTCGTCTAAAAAGAACTCCCGACAAATTCTGGAACAGTAGAAGCTGCGCAGCAACACAGTGAAGGAGATTTCTGTTCCAGAGAGCCCTGAAAAACCAATCCCAAAGGTCCCTCGGGCCCGGACAGAAGCGGAGCCCTCCCCTGCCCTGGCCGTGGCATTGAGAGGAGAAAGCAGATCCGAGCAGGCTTCAGGGATGGAATCTCCAGCAGTCGCGAAAGTCCCTCCACCCACAGACGCACAGGTCAGTGAGAGAGATGGGCTGAGAGGGGAGCAGGGTATCTCCGGGACTCAGACCCCCTCAGGAGGCAGCAGCAGAGGCAGTGGCAGAGGCAGCAGGTGGCCAGAGGCTCCCAGGGCAGGCAGGAGCTCAGAAGCAGCTCCATTACAAAAGGTTGCTGCATAAACCCCCTGAGGGAACTGAGCCTGGGAGGTGGCCCTGCCCCCACCTGAGCACCAGCAGATAAGCTCCCATTGAAGAGCAGCCAGGCCTGCCGCCAAAAGTCCTGAGGCTGGGGAGCAGCATTTGAATCTCAGACCCCAAGCACTAGCTGGGTGGATCTAGACAGGGTGGAGAGGAATCTCAGAAGTCAAGTAACTGGCTGGAAAAATGCCCAGAAAAG
>CM053771.1:255679975-255697784 GCA_028658325.1 Potorous gilbertii
TTATGGAAGTCATTTGCAAAACTACACAGATATGGCCTATATTGAATTGCCTGCCTTCCCAAAGGGAATGGGTGGGGAGGGAGGGATGGGGAGAAGCTGGAACTCAAAGTTTTAGGAACAATAGTTGAGTATTGTTCTTGCTATTAGGAAATAAGAAATACAGGTAATGGGGAATAGAAAGTTATCTGGCCCTACAGGACAGAAGAGAAGATGGGGTAAGGGAAGGGAGGGATGAAAGAAAAGAGGGCAGATTGGTGATATGGGTAATTAGAATGCTCAGTGTATTTGGGAGGAGGGAGGGGACAAATGGGGAGAAAATTTGGAACCCAAAATTTTGTGAAAATGAATGTAAAAAGTTAAATAAATAAATTTATTTAATAAAAAAAAGAAATACTTTAGTTCTCTCATAATAAATATTTTTACTTGGCTTTTTGGGATGATTATTTATCCATATGTACCTCCTTATTATTTTCCTTTAAAAATCACTTAAATGATGTGGGATACATTTAATGAATAACCTATATTTTGGCCAATACCTTGAAATAAGATTAATTCTTGGTAAGTTTATTATGCATATTGCAGAAACCCATTTCTGGTACTGACTTTTAACTTATGCTTGTGTTGTCACTCCCTAAAGGAACTTTGTGATTGGGTAGCCTATTATTTCTTCATCTCATGTCAAAGTGGAATCCTTCATTTTACCTGACCTTCCCAACTTATTTAGATTCTGTCAGGGATACTAACATTCTTTCCAGTCCCTCAAGCTAGAAACTTTGGAGTTAACTTTGTCTTTTCTCTTTCATTCACTCAATTCTGTCTGTAACTTTCTCCTCTTTTTCTGTAGAAATATCTTCTGGATTTGATTTTCCTTTTGTATTTTCTGACCTGTATTCAGTATCTCATCATTTCTTGTCTGGATTTGTACAATACCCTCCTGACTAGTCTCTGGGCTCCCAGTTTCTTTTCCTTTCAGGCTCTTTTACACCTTCCTTCCAGGCTAACATTTCTGAACTACTGCTACTGAAACATTCTGTTATTTTCTTGTTTAAGATCCTACTTTGGCACTCTAGTGGGGAGCCAACCTTCTTTGATAAAATAATTTGATAATCTAATCTGAATTCTAATAACAACAACTAACATATATGTCATGCTTATTATGTGCCAGGTGCTGTGCTAAGTGCTTTACAATTAATATCTCATTTGAAACTCATAACAACCAAGTAGGTGCTATTATCATTTCCATTCAACAGATAAGGAAACTGAGGTAAACAGGGTTAAGTGAGTTGCCCGGGATCACACAGGTAGGAAGTGTCTAAAAATGGATTTGAACTTAGGTCTTCCTGGCTCCAGGGCCAGAGCTCTATAGTGAACAGAATTTTGACCCTACAGGCAGAGAATCTGGATTTGAATGCTGCCAGCAGTACTTATTATTGATTTAACCATATTATTTTCTATAATTAGAGATTTAAAGCTGAAAAGTGCTATCTTGTCCAAAAGCCTTCCTTTGCAGATGAGGACACTTAGGCCCAAGCTCCCACAGTGTAATAAATAGCAGAAATGATTCTGCTCTTTCAAATCCAGATTCTTTGATTCTATAGATAGAAATCACTCCCCTGAACCACTCTGATCTTTAAATTCTCATAGTCCAAATTTATTTATTGCCACTCTATTAGCAGTAGAAGCTGGAATGGCAGAGATATCTCCTGATAAATCACACATCTGATCTAGGTTGCGTTCAGCCATATATGAAATTAGGCAGCATTTTAATGTTAACTAACAAATAGAGCCGACGGCCACTTCGGGCAGTAACTGAGGAAATACAGTCATTAAACTTTAATTAGGAAAAAAGAGGACAATGATTAGCTGTCATTTCCCTTTGTTTCCTAATTATGCTCATCTTTTGATAAAATGAATGATTAAATTGAGCTTTCATTGTTTCTTTCCGAGTCTTACACGAATCAGGAGAAGGGAAGCATCTCTGAATTTCCTACCTTGGCTCTTTAGTTTTTTCCTTGTCTTAAGGCTAAGCAGGATTGCAGTGAGAACTCACATGGTTACTGGTTTAGATGAACTCTCAAGGTTCTTTTCCTCAGTGTGGTTTCTACAAGCTATTTTGTCCATACAAAAAAGGTCATATATGTTTCAGATCACGTGCATCCTCTTTTGTGGAAAATGCATTTTGTCAAATACGATCATCAAGAGCTATTCATTGACATGCAGTTGGTACAGATTGGGAGTTAAGAATGAATAAAGCCATTGCACTTTTTTCAATTTCATTGAATTTAACAAAGATTTGTTAAGTGCCTACTATGTGTGAAGCACATTTTTTTCTGAGGATAGGATAGCAAAACAAAAAACAAATGATCTATGCCTAAAAGGAGCTTATAATATGCTTGTCACCCATAAATCTTGCAACACGGAGAGCTTAATCCTAACTTGTGGCACAGAACATGCACAAACACACACAAATCTAGCTAGCAGAATAGATGAAGATTGTGAACTCGAGGTTGAAGTGAGGGAAGGCTGAGTTCTGTGTGGACTGTAAGAGCCTAAGGAGGACTCTGTAAATGAGGTTAGGTAGACTTTGTTCTGGAAATATGGCTAAGATTTGGAAACATGAGAAGGAAAAGGAGAAGGAGAAGTATTCTAGGCAGGGGAACAAGAACATGGAGGCAGAAAGTTGAAAGGTGAAACCAAAGGAAAGAGAATGATTTGGCTTGGGTCTGGAGGGATTTATATTGGCGAGTCGTGGTAGCTAAAGATGGAAAGATATCACCATCATCACTGAAGAATTTGAGACAGATTGTGAAGAGTAGGCCAAGGAATTTAAACTTTGTCCTGCAAGTAAATGAGTCACTGAGTGTTTCAAAGCAAAAGGTGACTGGATGAAAGTGATATTTTAGGAAGACTCATCTGGAGGTGATGTGCACAGTGGATTAGAGGTACAGAAAGAGATGGAGGGTTCAGCTGGGAGGCTTCTGCAGCAGTCGAGGGAGGTCTTGACAGCCATCCTCTGTCATAAGAAAACATATACTTTGAGTTATTTCTCCAGCAGCCAGGATGGACTCGGATTGCTCCATATATGCTTTCCTGTCTAAATCTAGTTTTGGGAAATGGGTTGAGTTGGATGTAAGAGTATACTTTGTAGCAGTGGATAAACAGGGAACAAACTGCTTCTTTGGGGCATGGGGTGTGTTCTTACCCTTCTTTTACTGCCTCACTATGCTGCAGTTACTCAGAGAAGAAACTGGCCCCAGAGACAAAGTAGAAGTTGCTGCTAAAATACCTCACTTACCTTGGTGAGGACAACTGCTTCTAAATCCTTGTCTCTAGTCACTTGAGAAAGATGTAGGAATGTATACACTTCAGGCAGTACATAGGATCGTTCTCAAGATTAGATACACGCAAATTTTTGTATGTTCAGAGTTTTGCACTGAATTGAAAGTTTGTGTACGTGTGTTTCAAAGTTAATTTGCTCCTACACGCCCCTCCCCTCCAAAAGCAAGCTTATAAATGATTTTTGGTTTTCATCTGTGACTGAGCCAGGCATTTTTAGTTAGGTTAAAATATGTAACTCCTAGAATTAATAGAAAATTCAAACACTTAACAAACTCCATTTCTAAAGAAGACTATTATCTTGGCTAGTTCTCCTTAGAAGAGCATTTACTGCTTTTTAAAAAAAGTTGGTCATTTAAAAGGCTGTAATATATTTTTTTTACCACAATGAATTAAACAGAGTTCTTTAATAAGATAGTCCTAATTGTTCTCCTTACTTAGACATGGCTCATGGAAAGGTAGATTTGACATGGGATCATAGTTTTGGAGCTGGAGGGTAGCTTCCAAATGTTTACTATAGGTGTGATCTTGGCCAATCACTAAACCTCCACTGGCCTCAATTTTCTCATCTGTAAAATGGAGGAGTTGATTTAGGTGTCTTCCAGATCTAAATATAGAATCCTATAACCTCTAATTTTATAGATGAAGAAATTGAATGACTTGTCTGAATTTCTATAGTTAATAAGCTGCAGACTTAGAATTTGAACTTAAGTTTCTTTCTAATGCTTTGGACTGATATTTTTACACAGTGAGGACAATGGGTGAAGTCATTCTGGACAAATAAATGAAATTTTAATGATTATACCTATACTCAAGTTAGAGTCATATAGTTTCTGAAAACTCCTTAAATTTGGTCCTTAGGATATAGCCAACCCCTCCAGCTGTAATGGTCGAGACCTTCAAAATCCAAGGCTATTTACCTTCAATTTATAGTATATTTAACCTGGGTGCTCAAAGTTTTTGCATACTGCTTTCACTGTTTGAATGTTAAGTTTTTGGAAGGCAATGGCAATGTTTTGCCTGTTTTTTTTCTTTTTTCTTTTATATCCCTAAGGTTTAGTACAATGCTAAGAACATAGTAATCATCTAAAAAATGATTTGTCTGGCCTCCAGTCTCATCATTCAATTGAAATTTCCCTCTTTAAAGTTACCAATGATGTTTTGATTGCCAAATCTAATGACTTTTTTCTTAATCCTAATCCTTTTTTTAAAAAAAGAACCTTTTTTCTCCTTGATCAAATCAAATAAAAAAAAATCCATACTCTTCTTTTGATTCTTAAAGCTCTTTACAACCTGGCCATTTTCTACCTTACCAGTTTTCTGACACTTTACTTCCCTTCCCAGAACAGGACAGGATACTCCGTCTCCAAACTCTGCTCTATTTCATTGGCTGTCTTCGTCTGGAACTTTCTGACTCCCATATTCCATGACTTTCTTCCAGACTCAGCCAAAAGCCTACATTCTGTAAGAAGTCTTTTCCCGTCCCCCTCAATGATAGTGCCTTCTTTCTGAGATTACCTCCAAATGACCCTGTATGGGTCTTGTATATAATTGTATGTATGGAGATGCATTGTCTCTCTCATTAGAATGTGAGAGGATCTATTTTTGCCCATCTTTGTGTCCCAAACACTTAAAATAGCATTTGATACACAGTAAGTGCTTGATAAATGCTTATTGTTGTCAATCAGTAAGTCAACGTGCATTTATTAAGTGCCTACTATGTGCTAAGGTTTATGTTATGTCATCAGAATACAAAGAAAGGCAAAATATAGTCCATGCTCTCTTGAGGAACTTGTAGTCTAATGTGTGTGTGTGTGTGTTTGTGTGTGTGTGTATGTGTAAAAAGTGGACAGTAAGACAGGAAGGGAAAGTGAAGGGAACAAACATTTATACAGTGTTGACTAAGTGCCAGGCACTACGCTCTGTGCTTTACAAACAATATCTCATTTGATCCCCACAACAATCCTGGGATGTATTTGCTATTATTATTCTAATTTTACAGTTGAGGAAAGTGAGGCAAACAGGTTAATGATTTGCCCAAGGTCATACAATAATTAATTCCTGAGGCAGGACTTGAATTTGGGTCTTCTGACTCCAGCACTCAGTCTACTTTTATCTTCTTTGTCTCTCATTGAACCACCTCGCTACTTTGACATGCAAATGACTATGTACAGACTCAATATATGTGAGGGAAATTGAAGGTTATTTCACAGGGAAGATAGTAAAATTAAGGAGAGCTAGAATTGGATTCTTTTAGTAGGTGGAACTTCAGATGAGACTGGAAGGAAGCCCGGGAAGCCAGAAGTAGAGATGAGAGCGAGAGAAATTTTGTCAAGGGGAACAGCCAATGAAAACTCTCAGAATTGGGAGCTAGCATGTTGTGAACTAGGAGCAGCAATAGGCCCAGTGTTACTGGACTGAAGAGTAGGTAAGGGATGGGGAAGGGCAACAAGGTGTAAGAAGCTTGGAACGCCCTGATGAAGGGCTTTAAAAGTCAAACAGAGGATTTTATATTTGATCCTGGAGGTAATAGGGAGCCACTGGAGTGAAGGGTGGTATTCAGGCTTGTGCTTAAGGAGAATCAGTTTGACAGCTGAGTGACTAGGTGGCTCAGTGGCTAATGAACAACTTTTAGGTTGCATTTCCTTGTCCTAAAACCCTAGATCGCTAATACAATATTTTTATTTAGCAGATCAGGAAACTGAAGCCTAGAGACATGAAGTAAGGTGACCAAAGCACACAGTCGGTAATTGTTAGAAATGACTTCCACTCTAGTATTTTATTACTTAGGTTTTCATAAGAGTGAGAAAATTTGGAAAAGATCTTTAGAGATCATTGAACCCTTGCCTCTATCTTGAATCTATCAGACCAGATCTTGTTTTTATTTAACCACAGAGACAATTTTCATACCTTCTTTGAAAATGCTGAATTCCAACACAAGAAAGAAAAGAAATAACATAAAGAAGAAAGGGAGGGACTTGGTTGGGATGGAGAGGGGAAGGGCAGAGGAGTCATCTAAAAAAATTAATGAAACTGAGTTACACTTCAGTAGGAAATCAGCAACATAAATTAATGGAAATTTCTGGAGTAGAAGAGAAAACGTTCATTGATCTTTTTGCATGATAGGGAGCTTTCCTAAGCAAGAAACTTTGAGACTTATTTCAATTATATGAAAGACTCCTAGACCAAAGTGAGGTCAGTGGTATCCAACAATACTTCTTATCATCTCTTACTCTTTGAGAATTCTTTGTCAAAATGGAGGATCAATTTTTCATTTTTTAAGTAATGAAAATAATCACTAGCATTTTATGATACTTAATGTTTTTCCAAAGTAATATATGTGTATATAAATATGCATGTACATATGTCTATCCTATCTGTCTATCTATCCATCTCGCTCTCTCTCTCTCCCCCTCTCTCTCTTTGTTGTTTAATAATTTTCAGTCATGTCCAACTCTTTGTGACCCTATTTTGGGGTTTCCCAGCAAAGATACTGGAGTAGTTTGCCATTTCTTTCTCCAGCTCATTTTACAGATGAGGAAATTGAAGCAAATAGGGTTAAGTGACTTGCCCAAGTTCATACAGCTAGTAAGTATCTGAGGCTGGATTTGAACTTACAAATATGACTTTCTGATTCCAGGCTCTGCATTCTGTCCATTGTACTACCTAGCTCACACACATACACACACACACACACACACACACGTACTATATAATGCTATATACAACAAAGCTATGAGGTAGGTGCTATAATTGTCCCCATTTTACAGATGAGAAACTGAAGGAGACAGAAAATTTAAAGATATTGCCCATGATCACAGCCAACAAATCATTGAATCATGATTTGAACTCTGGTGTTTCTGACTCTGATTCCAGAGTTCTATCTACTAGAAAGAGAAATGGCTTACCTTTTCTTATTCTCCTTTACTAAACTTCTATCAAATAGACAGACAGCTGGGTACCAGGGAACCTCAGTTTACACAATAGCCAAATTCTGTGTTGGGGAACTATGTAGATAAAGAAGAAATGTTAATGATCATAGGATGACAGAATTTAGACATAGGAGAGTCCTTAAAATTCCCTAAGTAAAACCCACTCAATTTACAGATGAGGTTAAGCGACTGGCCAAAGATGGCATACAGAATAAGTGGTGAAACTGAATTCAAACAGATCAGTCTTCTTTTCAACACAATCTGGTCTGAAGGAACTTACAGTCCAGGATAAGAGAAAGTAAAATTTGTTAAGCACTTTGTAAAACTTCAAAGAGTTATATAGATGCTTCTTCTTTTTCCTCTTCCTCTTCTCCTCCTTCTCCTCCTCCTCTTCTTTCTCCTCCATTTCTTTCTCCTCCTCCTTTTCCACCTCTCCTTTTTCTCCTCCTCCTTTTCCTCATCCTCTAATTGGGGAGATGAGATTTACACTTGTGAGATAATCTGAGGGCAATGAGAGACAGAATATAACAAGCAATGTTGTATGCTTCCATAAGAATCTGTTCCATAATTTTTTATTATTTTACTGATATGATTACTGTATTAGAGAGAGGTAGCCCATGGTATGGTTAAAAAGAAGACAAAAATATCAAGTTCAAATTCTGACTCTGATCCTTGCAGATTCTTCCCTATCACATCATAAATAAGTTACTGAGCCTCAGATTTCTTTATCTGTAAAATGAGGATGGTATGCATATGTATATGTACATGTATATGTACATATATATATATACTTTGTAGATATGTATATGTATGTACATATGTATATATACTTTGCTATGAAGAAAATGCTTTTCAAGGAATCTTCAATTACTATAGAAATGTAAGTTATAATTTATTTGGAGAATGGGAGCCATCATGATGACTAATGTTTACATAATGCTTTAAGATTTGCCAAGGGCTTTCCTCATTTCTCATTTGAGTCTCATGGCAACTGTTTAAGTCATTCTCTACCTGGTCATAGTATCCTCATTTTACACATGAGACTCAGAGACATCAGGTGACTTGCCCATGGTCACACAAGTAATCAGAGATGGGATTTTTACAGAGTTCTTCTTGCTTTCAAGTTCAGGTTTTTAGACATGGAAGAGTAAGGAAGCTTAAATGGGGTTTCCATTAAATAAACAGAAGCACCTATGGGATGCAGAGCACTATTCTGGGTACTCTGGGGAATGCAAAGTTTAGATAAGTAACAGTCCCTTTCCTGATGATAGTACAAGTCTGATTATGTTACTCCGTCACTTTAGTGACTCCCTATTACCTTGAGATTCAAATATGAAATCCTCCAGCAGTCAAAGCTCTTCATAATCAACCTCCCCCTTTCCAGTTTTCTTACACTTCCCATATACTTCAATCCGGTGACACTGGCCTCTTTGCTGTTCCTCTTACACTCTATCTTCTGACTCCAGGCCCTCATGCCTGCAATGCTCTCCCTCCTCATCTCTGCCTCTTGGTTCCCCTGGCCTTCTTTTAGTCCCAGCTAAAATCCTACCTTCTACAAGAAGGCTTTCCGTATCCCCCTTGAAGCTAGTGTCTTCCCTCTGTTGATTATTGCCAATTTATCTTGCATATATCTTGTTTGTACATAGTTGTTTGCATGACTCTCCTTGAAAGTTTTTTTTTTAACCTTTCTTTGTATCCCTATCACTTAGCATAGTGCCTGGAACTTTAGTGGTAGTTTAATAAATGTTTTTTGGTTTATTGTATTAAAACTATCGGTTCTATTTGAATAGACAAAGATAAGAGGGAGGGAAATTTGAATAAAGGAATAGCAAGAGTGATGAGGATCACTGTTCCATGGGACACTCCCTCTTTATGATCCATTGAAATCAGGATACAGGGCTATGGTCCAAAAGTGTCCTTCTGGCTGGTCCCGACTTCCTGTTTTTCTTTCTCTCTCCCAGACGTAGGGAATCTTTGAATCAAAGGCCACATTTGTGGACCTAGAGGGCTCCATGTGACCTCAGACTGCAGGTTCCCCACCCCTGCTTTAGACTGACCATAGAACGGGAGCAAAGATAAAGAAGTGTGTGATATACTCATCTCCAAAAGAATGCCAGCGCACTGTGCTTCTGCACACCATGTGCTTAAGGAATGTCTTTGGCATAAAACTCACTTCCTACATCTGGGCCCTTGGCTCTGGAAGCCACATATGATCACATCATTTACAAAGTGAAAATTATTTATGGAAGGTGCTGTCTAATCTCAGTCTCATTTGCATGGGGCACCAACACCCATCAAAGGCTAGACCTAGAGGACAAATTTCCTGGAGTCACACATTTCTTTACAAAGCAAAGGCAAAGAAGCAATTTTTCTGAGACTTCATACCCTGTTGATCTCTTTGCAGCTATGGTATAACACAGCTAATAAGAAACAGACTAACCTGATTCACTTTCTGTCAGAAAAGCAGACTTCATATGTGTGGTTGGGGCTTTCTGATGACAAGGTGTGAAGTGGGTGACAATAGACATTCTTGTATTTAGTGGAAGCTATGAACTCATCCTTGCCTTTAATGGAATGAGAAAGGCTGGCCTTTTAAAGGTCCAGTCTTAGATAGAAATATGTCCTAGGATTCTAGATCAAGAGCTGAAAGTGACTCTAGAGACTCTCTGTTTTAGGGGTTCTTATCCTTTTGTGTGTGTGTGTCATGGACCCTTTTAGCAGTCTGGTGAAATTAAGTACATTTTTACCCACCCAAATTCACAGATCCCTAAAATCTTTACACGAACCCTTTTGTATGTTGGAAGTTGGGGCTGAGGGGAGCTCTGTGTCTCTACATTAAAAAAGCCTCTCATGCAGGTCAATCTCTTCATTTTACAGATAAGGAAATTGAAGCCCATCAAAGTTAAGTGACTTGCCCAAGGTCACTGGAGTAGGTAGTATACAAGGAAGTATTGGAATCTAAATCCTTTGACTCTAGAGATTTTCCAAATACCAAAGTAGAGGACTTCCTACATAGTACAGTTGGAGTGAATCCAGGCTATGATTGACATCACGGTTGTTTTTCCTTGACTAGGATGATCTTCTAGTTCTTGGGTTTTTTTATGGACAGTACCCCTGGCTCTCAAAGCAGAACTCAAGCTCTGGCAGGTCTTAGAAAGCTGGACAGGGTTCAGGAGATGGATGGAATGTCTAATATTCAAGCATCAGCCTCTCTAAGTTTGAAGAAGCTTGTCACCAGATTGATTGTAAGATGCTGGATTGTCTTCAGATTATGGGAACTCTTGAAGGTCCTTCACATTATTAATTCAATACAGCAAGCATTTATGAAGCCCTCCTCACCTCTGCCTCCTGGCTTCCCTGCCTTCAATAAAGTCTTAGCTGAAGTCCCATCTCTTATAAGAAGTCTTTCCTAATTCTTCTTAATTCTGATGCTTTCCCTCTGAGATGACTGTGATATCCTGTAAACGTCTAGTTTCTACATATTTGTTTGCTTGTTGTCTCTCCCCATTAGACTGTGACATCCTTGAGGTAAGGGACCATTTTTTGCCTTTTTTTTTGTATAGTCAACACTTAAACATGGTGTTTGGTGCATAGTAAATGCATAAAAATGTCTTATTTTTCATCATGAAAGCTAAAAAAAAATGTGTGAGGGGTATACTAACATTGAGGATATAAGGACAAAATAAAAACAATTCCTATTCTCAAGGAGTTTACATTCTATCACAGGTTGGAACGTGTACACAGATAAATTAAAAACAAGTTTAGAACAGAAGAGTGCTAATAACTTAGAAGAATTTGACTTCTTACAGGAGGGACTATCTGACCTAATCTTTGAAAGAAACCAGTAATTCTAAGTGGTGGGAGTTAGGAGGTGTTTCTGTGTACAACAAGGTATTCCTGGCAGAGGAGTCAGGGAACAAAATGCTGAGTTCAGGGATAATGAGTGGAGCAATTGACTAGAATATGTCATGGAAAGTAATATGAAATATGAAATAAATCTGGAGAGGTAGACTGCAAATGCCAGGCTCAGGAATTTCTATTTTATCCTAGAGGCAATAGGGAGCCACTGATGATTCTTGAGTGTCTCTAAAGTTGCATAAAGGTAAGAGTCACCATAGATGGAGGGAGTATTCACCATGACAAAATTACAAATCCTTGATATTTATGGTTATGAGCATTGTTATTGCTGAATTCACTGGCACATGTTGATGACTAGATGAGAATGGCTAGTCTTATTCTCCCTTTCAAGTCCAGGAGGGAATCAAGTTTCTTATTTATAACTTGGATAGGAAGGGAAGATAGCTGGTGGAGTGGGATGATTGTTGGATTTGGAGATTCTGCCACTTTCCAGAAAGATAATAAGGAGGTTCGATTAGATGGTATCTAAGGGTCTGAGGTCTCTCCCAGGTCTGTAATGCCGTCTGTAAATTTTTTCACAGCAGTTACTAAAAATGGTAATAGCTGATATTAACCTAGCTTTCATGGTTTGTGACATTCTTTATATATACTATCATTTGCTAAACAAAATGAATATACAATATGTGTTGTATGTATATAATTGAACCCTAGGCTCAGAGAAAGGTGGGATTGACTTTGCCCAGTGATGGTATAGGTGATCACTTAAATATTAGAGATACCAAAAGGTCCCTTCACCTCCCAATCCTGCTTCAAAACATCTCCCTCAACAATTTGCCCCCTTTGGAACCTGAAATTTCAGTATCCCTTTGGATGGAACACTGCCCTGAAACATTGTTTTCTGATGACATTTTTGAGAAAGAGGTAGCAAATTGTCATTTACACCATGATATGGATTAGTAAATTAGAGCATCTTCTTGACAGAAGGCACCTTATGCCTGTATCAAAACTGTGGGGATCCCAGAAAGGTTTGGGTAAGCAAGCAAGGTATATAGAGTGGGTAAGTTTGAGAATTGAAAGTCTAGTCAACACCAAAGATAAATCTGGCCTATTTGTAAGTTTGTAAGTTTGGTGTGAGGCAATACAAGTTTGATAAATAATGAATTGGGAGACAAAGGTGAATCAATTATTGTTTGGTGTTGTGTATTCATGTGCAGCCTGGACAATAATGTTATATCTTATTTCCGACTTTGACCTTGAAAGGTAGAAGACTATTTCTCAGAAAGAAGCAGTAAAAGATGCATTTTCTATTTTCTTATTTTTTAGTAAGCTGTACTAAAAGAGATTTGGGCACTAGTCTTAGCTTTGTGGTGTAACACATCAATTGTGTGACCTTGCTAAGTCACTTCCCTCTCTAGATAGGCCAAGATTTCTTCATCTCTAAAGTTGGGGCCCTGAATTTGAGGATCACCAAGGTCGCTACCTGCTCTAGAATTCCATGATTCTATTAGATAAAGGGCATTTTATTTGTCACATGGTCAAAATGCATTCAATTCATTATCTTTCAATGGATTTGTATTTCAAACTTTGCAGAAAAGTTTACTCATACACTAGGACTATAGCTACCTTCTAGGCTGATATTAGCTTGAAAGTTTTTGTTTCATAGAATTACCTTTGGGGTCTCAATGTGATCTATACTTTATCCAAATTACATTAAATTCAACAAGCATTTACAGAGCTAAAACTAGAGTGGGACCACTGGGGCTTTGCTTCAAGGTAGAAAAATATAGAAGGCTGCAACAGCACATTTCCTCTCCTGAGTGGTCCTGCCTCTGGCCTTGTTTTAGGGCAATCCCTCCCCATTCCCAATTGTCTACCTGATGGTCTATTCACTCCAGTGATGCAGAAACATTGTGGTGGCTTCTCTTTTCCCATACAGAGAGAAAAGAAAAAAATAGTCCTTGCCTCAATGGGTTTTCATTCTACTGGGGGATACCACATGTGCACAAATAAGAAAATGCTATATAACTTGAGGTGGAGAGCACACTAACAACTTGATGCATTAGGGAAGTCTTCCCATAGGAAATAGACACCTAAAATGAGTCTTGTAGCAACCTAAGGAGTCTAAGAGGAAGAAGCAGTGCATCCCAAGAGTAACAGACCACCTAGATGAATGCATGGAGGTGAGAAATGGAAGACTGGGATGGAAACAAAATAAGCAGGCCATTTTGGCAGGCATCCATAGTAAACAAAGGCAAGTAACCTAAAGTTAAACTGGAAAGATGAATTGGAAACAGAATGAAGCTGGCCTATGACTCAGGAGGCATGAGTTTTAGTCATGTCTCTACCACTGGTCTGCTATGTGACAATAGAACTGTCTCTTCAACTCTTAGTCTAAGCTCCTTCATCAGAAAAATGGGGATACTAGTACCTGTCCTACTCATCCCTTAGTTGTGCTTTGACAGATAATGCATATGAAAAGGCTTCAAAGGATTAAAAAAAACTAGACAAATGTAAGCAATGAAATATTGTGGCTAGAATCCTTTTATATATTCAACTGGAGGGGAGGAAACTAAACCTTTCAAGCAATATTTCCTATGAGTTAGAATAAATTTTTGTTTGCTCATCATTCTACCCTTTCTAGCTGAAGGGTATCATTTCTTCTCAGTGATTGTTTCCCTCTACATAGTATGTTAGATAATGATAAAATGACATCTAATTATGATTAATAACATTTATATAGCACTTTCCTATTTGTAAAACACTTGATATAGATAATCTCACTTGAGGCTGTGCTCTTCTGCTCTCACTTTTAGCCTAGGCTAGTTCAATAGGTACCATTGGTACTCATTGGTACTCAGAGAGCCAGTCTTGCTTCCTTCAAGTCATCTTCCATCCAACTGTCAAACTGATGTTCTTAGAGCCTAGGTATTGCCATGTCACTGCACTGCTCTGAAAACTTCAGTGACTTTCCATTGATTCCTCTGATTTGTATTTCAACCTCTTCTTCTCAGCCATTTCTCACATGACTTCCCCTCCTGTACTCTGAACAAATGGGCCCATCTTCTCTTTCCCCAACACCACATCTCATCTTCCACTATGCCTAGAACGAATGTTCTCCCTCCCAATCTTCACCATTTGGCATCTCCAGTTCCCTTTGAGATACAACTCAAATTCCACTTCTCATATGATCCCTTTCCCCCAAGTTAGTGCTCTCCTCCTCTTAAAGGTACTTTAAAATTTATTTTCTATATGTTTTACATTTATTTACTTGTATATGTGTCATCACTCACCTCCCAAGTAGGTTATAATCTCTTTCAGGTTGGGATTGTTTCATTGTTGTTTTTGTATTCTAAGTGTCTGACACCCAGTAATCATTTAATAAGCATTTATTGAATTGAGCTGAATTGGATCAAGGTAGTGCCAACAGGTTTATTATCCTTGTTTTGTAGAAGAGAATCCTTGTCTCCTCCTCTAGGAGAAAAAGATGAGAAATTGTAAATCTATTTCTGGTCCTGAGATTCTTGGTTGAGGACCCCATTGAAGTTTTGTACAAAGCACTTTACCAGGCTCCTCAAGAGCTGCTGACAGCCATCATTAGCAGAGTATTTGGAAGAGGGCTGCTGTAATCACTACTGAGTAAATGGAAGCAGTGCACATGTCCAAGAGTCCTGAGAGCATCAGGCAACTTGTTAGATTTAGGAAGTTGGGGGAGAAATGGTGGAAAACAGGAAAATTCTCTCAAGTAACATTTCCCACAATAGAAACATAGAATCAATCATATGGTTCTAATTTAATTTTAATTCATGTTTTTATACACAGTTTATTCAAAGGGTTGATGTTTTACTATGAAAATCTATAAGTGCCAAATTGTCCACAAATTAGAAGATTTTTTTAAAAGTAGTTCTCTGCCACTGGGTTGCAATTTGTTAAAACAAACACCAACATAACTGCAATGCAATCGAATGCCAAGATATTACTGGACTCAGCGAAAATCAAGTAATCTTTTCAGGTTCTATTCTCTCCCAACTAAACTCCCCAGCAATGTCACCAAATGACAAATTGCAGGATGAACGTAAAAGCAGTGCCTTCCAAAATACAATAGTTATACAAGCCATCTATTGTTAATGAAGAATATAATGCAATTTGGCTGTCTGTGATACAATTATGCAAATCAAAGTGGGAACTATCCTGAAATCTCTTTACGTTCCGATTAAAATGAGATAATTTATCAAACAGAATATTACTGATCATGTTTATGTGTTGCACATTAATCCTATTACAATAATGTAGCCTTCTCCTAATGTAATGGATTTGTGCAATCTAACAGAAAATGACTTTTATACTACCCACAATTATAAAAATATTCAAAGCATAGCCATCCTAGTGTAATAGCATATGTCTGCAACTGTACAATAAACCTATTAAAACAAACAAAGCTTATGAATGTAACCTTCATACCAATAAAGATGACAGTAAATTCAATTTTATTGCATTCTCTATTTCAACAACTCCATATGTGATAAGCACTGGGAGCAAATTGCTTTAACCTACCCTCCTTACTTTTTATTTGTGTATGTGCATATATAATATGTATACATAAGTAGATTATATTATTTATGCTTCTCCCTATATATGCCTATGCATGTGCATGCATTTTATTTTTAATGAAAATAAGATTCTAATCACTGTCATGAAGTAGTTATTTATTCCAAGACTATGTGATGATCTCTTGATGAATCCTTTGGTGAGGCAAATATATAAATGGGTAAAGTTACCAGCACTTCAAGAGTGAGATTTCTGTAAAGTATTCTGAGGGATCCAGGGTAAATTTATAAGATTTTAATCTTGGGGCTTTGTAAAATTGCAAAGCTCTGTCACAAAGCAAAATGTACACAGTGCATCATTTCCCCTTTCTTATGGCTCTGCACATGTGGAAAGATTTAAACATGGTGCACCCATGTGTAGGAGACATGTTCATGTTTCTTCTTATATGGGTTTGACAACAAAAAGACTAACAGGGACAATGTCAGGAAGAGTAATTAGCAATTGATTTAGGTTCCATTTACACTTCTGTTGTCAAGAGTAATCATTTTTGTGTTCAAACAAACCTTTTAAGTTTTTGGAATCATTAGTGCCTACCAGGGAATGAGGGTGCGTTTACATTTCACAAATATGCTTAATTTTCACTTCTATCCTTTCACTTCTCATTCATTTCTCCTAACTCTTATCTCCCTTAGCATTTTTACAAGATCACACTTATAAACACAACACGAGGTCTTATTTTGGCTAACAAATGTTCAACCTCTGAAGCAGAATTATAAATAGTAGTTTAGTTAGTTAGTTTTCCAATCATCTTTCTCTATTGTAGACATTAGCCGTGAACCAGGCAATGCTGCAACAAATATGCTTCAGAGTAAGACCACACCTGATTTTCCCCAGACCTCTTAGGACTCTCTGGGTTTGAGATATATGGGTCAAACCTTCAACAAACAGAAACTGTGGAAAAGCTCCTTTCTCCATAGACTAAGTGCTCATCCATAGGCAGTCATCCTGACTTTTGTTGACACTGGACTTAGATGACTCTCTGGAAGAGAGAATGAGGCCTACAACTTTGTGCAACTCTGCCTTACTTAAATGCAATTAACATGCAAGTCAAGATGTCACTTATGATGTCATTGATCATGAGTTTGTAGCAGAAAACTTGTGACACGTCATACATTTACTAGAGGATTAAATTCTACTTTGATACCAAGCTTAAACATAAAGCAAGAAAGGGTACATCATTCAATAAGTTTGGACATGCTTTCTCATTGCATTGACAGTATTACAAAATGTCTTTCTTGATTGGTCCTACCATCCAGTTGTTCAAGGGTGCAAGTTAGTACGAGGTTGAATTCAGTGATGTGACATTATATTGTATGTTGTATGTCAAGTCGACAAACATTCATTAAGCACCTGCTATGTACTAGGTATCCAAGTGCCAAAGATGCAAAGAAAGACACAACAAAAGAAAATGAAATAAAACAAAATAATTCCTGATCTCAAGTAGTTCACAGTCTAACAGAAGAGATAGTATGCCAACAGTTAAGTGCAAACAAGAAACTGACAGGATAATTTGGAAATAGTCAGGAAAGATACTCATTTAGGACTAGAAAAATTCTAGAAAAGATTACTAGGGGGATAGGGAAAGGTTTATTGCTAAAAGTGAGATTTGGTGGGGATCTTCAGGAAGTCAAAGAAGCCAGGAAATGGAAATGAGGATGGAGAGAATGCCAGGCATGGTGAATAGCTAGTAAAAATGCAGTTAGGAGACAGGAGGGAGAAACAGCAAGGAGGCCAGTATTACTTACTGGGTCACAGAGTATATAGAGGGGAGTAAATTGTACAAAAATGGGAAAGGTAAGAGGTCATCACATTATGAGGAGCTTTTCATATACGGAGTCGCTGGAGATTTTTAAATGGTGTGGAGAGGTGGCATGGTCAGGCCTATGCTTTAGAAAGATCACTTTGATACCTAAGTGGAGGATAATTGGAAAAAGGGGATATACGAGATAGGGAGACCAAAAAGCTGGCTATTGCAATAGTCTAGTGTGAGGTGATTGAAAGCTGCATTTTGATGATAGAAATGTTAAGGAGATACATACATACATATATATATATATATATATATATATATATATATA
>CM053771.1:255698284-255848338 GCA_028658325.1 Potorous gilbertii
ATAGATAGATAGATAGATAGATAGATATGTTAGTATATATATGAGAGATTTTATGAATAATTGGCAACTTGGCAGCTATGTACGTGTATATGTGAAGTTTAATTTTGAGTTTCACTTGTTGAATTAGAATAATGTGTCATAAAAAATGTGTCTCCTCTAGTTTTCCTCTTCTTCTATGGTAATTTAAAGTTACTTCAGAATTAGAAATTTCATTCCCTTATTTTGGAATACAGTACTGGATTTTTTTTTTAAACACAAGGAATTGTTAATAGTGAAGTCAACATTTGATGCCACTTTCAAGCATTTATTTTTTCCAAAGGTTTACAAAGGTTGGGAAGGGAAAGTATAAGTATTTGTCTTGGTTTAAATGGCTGAATGAAGTTTTAACTCTTGTGAATGTAGCTGTCTGGAAACTTTGCATACTTTTTGGCCCAGCGATACCATTACTAGGCCTATATTCCAAAGAGTTTGAAGGTAGAGGAAAAAGAGCCATACATACATACAAAAAACATTTGTAGTAGCTCTTCTCATAGTAGCAAAAAAATTAGAAACTAAAGAAAGGGGTGCCCACCTGCCCACTGGCACAAAGCCCACTGACTAAGCTAAACATGGTATACAAATGTAATATAATTTTATTGCATCTTAAGAAATAATGAAATGGATAGTTTTAGAAGAAATTGGGAAGTCCTCTTAGATCTCACCTGGATGAATAAAGTAGGCAGAATCAGGTGAACATCATACAATGGCAATATTATAAAGAAAAACAACTTTGAAAAACATTAGAACTCTGATCAATTCAATGACTGTCCAAGATTGACAGAGAGGAGATGGGCTTAACATGTAGAAAGAGACATACATTTTTAGATGTGACCAATGATGGAATTTGCTTTTCTTGACTATGAATATTTATTGATGATGAAGGTTTTCTTTTCCTTTTTATGGGGGGTTATTGTTTAGTTGGAGAATGGGTGGGAGAGAAAAGGAAAATAAATGCTTTTTAATTGGAAAAAAACAAAGAATTAATTTTTTTTAAAAAAAGAAAACATAAAGTTGTTAACTAGAAAGGAACATAATATTGCTACTCATTGAGTTCTACTAGTCTAAATATGGAGTGCCCTGATCACTGAGACCAGGGTAGACTTGGACCATCATCTGAAACAAAAACAACCAGTGGCACTGTTTTAATTTCTCTTCCCCTTTGTATTATTTTTGTCAGGAGCACATCTTTTTATCCTCCCTTTGAATTCAGTCATATCCTTCCTTTCCCTTGTTCACTACTCAACCATAGGGATTGCTAAGTACTTTTCCCCTTCAACTTAATCAAAGAACATTGAACTTAGAATTAGAGGTCCTGGGTTCAAATTCCATCTCTGTTTCTTATTAGCTAAGTTATGGTGGACAGTTACTTCTGTAAAATTAGAGTCTAAATGATCTCTAAGGTTCTTTCTAGCTCTACAGACTATTATACCAAGGAACATTTTGAAGTATCTACTATATGTAAAGGACTGAGCTAGGCACTAAGGGAGACCCCACTATAGAGTTTTAGCTAACCCCGCACTTCTGGAATGGAGACATTTGACAAGAGGATATGAGTTGTCACCAGGCCATCCTGTAAAAGTTTTGGACCATAGCCCATAGAGCATCAAAGAAATATCTCCTGCCCGATAGGATTTCCCTCACCAGAGCAGGGAAATCTAGTAGCTTTGAGTGATCACAAATAGAAACAGCAGAGATGTAGTCATAACTGGATGGTGTGAAACCTGTGGAGACAGCACATCTGGAAGACATCAATCTTCCTGGTTCAGACCTTGTGAGCTGACCACGCCTCCCTTTCATATCATAACACAGATTTTTCTGCTCTACTATTGAGCACACTCTCAGATTGGTGTCTTTTTACTTAGGATGCTAATAAATGAATCCTTTTGGAACTGAAAGTTCATATGGTCAAAATTTAGAGTTGAAAGAGATCCCAAAGTCATGTATTCTAATACCCTTCTCCCATCCCCATTTTACAAATGAGAAATCTGAGGCCAAAAGGGTCTAAACGACTAGTCCAAGATCACAAGGGTGTTGAATAAATAGCAGAGCCAAATTTTTTTTTTAAAAAATAAGCATTTATTAAGCACTTAGTATGTGTCTGGCACTATGCTATGGAGTTCAAAAATATTATCTGTGACCCTGAGAAATATGTACTCTGAGTACTATTTTAGGATAATAGTTATATAGGTACTGTTATTCCCATTTTATACTTGAGAAAACTGAGCCAAACAAAAGTTAAATGATTTGTCCAGGGTCACACAGCTCATAATTTCCTGAGGCAGGATTTGAAGTCAGGTCTTCCTGACCCCCAGATCCATATCTCTCTCAATTTTTCCACCTAGCTGTCTTTAGATTCATAAGAGTTGTTCAGGGTCTTCTTTATGGTACAGAGACATCAGGACTGTTCTGTACTCCTTTATCATGAAGATGATTTGTAGCAAATCAGATAGATCACATCTTTCAAGACCAGTGAGATTTGTGTGGTACTACTAAAGGGATCAGCTAATGCCTGCAGTAATGAGCAAGTCTGTGGGTGAGGTTTCAGTTAAACCTTTTATTATGAAAACTAGTTGTCTTTATGTTCTGATTGACCAAGATCATTGGTACTCATGAGTATATGAAAACATGTTGGCATTTTCCTAAGCATGTTTGAATCTCCACATAGGTTGCCACTTAGGAACCTGTACTTGACTGTTACATTCTAATGTTAACACCTATGATCGTATCTTAGAGGCTTTTTTAAGGTAAGTGATGAGTAATCTCAATAGTGGAAGTTTAGACAGAATCTTGATTCATGAAATTGCTGATAGTTCTTACTTGTTCTGCCCATTAAGTTATGTTCTCTTTTTATCTAGAACTTAGATACATTAGCTTTGCTCAATCTACTCTTAAATTTAATAGAGGAATTTTAGCTCACTATCTTTGAGTTTGGACATCCCAGAGTTAGTATGAGAAATGTCCCATATCTAAAGTCATTTGATACAACATAATCCTTATTAGAATGCTTGGTTTCCTGGTGGAAATTCTGGTATGGGCCTTGAATTGGTTTTGCGCTATTAGGAATGGAAACAGAATTCCCAGAATGAGAAGTATCTTGACCAAATGCTTGGCTTACGAAAGGGGTAGGATCAAGGAGCAAAAATAGAATGATTTTAACCTCTTCTGGATCTTTTCCCATTCTATGTTAGGAAAGAAGGGAGTTGTAGTCATTTTCTGAAATGTGGCCAAAAGCTATGGTGGTTCTTGTGGTTTTTGATGATTGAGGCAGAGAACTTTCAACCTCAATTCTTTAACAATATTTCAAATGTTATAGCCATAAGGAAAAAACAAGTGTGTGTGCGTGTGTGTGTGTGTATGTGTGTGTGTGGGGGGGGGAGGTGGGGTTTGTAGGTGTGTGTGGATGTGTGTTTGGGAGCAGAAGAAGGACCCAGAGAGGAATTTCTTAAGACCTGAGAGGCAAAGTAGCAAACATCACAATTTCCTCAGCTGAAAACAATGAGTTAATTGGATTAAATGACTTTGAGCACTAGAGATCTAAGATCTATGATCATATGGTATTGTGATCTTAGGTGATAGTAGTGCCTAACACTGTGCCTTTCACATTAGGTACTCAATAAATATTTATTGATTGACAGAATTCTGGTCAGTGACTAGAATTCAGATCTCTATTTCACAAGTTAATACATGACTTCATTGGGATCCAGATGGTTATCGCCATAGGATTGTCAATAAGTGCCCCATGTAGGGTGGAAAAATATCAAGTCTAGGGAATATTCAGGTGCAGAGTGAAGTGAGGAAAGAACTTTATAAATCTTAAAGTACTGCACAAATATGGGTACATAGTTATTTAAATTACTCTTAAAGAAATTCCTCTCCAGAACTTCATACATCATATTTCACATAGTAGTTGCTCAATAACCATTGACTTCTTAGTCATGTCATAGAACTTTTGAACTCAGAAAGATATTCAATATCTTCTAGTTCATTTCCTATATTTTAACACATGGGGAGATAGAGACCTAGAAAGGGGGAGTGGTTTGTCTAAGGTCACTTGGCTACTCAATGATAAAGTTGTATCTTTTTGTCTTTTAGTCTAGTGCTCTTTGAAGTGTAATTATTTCTTCCTTTTATTAAAATATTAATACTAATGATGGGCAGCTAGATAGTGCAGTGGAGTCAGGAATCTGGTCTCAGATACTTAACTAGCTGTGTCAAGTCACTTGACCCTATTTGCTCAGTTTCCTCATCTGTGTAATGAGCTGGAGAAGGAGATGGCAAACCACTCCAGTACCTTTGCCAAGAAAACCCCAAATGGGGTCATGAAGAATTGATCATGACTGAAATGACTAAACAATGAAAATAACAACCAAAGAATAATAAAAGTAGTAGTAGTGAGTAGCAGGAGGAGAAGGAGTAGTAAGGAGAATTGTTACTATTCAAGTAGTGAGAAACCAGATGATGTGGGGGATAGAGAACTGACCTCTGAGTCAGGACAAGCTCTGCCTCTGTTATATGGCAGACCAAATCACTTAACATATCCATGCCCATGGCAATTCTCTTAGTTTTAGGGCAAGTGTAGGTCTATTTTGGTGAAGAAATTCTTGACCTACATTGAAATCACAATTCTATTAAAATACTTCAAGTAATATTTAAGTTAGTGCAAATATATAGAATGTATAGCTAATATGCCATGAAGAAGAAATGAGAAAGGTGATTAATCAAGGAAATCTTTGTCATTATTCAGGTGAAAGAGGCAGAATTTAAGACTATGAGTTGCAGAATGGTTCCTGCTTAATTCATGGCATTTACTCATCCTTAGTTTCCTCTCCTTAAAGTGAGACGTTGATTGTGTAACCTATAAATTAGTGAAGAGGAAGGGGATTGCATTAATATGCACCTAACTATTTGCCAGTCACTATGATAAATACTTTTACAAATACGATCTCATTTGACTGTTATCTTCTAATTCTACATATTAGGATCCTCCAGTCCCATTGCAAATGTGAAAAAATTATGAGTCTAATGACAAGATCACCTCATTGGCGCTGCTGGTGTTGGTCATGGTTACACTTGTTCTATAGAGCTCAAGATTTGGATATATCACCATTGTATTCTTTATCATTTTCTCTTTTAATTCCACTTTGCTTCAATCAGTTTCTGCATCTCGGTATAGCTTTACCATGGGATCTTGAAGGCAGGACTGCTCTTGCTACGTTATTTATTCCAAATACAACACTCTCTCCCTCCATGTAGACTTTCCATGCCCCTTTAATATCACTGGAATTTTTCAAGTGCCTGTCTAAAATTATCCCTGGCTCCTGCCAGGGGGTGGGCAGCATTAGTTCTTCTTAGGAGTTATAAATCCAGTGTCCCCGCTGGGCCCATTGTTTCAGGTCCAAAAGTGTATGGATTTCATCTTGAAGGTTTTCCTTTCTTCTTTGTTATGAAATGGGTAATCTGATATTGCTGAATGGAAATCCTCATTTGAAGACTTTTTTGGCATTGACTCTACTTCCAACTCCTACAAACCCTGGGGTTTTTTTGGAGGGGAAAAAGTCATTTATAATATCAACATTTCTAGATCATGTTTTAAAGGAGGTTATAGGCGTTTGGAGTAACCACATGCCAAAACTGTCTACTTCTAATCTAACAACCCCCTAGGTTGAAACCATAGTGAGACTGAGAGACAGGCGGCCAAAAGCTATAAAACTCTTTGGGGATATTTACAATTCCCAAATTCAACCAAAATTGTTTCCACTCAAAATTAATACTTGAAAACAGATTTTGAAGTCCAAATTTAGACTAGGCCCTTGGTTCTTTGGATCCACATAGAGACATGGACTTCGAAGTAAATGTGTTTGGTCTGGGATTGGTGGCCCCTGGAGAAAAAAAATAGGGAGAGGAAAGGACAGTTTGAATAGATGGTCCATTTTGGTTTTATGTCAGGATAATATAGTCTTGTTAGAGCTAAGGACGAAATGTTGTACAATGTCCAGAGCCAGGAATGATAACCAGGAAATTTATGAAGTGTTTCTATTTATATTTATATTCCTGCCTTTGTTTAAGAGGGCCTGCTTCAGTTTCTGAGCAACAGAAAATGTGATTGTATTTCCTATAGATCTTTTCACCTGCATTTAAGTCTCAGCTAATACATTCATATCTTAACATGTCTAGCCAAAACACAAGTTCTTACTTAAAACAGCAATTAGCGATAGGAATAAAAAGATAAATAGATATTTAACTCATCAATCTGTAAGTTGTTCTTCTCTACCATGGCCATTAGTCAGTGTTTGGTCTGTGGCTGAACATTTACATACCACCTTCCAATGAAGGGTTTTATGGGTGTTTCCTGGTCAGTTCTCACTTATAGAATAAAGGTTCTGAATTATCATGTCCATTTTACAGACGGGGTAATCGGAGACACAGCGAGGTAAAGGGTTTTCCCTCGAGTCACACAAATCAAATCCACAGTTTCCAATTCACTTTGTAAATGGGCCATCTGCATTGCCTGAGTGAGCATGGACGTTGGCACAGCTGCTCTTGCTTATAAGGAGTAATTTTCCTATCCTCTCACACGATATCTTGTCTGCACAAGGAGTGTCCTTTGAAGCCAGTGGAAGAGCTGCTGAAGGAGAGATTTGTTATTGGGAAAGCTGATGAGAATTGAGTGGATGTGGAATGCATTCATATTTATAGGAATGCTAAGTGACACTCTACATCATACATTTTGTAGCCCATCCCAGGCCTATGTTTCTGGCTTTTTTTGCCTATCCCTCCTTTTCTCAAACACTTTTAATACAGCTGAACTGGGTTTTTTGCTTCCTGGAATGGGCCTTTGTTTTTCATACCTCTTCAATATTAACACCATTCCCTCCACAATGCCCTTTTTCTCTCTTTGCCTACCAAAGGCCACCTACCCTAAATGCTTGGCTCAAAATCTACTTCCTCCCTGAAAGTTTTCCTTGAGTCCTCCAGTTAAAAGTGACACTTTCTCATGCAACTCACCTCCTGACAGAGAAACGATGGACTCAAGATGCAGAATGAGTCAGACACTTTTGGACATGGCCAATGTGGGAATTTGTTTTTCTTGACTCTGTATGTTTGTTTTGAGGGACTTTTCTTCCTTCTTTTTTGTTCAGTTGGTGTTTAGGAAAAGATGAGAGAGAAAATAAATGTTGTTAATTAAAAAATTAAATTAAAAATGCTTCCTATGTGACTGAGAAAAATGCTTTCCCTCACTGGGCTTCATTTTACTCATCTGCAAATTAAGGGGGCTGGGGTAAGATGGATTCTAAAGCTCCCTCTTCAGTACTTTCATTGATCTGTAGATGGGTATACACTTTACAATAAAATATGTCATCACCCTACTATATATTCTCAAGCTGTTCAATTTTTGCTTATGTCTTCCAACTAAATCTTTCTTAGAATATCTATCCAACACATTAGAGGCTTTTTTCCCTAGGTTTTTCAGCTTTTTCTGAGTACTCTTACTGTCCATCTATTATTCCCCTCTCTTGCTACATAACTGGTTCACCTCCTTTTCTGACTGAACTTTCCCTGGACATTACCTGTTACATGACTTCTTATTACTAATGCACTTCAGTCTACTTATACCTACTGTGCATTTCTCCATCATCCTTTGGATCAATTACATTTTTTGACTCTTTGGTACTTGTGGCATTCCATGATTCCCAGACATAATATGTACCACAAGGATAATGGATATATTATATATATATATATATATATATATATATATATATATATATCCATTATATGTATTATATATATCCATATTACATATATATACCTATATAATGCATATATTTACTTGTGCCCATTATTGTAAAATAGTTAAATATTTTATAAATTTTTTTATGACAAAGAACCTGTTTATACAAATCAGTTAACAAAAATCAAGCACTAAAATAATTCTCAATAAAATATTATAGTAACTTTACTATAGTCAACAAGAGAATAAGGTTCTCAGGGAATTTAAATTGTACTGAGTTTTTCCTACAGTTTCCTGTAGTTCAGAAATTACCTACAAGCCTCAAGCACTTGAAGGTTGAAGATTCTATATCTTCATGTGTTAAGGTCACCTTAAGGATTTCAGTCTTCTCCAGACCATGCAGATAGCAATGCATGTCCTTCTTTAGGGAGTCAGGGAAAATGAAATGGCAGTGAAAGTCAACCACCTAATTAATGTAATTGAAGCATTTGTGTGAAGGGGGTATGGAACATTGTATTAGGCATGTAATAGAATCTGGTGAGTTATCATATCATAGTTTGAAGAGTTAGACCACCTTAGAGTTTATCTGCTTCAACTATCTCATTTTACAGATGAAGAAACTGAGGTACAAAAAGGGAAAGTTGATTATGTAGCTTGTCATCTACTTTATCTGGAAGAAAATAAAACTTTGCAAGCTGTTAGAGTTGGGGATGAAATACCTTCATATCCTTCTTTTCACAGTGTTTATCAGTCTCGTTAATTCTAAAGGTCTGTATTATTGCCAAGATGGAGGATGGGGAAAGGGAATGACAACTTTGTCTCTGTTTATGGAGAATAGGATATTTTAAAACACACCTTGCATTTTTAAAGAGCTATCAGATGGTGCTGAGAGCTTTGCAGACAGCATCACACAACATCTGGACTGTGAAAGTGACTCAGCTCTCATGCTTTCTATACAGCTGGAGTGGGAAAGATCTTTTTGTCAGGAGATGGGGGAATGGTTAGCATGCTTCTGACATCTGGAGTCCTACTGAATTCCTCATTCTCCCACCTCATGCAGAATAGAAATGTAGATTTTTCAATGAAGATTTGTAAAGAAAAATTTATAATTATTTACTCAGACAAAACTGCCATCACTATTTCTTTTTTCTATTATAGCTAGCAGATTCAGGTAGATGGTTTTTAGGTAATTCAAAGATACTTTTGTAAGGCTTAGTCTGTACCCATTAGTGCAGAGGTCAAAATTTTGCCTTTGCTCCCCTCTTCCTCACCCTCTCTTGCCCCTAATTTCCATAGTTCACTCTGCTCTAACCTTGGTACCCAAGGTAGGCCTGAACACTGATATTGTATCCAATGTTCCTGACCTTTCCCTACTTCTTTTTTGCATGAAAACCATCCTTGTCAGAGTCCCTAAGGATTTCAAAACCTGCTAAGGGACTGAAGCTGACCTGAACAATTCATCTGAGTTCAGGTGTTAATGGAAGATAATGCCTTGATGTATTATCCCTCCTGGATAACATTGACATTTTAACAGGGGCCTCCACTACCTTGATCCAAAGCTGGGAGTAATATGGGCATTTCAGGCATGTTAGCAGAAGGTGAGGGCTGGTATTTTGGGACTGAGGTGAAGCCAAGGAGTGTGTTTTCAGTGACCTTGAAATCACATCATATTGAAGGCTGCCTATTCTGGCTCTTCCCTGACCTTTTGACCCAATCCAATAATCCTCAATCAGAAGACTGAAAAATTTGAGATTCCCATCCACAAAATACTTGAGCCAGGTCAGAAAACTCAGGGTTATTTAGAATACTAGCAGGTATAAAAATTTAGGAAGAAATTGCAAATCTCAGTTGGGAATAAATTTGGGGTGTGTTACGTGGGCCCAAGGGGAGGGTTTCAGTGTTTTTGGAAGTCAGAGGTGATAAGAAGCAAGGAATACTCAGGATTTCAGGCAAGGCGGTATGATTTCTGAACAGCATAAGCCTTTATGGCTGTTGGGAGCTTTTCTGCTCTGCTGGGGTTGTAATTACAGCATCTGAAAGCTTGCGTGACATTGCTAATTTTGGAGAAAATGGGACAGTGATATCTAGAACACTCAGGCTCAGGTTTCTGATTATAGCCTCCCTGTATCACCAAATCAAACGAAGCAATAGTATAGGCATTAGAAAATATTATTATTAGAGAAATGTTCCTAACGATGGGAATGAAAAATGTAAATGCCAACTCTTTAGAGAGCTTAAAGAGATTAATTGGAATAATAAAACAACTAAAAGTCAAATTGGTTATGGAGCTGTAGCTTGAAAATGATGAATTCTACTTGAAGCCTTTTCCCCTCTCCTTTGGCAGATTCTTCTTGCTAAAAAAAAAAAGTAAAAATAAATGAGTGAAACTGAATTCTGCAAGTATCTTCAGATCTGTGAAGAACAATATATTATGAAGGATACTGAAAAAATATTTTTCATTTGTACTAAAGCTAGATGGGAAAAGAAAAAGCAGGTTGTAGGCAAGGAAACCCTTTCTACAGGAACATAGGGTTAACATTGCAATGTGTAATCAAAGGAAGGTTTGAGTAAATCTTCAACAGACAAATTAGTGATGAATCCTGTGAGGAGGCAGGAGAAATAGGCTAGGAGGTGGTTTAGAGGCATTGTTTACAAATGGCATAAAAATATTGTGAAAGAAAAATTCAACTAGCAGAGTTTGTATGATGGCCCCAAAACACTTAGCACAGAAGCTCCAAAGTTGTTTCATTTATTTCATTGTAAATAGATGTCATTTATCTAAAGGCAGTATTTGTGTATGTGTGTGTGTATGTGTGTATGTGTGTGTGTGTGTGCGCTCACGTGCCTACAGATAGATGATTGTTTACCCCCAGTCCCCAACCCCCAAACCATCAGTTTTTTGGTCAAAACACTGGAGTCAGTGACATCACATAGATGCAGAGGCAAAGTCACTTTCAGACTTTCACACCTCAGACACTACGATGATACTATTGTAATATTTTAACTTTATATTTGTAGTTTCTACTTCCAAAAAGTTTTAGTAGTATTGATATTTGAGGGAGAAGGGCTATTGTAGTCTGTGGAGGAAAATTCATTCATTCATTCAACTAAAAAGGGTTTTTCCCAGTTAAATCTCCAACTCCAACCCCTTAGTATTCTGTTTCTTCTCTGCAGCTCCCTTTACTGTCTGTATCAACAATCAGTTGTTTATTATTTGTGACTTTTTGAATTATCTTTTGCCCTTTCTTTTTTACTCCAATTAGAAGGTAAACTTAAGGATAGAAACCATGTCATGTTTTTTTAAACTTTTTAATTTTTTGGTATCTCCCCAAGTGCCTATAGACAAGAAAGACTTCTAATTTGTGATCCTTTGAACATCTGGTTTTATTTGATTCACCTAGACCTGAATTTGACACAGGAGCAAGTCATCTCAGTGTCATCTGTTCAGAAGGCATTGTCTGAGGTTATCTCCTGTAGCCCAAGGTTAATAATGCCCTTCCTGGGCATTAGGTCCAAAAAGCATGATGGCCATGAAGGCTATACGTGTGATTTCAGTGGCCTCTAGAAATCTTCAAGAACCACAGGGTGACGGGGAAGGGACTCCAACTACTTAATCTTACATACTCCATCTTTATATTCTCCAGAATGGTTGAGTCTCTCTCTCTCTGTCTCTCTCTGTCTCTCTCTCTCTGTCTCTGATAAAGATGTTGGAGCTCATGTATCAAGATCCCATTTGCTGACACCAGATAACTCAACTTTTCATGCAGTGAAGTCATCTGCAGTGGCAAAGTAAGAGTTGGGATAGGGGGAAGGAAGATGTTAAAAATAAATCACCACCTTGTGTTATAAGATGCATGTTTGAAATCTAACAGATCCACCTTTATCTCAGTTGAGTTTTTGAGTCAT
Source organism: Potorous gilbertii (assembly GCA_028658325.1). Classification (NCBI taxonomy): domain Eukaryota; kingdom Metazoa; phylum Chordata; class Mammalia; order Diprotodontia; family Potoroidae; genus Potorous; species Potorous gilbertii. The sequence continues at coordinate 255,709,962 of CM053771.1, forward strand.
TCTTAATATCCACCCCCTAACACTAAATATTTAGAAACCAATAAAAAGATAGAGATGCTGTAGGGAGATGGGTGGGGGGGAGTGTTTGAGGATGAGAGGGGGACGTGGTTCCGTATAGGAGTGTGTTCCTTCTACAATCTAAGAGATACAAATAGAAAGGAGCAGGCACAACATAAATATTTCCTATTATGGAGAAACTAAAGTCACAATGGAATCTGTCATGCTTGTGATATGAGAGATGGACAATATTTCTGCGCTGCTGCCATGCTGGCACTTGAATGGAGTTTATATTTTGTTTATGGAGCTGAATCCGAAGCCTTTATTTTTTGGGCCCAGCCTGTGTAATTCTTCTTCATGGGAGCTCGAAATGACTGTGGAGCAGCTCAATATTCCATTTATTTTATTTATAAAAGAAATTCAAAGCCTGAAAAGATGAAGTAATTGACTTACTGGGATGACAGTTAAACCCACTAAATTTAATCTTATCCTCTCAAGTACAACATATCGCGCTTACAAATTATCGCCCCGCACCAGACAGACCTGCTCTCTTCACCTAATGCAAATGGAAATGGAGGCCTCTGTTATTGTATTATCTGACTTTACTATCAGCATTAATCCGGCTTAGCTCACTTAATGATGCCACTTGTGGCACTCTGAAGGCAGCAGAGAAGTCTATAAACTACTTCCATTAAAATGCAAATCGGGGCCCACAGAGAAAATAAGTGACACAAAAGTAGGAGAATTCGGCCATCCACCGCATTAGCCTCTCGCCGCACCGAACTGATACAAGTATAATAACTGATGCCGTGATTATCATGCCGGCTGTGGATGCCTGATGAAAGGGAGCCAGCCTAGCACAGAACGTCACAAAAAGTGCTCCAACAAGCCAGGGTATTTAATTTCTGAAGAGATTTATATTTTTTGTTGTCAGGAAATGAACAAATACTTATCAATGTAAAAACTGCTATCTGAAATCTCCCTGCCAGGTTTTTCATACTGATATTATTTGCACCCCATAACACAGGAAATGAAAATCTTCTATGCCTTTCACATCTCTGCTGTATCTTAAAATCCTTTGGTAACAGGCTTGCCTTAAAAAAAAAAAGCTTCGCCCCCCCTCCCCAACCTCTTCCCACCCCCATAAACACAAAAGAAAACTTCTGTGAGCTAAGGCTTAAGAATCACTCATGTTGGAGTTTGCCAACCAGACTTGGGCTTTTCTTGCAGGGCTCTGTCCTTTGGGGGTGGGAAACCCCCAGCATACAAGACTGTAACATCTGTTTTACTTAAGAGACCTCATTTGGTTTTTGCCTGAAAAAGAAAAAAGAGTATTCCCTTTCAGGGTGAGGAATCCTCATCGAGGGGTCTTGTATTGATTCAAAACGGAGCATAATAAAACATGAGCAGGTGATTCAGTTTCATATTTTGATTCCTTTGTTTAAAAAAAAAATGCTCTCAAGTTCTCCTGTGTCTGCTTAGGGATCGTCGCATCTTCCCTTGGATGTTAGCAAGAGTAGAAGGGCTGGACCAGCTGTATTCTGTGTCTTGCGGGGGATGAGGCCGAAGGTAAACCATTTCTCACAGTCCCTAGGCAGTAAGCCCATCAATTGTGGTGAAGCTCTCAAATCCTCACCAGGATTTATTGTGGTGGCCGTGGGATCAATAAGACATTTTAAATATTACAATACCTTTTATCGAAACAATATTAAAACAAAAACATTTTATCCTGTCATGGGGGCACAATTAAAATTGATTTTGGCAATCTTATTGGAGGCCCCCACCAGCCCCATTTGTCCAACAACTCAGGACAATTTGGTGTGAGCTCGTGTGATTGGCTGGGACTTAGCAGCGGAGAGGCCCCGAAGGAGCAAGGAAGGGATACTGATGTAGTTTGCTCAGCTGAGTGACTGGGACCAATTAATTGAGGGCCACAAGAAGTCATCTCCTGCTGAACCCACAGAGACCTGGTTCAACCACTGCCAAACCATTGCCTTTCTGAAGGCAAATGCAACTTGCAAGGAGGAAGAAACAGCTTTTCTTTTCAGATTTGACTACTGAAGATAGTAATTTGGTCTTTTTATGTCTCAATTTCCTCTTCTGTAGAATGGGGATCAGAGGAGATCATCCTTACACCTACTTGACAGCAAGGCTATGAGTCTTAGATATGAAATGTAAAGGATCTTTGATAGGTATATTGGCCCATCACTGTATAATTATTATAAAGAAGAGGGAGGAGGTTGATCAGTGGTATGGTGATGAAAGCATTGGATTATGTGTGAGGAGATCAAGGGTTGATTAATTTCAATAAAAAAATTTCCCTCCATAAAGTGAGCTGATTAGATTAAAGGACCTCTCAGGTCTTTTTTAACTCTATAATCAGTCTTATTATGAAGTTTTAATTAATTAATAGTTTTTATTCTGCTGTCCCTTGGGGAAACTGAGGCCCAGACTGGTGAAATGTAAACAAGATATATAACTAGTAAGCAGTTGAACCTGGTTTAAAAACTAGGACAACTCACTCTAAATCTGCCATTCATGCCACTATATAATGCTGGCTTCTGTATAGTACTCATTAAGTGTGAAGAAAATTGTAGGGTGTTAAACATTGCAGGATTAAAATCTAGAAAATTTCTTGCCCAGAAGAACTCCGTAGACTTGAGGGGGGGGACGAGCCATGAGATAGGACATGGATCCTTCCTGCTGAGTCATTCTGGTGGATTCTGGAAATATTTATTGCTTCAACACTTGTGATGATTAACCTGCTCTCTCTCCTTGCTCTGAGAGGAAGCCCAGCACCCACCTCTGCATACACACTTCTTTCATATTAAGCTAAACCCCTAAAACCTGTCTCCTTGAGAAAATGACACTATTTTAATTTGTTTTGTTTTCCCACGATGTCATGGAACAGTGGAAACAGTATATACTTGGATTCAGAGAATCAGGGTTTGAAGGTCATCTCTGCCTCTGCATGACCTTGGGCAAGCCACTTAACCATCTCCGTTCTCAGTTTCCTCATCTGTAAAATAAAGATATTAGACTAGATAACCTCTTAGGTCTTTTCCACCTCTAAATCCTATTCTTCCTTATTCAGAAGAGCTCAAAGAGGAAGCAAAGCTTTCTTATGCGTAAGACGGTTGAGGTTGGCAACGTGTGTAGGGCAATGTATGCGTGTGTCCACGGTGGACCGTGTTTTACAATACTCCTCCTGAGTATTATTCTCTACCTGAGGCATACAGCCTTCACCAGAAGCAAAATTTTCTGGAATTAAAAATAGACACAGTTATAAAAGGTAGTATTGAAAAGTGTTCCTTCTTTTATCCATCTTGTGTGTTGTGCTCACCCCTTTCTCAGGGTCTGTGTGAGAATGTTTAAGGATAATAAAGCTGGGTATTTGGATGTTCTTCCCTGTGGCCATGGCTCTGTAAAGCAAGTCTAGACCCATCCTGAGAACCTAGTACATAAAGAGATTGTTTTTGGGGGAAATAAATTACTGCTTTTTTCTTACATCTACGTTGTCTCAGAATATTTTCTTCTGGGACCTTCGGATTGGATCAATTCCAGGCTTTGAATCCTGATGGCAACGGTAGGCTGAATTTAAATCAGGATTGGTCACTACCTTAAGGTCATGGATGGGAAGATGGGACATAGGGAGGAAGTAGAGGCAGCAAAAAGGAAATGAAGGCAGGAGCACAGGAGAACTACTTGACATTAGGCTGTCAAGTCAAAGTGGAGAAAACAGATCTGAGTCAGGGGGGGTAAGGGAAGTCTGGTTCAAGCCAAAGGGCTGGAGGAACAGGATAAGACCCTAGCAATAGCTCTCCAGCTGAGAGTGCCTGAAGGCCTTAAATACCTGGTTTCAGAATCGTCTCCTACTCTGGCCCAGGCTCAGAAGGGCGCTCCCTCCCCCTCTCCAAAAAGTCCAGCATGGTTGCTCTAAGGTCCTGACAGAGTGTGAAGTGGTTCTTGGTTAAAAGCATATAAATTTCAAGTAACACATTCTCATTCAATCCTCAGTTTTGTTTGAAAGCCAACATTTATTTATCCCCATAGAGCATAAGAACTTGGTTACACCCCACATCTTAGGAAACCAGTCTCATTTCAAGGAAATGAGAGATTATAATAGCTTCATTAATTTCTTCTTCTCTATTTAAGATCACTCTATATCATCATCATCATCAAAAAAAAGCATTTATTAAGTGTTTACTATGTGCCCTTACTGTGCTATGTTTTCAGCATACAAAGAAAGACCAAAACATGATCCCTGCCCTCAAGGAGCTCACATCTCAATGGGGAAGTAAGGTAGCCAACGTACCAATAGTGATGCCCATACAAGATCTATACAGTGTAAGTGGGTGGTAACCTTAGAAGCAAGGCACTGGCAGGGGTAGGGATGGGGTGGAGAGGGACCAGGAAAAACTTCTTAAAGAAATTAAATGATTCAGAGTTACATAACAAAGCTTCTGAGGCAGGATCTAAATCCAGGCCCTGTAGATTCAAAGTCTAAGGATAACTCACTACAACATGCTATCTTATCCTTTATCAGATTGAACACTATCTCTCTAAGAACTGAAAGTTGATGATGTTAAATTCATTCATTCATTATTCAGCAAATATTTATTAATTCAAAGTAGAGCATTAACATCTTCCTAATATGAACTCATGTTTATTGAGAAAAAAATAGTGTTTGTAGCATATGCTGTGTCTATATTCCCAAGTAGGGTAGGAAGTCAGGTTCAAGTTACAGCCTTCCACTTACCATTTGTTCCTGTATTAAGACACAAAGAAAATCTAAGACATAGTCCTGTGCTTGAAGATGTGATACTCTATTTGCAGAGAGAACACACGCACGTTGTGACCATTTCAGGTCACAACCCCATCCCCCTCAATCCATCCCTCAAGCCCTTCTTCTGCAGGCTAAACTAATCCCTGGTTTCTTCAGCAATCCCCATTCGGTATCTGAAGTTCTTCACCATCTTGGCTTCCCTTCTTGTGATTTACTCCAGCTTATTAAACGTCCTCCTGATATTTGACATCTCAAAATGAGCACAGTCCTCCAGATATGATCTTACCAGGACAGAGCACAGTGAACCCATTATATTTTTTGCCTTGAAACTAATCTTCTCTTACTGAATCCCAAAATTAAATTAGTTATTTTGATTACTATGTCACAGTGTCAACTGGTATGGAGTTTATAGTCCACTAAAATCTCCAAAACTTTTTCTCATGAACTGCTGTGCATCCATACCTTGCCTGTGTGCCATACCTTGGGAAGGTGATTTTTTTGAACTCAAGTATAACGTTTATCCCTATTAAATTTCATCTTATTTGTTTAAGTCCATTGTTCAAGATTTTTTGGGAACCTGACACTGCCATCTAACATAATAGCATTCCTTTCTGGCTTGTTTTCCCCTGAGAATTTGACAAGGGTGACATTTATGCCTTTTCCCAAATATCAACCAAAAATGTTAAAAAGCACAGATTACTTGGGTACCCTACTGGAGACTTCTTTCTAAGTTGACATTGAACCATCCAATGACTGTGTTGGGGGGATTTTTAAAGTGCTTTAAAAACCCCAGCTATTTTTGTTGTTACTGTTGTTGGTTACTTTTATAAGTAAGAAAAGAGAAAGGAGTATAATTCTTTTGTTTTCCCAGAGGTAACATAGTTTAGTGAAAATAAGATTATTGATCAAACATTAGGAGACCTGGGTTCTGGTCCCAATTCTGCCACTGACTGGATATGTGAAGACTTTGTCTTCTTTAATTTCCTCATCTATAAAATTACAGGGTTGGGCAAGATGATTTCTAAGGTTCTTTCTTACTTTGAAAAATCATATTGGCAGAGTAAGAGAGAAGACAGGAGGTGTGGCAACATGATGGGGATGGGCCATAAGTCAAGTTGCCCTTCTATAGTCTGCATATATGAACTAGATTCTGAACAGAAAGGAGATTGGAGGAATCTTTGTAATAAAGGAATGGATAGGCTGCTGTTAATGGGTATAGAAGAAAGACATCTGAAAGGTTTCTTTGTTTGAAGTGAAGGGCACAGTGTCAAAGGGGCAAGGAAGATTAAAAAAAAGGCTATCAAAGGGTTTTCAAGTCAAGATGAAACAATTCAATATGGAAGATAATAGGTCATGGAAATATGGAATTTTAGACCTGGAAATTATTTTCAAGCTCATCTTGTCTAAAGCCTATATATTTCAAATCTTGTTTTACCACTTCCTAGATATGTGATCATATCAAGTCAAACACTTTGCAAGTTTCAAATTAGATGAACAGAGGTGAAAAATTCTTCAGAAGCTATTATACGGATGTAAGGGACTGTTGTTATACAGATGAAAAAATAAGAAGCCAAGTGAATTGCCCAAGGTCATACAACTTGTGTTAATGGCAGAGTCAGGATTAGAATTCAGGTGTCCTAACTTTTCTGGCTGGTGTTCTTTCTACCATGCTATGATGCTTCTCTCTCACCACCATTATTTGTTGGATTCTGAAGTCTTACATGGAAGAATCAGTGACTAAATCAAAGGATACTCATCCACTCAGTCACATAATCACTGAACAAGCATTCACACAGGCTACTGAATATAAGTCATGAAACTGGCTCAGAGGAAGTGTGGAGTAGGGGTCACAGGAAGACAAGGGTTTGCATTCTGCCTTAGACATTATATGCATGGTCCTGGGCAAGTCACTGAACCTTTATGAATCTCAATTTCCTCACCTGCAAAATGAGTTTAACCATAAAACCTCTCTTTACCAGGATTGTTGGGATACAAGGTATGAAAAGTATTTTGCAAACCTTCAAAATCTTGACAAAGTAGAGAAAGAACCTCAAAGTCACAATGGATCCTGATTCAGGTTCTCATGATGGCCCTTCAAAATATCAATAATTTTTTTGTCATGGAGGCTTAAAACTTTTTAGCTTACTGTGAGTTGATGTTACCCTGTGGTGGTGGCGGCAGCGGTGATAGCAGCAGCAGCAGCAGCAGCAGCAGCAGTAGCAGCAGGAGTTTGTAAGCTTCTTTAGGGAACTGTCTTTTTGCCTGTTTTTGTATCCCTGGCACTTAGCATAGTGCCTGACACGTAATAGGCACTTCATAAATATTTATTTGAATTAAATAGTAGTAATAAATCACCAATCCTGTGCTGTGTATCATCTTTGATTTTAGGCCCTATGTCAGCCTTAAGCTTAGGGTCTGAGATCTGCAATCCGTCATTGACCCCACATGTAAAGCCTTTCCAACTTTTCAGAACTTGTGCCCTGATGGCATAGCCTTGAAAGAAGCACAGGTCACCTCTGTTTCATTACGAAGCATTGGAGGAGGACTTTGGTGAAGGAGAGATATGGAGGAATGTTTCCTGAATGTGTGTGTCTTTCTTGAGCAGAGGGCATGCTTATCTTCTCATTATCTTTCCAATTTGACTGCAGTTCAATTGGTTGGAATCATTCTAATAAATTTTTTTCTTCATCTCACTGAAAAGACTATTACATTGAGTAATTATTTAGCAAAGGGTATTGTTGATGGAGTCAGAGAGGCATAGGTTGCTGTTCTCATCCTGTCACTGAGTAACTGTGTAACTCTGGGCAACCTGCTTACCTTCCCTGAACCTCAGTTTCCTTATCCTTATCTGGATGGTAACTATACTTGCATTGATCTATAGGGTTATTGAGAGGACTGACTTATTGAAAGGACTGAATGAGAAAACATGCCAGAGCACTTTTTAGACTACAAAGCTACAAAACACAAATTGTTATTGTGATGACCACCACAGAGGATCATAGGATTTGGAACTTAAAGGGACCATGAAAATCATTTATTTTAACACTCTCATTTTACAGATGAGGAAATTGAAATCCAAGGAACTGAAATGATCTGCCCAAGACTGAAGAGGTATATAGGATTACAGATTTAGAGTTTGTAGGGATATTAAGGATGGTATAATCTAAGCCGCTCTTTTTGCAGAGGAGAAAATTGAGACCCATAGAGGAGACCTAGTCTATCCAAAGTCACACAGACAGTAAGGATCAAAGTCTGGATTCGAATCTAAATTTTCTCAGTCTAAATCCAGAGTTCTATCCAGTATACCACACAAGGAGTAAATTAAATTAAATGAATAGTATTCCTCAGAACAAAGGCTCATCATTTGAACTCTAATTTGAGTTAAAATGATGTTGAGGGGGTAAAAAAATGAAAATGGAAAAGGAAATGCGACTGGATTTTCCTTTCTCTCATAGCATTGTAAAACACCAAATAAATTATTATCTATTCATCCAAAACAAGTAATATCACTCTGGAGGCATTCATCTTCTAAATTCATGCACAATTTCCAAAATCAGTCTTTTAATGATTCATGTGAATGTTCATGTAAACATAAAAATATTTCACTTTTCCAAATTAGAGATAAAATTATTTCATAACTATGAATTCTCTTAGTTTCACAATGCCTCAGGTATATAGGGAAACTGAGGCAGAGGTAAATGAAACAGTTTTCCCCAATTCATGTAGAAAGTCTGTCATAGAAATCAGGAAGGGAATTAAAGAAATGCCTAAGACAGTTGGATGGTAGTGCCAATTTTTTCAGTGTACAGCAAAGTGGTTTAAAGAAAACCAAACAAAATGTTGGTGTATTCTTTCCTGGTAAGCATTCTGTCTCCAATTTGTTCTCTCTTCCCCCCCTCCCCCCCAAGAGAACTGGGCACCACAAACCACTGCATTTTCTACTCTTAAAGTTAAAAATTTTGTGTACTGATTTTTCAGAGTGGCTTTTTACTTCTCAGTATGTAATTAATGTCTGAAGAAAGGATGCCTTATAGTGCTTCAAGTTAATAAAATAGAAAGTTCATTGTACCCTTAAAACTAAAGAAAGTGTTTAATCTAGAAAAATGTTTTTTTAAATCAAAACTATGCATAATTTCCAAATTCAGTTTCTTAGTAGCTCTCCTGCATGCTAAATTTTCAAGTAGAATAGCTATTATTTCCCACTGATGAACTACAAATGGGTTGAAGATATTTGCATACCTTTTTACAGAGAGTATACACCAGTAATCTAACCTCTGATTCTTCTTGCTGAATTCCATTTAATTTGTCATTAATTAGTAAATTGTTATGTGAAATACTGCAAAGCATCTTGGGTGAAATGGCTAGCACAAAGATTATTCTTCCGGAAGCTATCTAAAATTGTTACCACTGAGCAATTTCCATAAAAATAGAACGGCCTTTGGAGCTTTTCTTTTAAAATAAGAATAAAATGAACCAAACGGGAGGAACAAATAAAGGCAATAATAAATCAAAGACAAAAGACAGGAAACCAGCAAAAAAAAAAAAAGTCTCTAGGAAGATACAGTGTTAAGTTTTAAGCTTCCCCGCCCCCTTACTTCAACTTATTTTTGAACTACAGAAGATGGAGTGGAAAAAAAAATAACCCAACTCAAGTCCAGCACTCCAATCTTTCCTAAAACATAGTTCCTGCTTTTGGAATATTTGCAGTTGATTTACTTCACAGGCCCTCTGTAACGACAACTCATCATATCTATTTGCATTTGTTCTGTCAAATGGGGGGGAGGGGGAAGAGTCATTGCTCTGAATGATTTTCTTTCTTTCATGGAAACAAAATGTAGCCCTGATCGGCAGAGCTTCCTCGGCCTTTAAAGTTGCTTCCAGTGTTTCATTTCTCTCTACTGCCATCCCTGTGACCAAGTCCAAATGAAAGGCCAGTCTCTCCAGCCCCCCTCCCTCTCTGGCTTTCTCTCCTTGGTTTCAATGGTTGATTGAACGCTATGTTAGGTTCAGTGAACTTGGTCTTGGCTTCTGATCCACCCAGAAACAGCGTCTGCTCCAAGGTCGATTTCCATATGAAAGCGGCTGGAGTCCCTTCTCCCGATTTGGAATTTCCGAGCTGTCTTGGGGGCTCCCACTTTCTCTCTGCAAGAAGTTTTTGCTTAGGGCTCCTAACACGCCCCACCCGGGCCCCGCCTGACTTCCTTAACCTACTCGCTTCCCTAGTCTGGCTCTAAGCAAACTACTGCGAGCCTGACTTGGAGAACACGTAGCCTCAGTTTCCTCTAAGCCGCCTGGGTGATAGTGTAAGATAGGATTTCTTTCTTTTTTTAGAGGGGTTGGGATGGGGGAGGAGCAGGACCGGGGTGAATGCCAGGGGACAGAAAGGGAAATGTCAACCTCCTCTAGTCTACCTAATCCAGCCCCATTCCCCTGGCCCCCCTCGGTCCAGTCCCACCACCCTCAGCTGCTGTATCCTTTCCTCCAGGGGAACATTTGGGCTGCCTGGCTGGTGCCACTTAGAGGACTTTGGGTGTGCCAGGAGATAGTCCGCATTTTAATCATTCCTGCTTTCAGAAGAGTCTATTGTACCTTGAAGTCCTGCGAAAAGATCCAGAAGCACTTAAGCAAGCTGCAAACCTCTAGTGACCTTACTTTGTGTGCGCACTTTGGCCGGGGGACAACTGGAAAAAGCAGAAAGACTATTCTTTTTGCGCGCCGCGTCTCTCCCGCGAGCCAAAGACCTATTTGCAACTAACTGTCTTTTTACGCCACCGGTAAATAAATACAGTAACCTTCTTTTCGAGGCAGACAAGACAAGACGGCCTTTTCTTCGGGAAGTCTCACAAATCTGGGGCACTAGACCGGAGCGTCCCCAACCAGCTCCCTAGGGGATGCCAGGGAGAGGTGCCGGCCGGGGCCCCAGGGTAGCCCCTATTAGTTTATTGGCTTGCTATGAAAGGCTGTCATGGTGTCTTAATATTTCCACCGTGAGGCCTTTCCAGGCTCTCCCTGCATAGTGATGTTGGAGTGAAGTTTCGAACAATGCCTGGCTTCTTCCTTTCAGGGAGGGATGAGGAGAGAGGCGCTGGTGGTGTTGGTGGTGGGGAGTTTATGGACTCTCGTGTTGGGAGAAGTGTTGCATGTCGTCGTTGTTGTTTTTATTATATCCTCCTTACCGATGTCATTCCGACAGCGGGGACCCAACTGTCTGGGAAATTATAAATATGGTTGTAATTTGGCACTCTGGGGTGGTTGCAGAAACGTTTGTGGGGCTATGGGGGTGGGGTGGGGAACGTAGCCAATAGGCACCCTAAGCATCGTCCCCACCAGCCAAATGGCTTTCAGCGCTCTTTTGTTGCAGCTGTATTCCCTGAGGACTCCAACCTTTCAGGCTCCGCTTCAAGGTACAATATGCTTTTCTGAAAGGAGAAATTATTAAAATGCAGTGTCGGCTTTTGCAAACCCAAACTCCGCTAAGTTGCACTGGCGGGGTCCCCAAGAAACAGCTTCGACATCTTGCAAATGTGGGCTCTAAGCAAAAACACATGTGAAATCTTCTGCCTTTGAATCCGGCGGCCTTTGAGGAAAGGGAGCTCAACTGAAGAATGAGGCAGAAAAATAGCCCTGGTCTCACGATTTGGCAGTCAAGGCGCTCGGTGCCATCTATTACAGGGACAAGGCACCTTCTCTATTGCTTATTTATAATAAGATAATCCTCTCTGTTTTTATCTTACGGACTTCAAAAGAGATTGCCTGGCTTGCCTAGTTATTAGTCAGAATGTATCTGTCTTTCATAATGAATTCATATATAGAGCAGTGGCAACGAGGAGCAGTTTGGGGCTTTAGACAGTGTTAATATTGATTACTGAATAGATTAAGAGACAGCCAAGAGGAGTTTTTTCAGGGATCAGATTTTCCTCAGGTGACATTGTTAACAGCATCAGACACAAACATTTATCAACCCAACAGTTTTAGCTCTTGAGCAAAATGTCTGGCATCCCAGAAATGTTTTGTCACCTCTACTCTTGCATCAAACCAATCATCAGGTTTTTGTCTTTACATTTGCCTGTGGCAACCTTTTGTCAGGCTGGTAGGATTGGGGGATGAGTGGATGTAGAATTTTAAAGGAAGTATTCTCCACCCCTTGCCGTGGGGTATGGTGATGTATTGTCCATGGAAAGGTGGTGATGATTAATGACGTCCAGCTTCCTAAAACCCACTTTCCCCTCTCTCTCCTCCTCCCCATTCCATTTCCCTCCTTGTACTTCTAAAAGAAGAACAGTGACCTAGTGACTATCTAAGGGTACTGGATGTCAGACTCAGTCAGCTCTAGTCGGTGTTCTGTGACTCAGTATGGGAATAAGGGCCAGGAATAGGCCTGGGAAATGCAGTCATTTATGATTTATATTTTCAGTTTGAAATATTGCTCACTGACTCCTCCCACATCTACCCCATTCCAAGCTAGCACATAGGTCACTCGCCTCCTCCCCAACTCTTTTCCATTTTAAAAAAGCCTGTTCTTCCTTCAGGAGGCCTTTTCTGATTGGTACACCCAGTTTAAAGACCTCACACTGAGGTATGCAGGTCAGCTACAGAAGGGAAGAAAAATGAGCAAATTCAGAAATTCTTTTTACAAGTCTTTTTTCAGTATGAGTTATCTTTCTGTTTAAGTGAAGGCTTCTCTCCTGTTCAACCCTGAGACTATGGGTTTAGAGTCAAAGCACCTGGATTGAAATCCTTGGCCTTTTAATGCCCACCTCTGTGACTGTGCGCAGGTTATTTAACCTCTTGTGACATTGATCTCCTCATCTGCAAAATGAGGATATTGTATTAGAGAATGTCTGGATGGCTCCATTCCAGTGATAAATCTAGGGTCCTTTTGTAATAATTTTTTTGCCTTTGGGTTCCCAGGGAACAAATGAATGAACTGATAAAGAATGGGACTATGGACAAACAAAGAAATCACATATCGGGGCAGCCTGAAAAAAGTACCTTACCTACAAAAAAACAGGTGACTCAGTGCCTAGTGTGTTGATCCTAGAGTCAGGAAGGCTTGAGTTCAAATCAGGCCTCAGACACTAATTGTGTGACCCTGGGCAAGTCACTTAACCCTGTTTACCTCAGTTTCCTCATCTGTAAAATGAGCTGGAGAAGGAAATGGCCCTCCAGCATCTTTACCAAGAAAACCCCAAAATGGCTCATGAAGAGTTGGATATCATTGAAACAACTGAATAAAAAGAACCTTGCCTAAAGTATTCTGTAATTCTATAATTATCAAGAAGCCCATGCTGAGTACTTGCTATGGAAAGGGTACTATAAAGAGATATAAGACATAAGTGCTATTCTTGTGGAGTTTATGATGTATATTTAAAAATAACTAGAACCACAGGCTAACACAAGCTTGTGCTAAATGAGTAGTAAAGACAATGAATACTATAGGAATTCAGAAGCAAGAATGATAACTGTGAAATGAGGTAGCTTTTTTTTTGAGTTGGGTCTTGAAGGAAGTATAATAATTAGTGTAACTGAGAGAGGAGGATGCCATTCCAGGGAGTGGGAAGTAGTGTGAGGAAACATAATCAAAATAGAGACTGTGGGGAGGGTTGTAGTGGAAAGTAAGTCTGGAGAAGTAAGTATGGAAGAAACCTTGAGTGTTAGGTTAAACAGTTTGGACTTTGGTGGAGGGAAACAGATTGGAAGCTTAAATACTTTGGCTACATAATGAGAAGACAGAATTCACTGGAAAAGACACAGATGTTGGGAAAGATTGAAGGCAAAAGAATAAGGGAATGGCAGAGGAAGAGATGGATAGAGTCATGGAAGCCATGAACATAAACTTGGACAGACTTCTGAAGATAGTGGAAGATTGAAGGGCCTGGTGTGCTATGGGGTCATTAAGAGTCAGACATGACTGAGGGACTGAACAAAAACAAGTGACCTTTGCAAAGCAATGCTTCTTTTAAAAAAAAAAATTATTTAGGGGAATGGAGACAAGATGGTGGAGAAGGACTGACCTGCTCTAGCTCTCCGCCCATAACCCATAAAATACTGGTAAAAATGACTCTAAACCAGTTCTACAGCATCAGAAGCCACAAAAGGACAGAGTGAAATAGATTTCCATCCCAAGACAGCCTGGAAGGCCAACAGGAAGGGTCTATCACACCAACTCAGAGTGGAGTGCCGCCCAGCCTGGGCCATGAGGCATAGACATAACTGGAGCAGGCTTCAGGGTGCAGAATCACAGGTAACAGCTGTGGTTTCCAGATTTTTCAACCCACAAATGCCAAAGACAGCTTCAAAGTTCAATGAGAAAGATATTTCACCTGAGTGAGAGGGGAACACAGTCCTGCCCCAGCCTTGACTCCGGGTCTGCTGCTGCCACTGCGCAGTAGCCTCTACTTTTGGAGCCCTCAGCCTAAAGACCCTGCGGGAGTCAAGTGACTGATCTGGGTCTCAGTCCCAAGTGGTGGTCTTGCGGTGAGCACTGGCATGGTGGAATTGGTGGTGACTGTGGAGAGGGAACCCTACTTATAGTTCCAGGGCAGTAAAGAGAGCCATGGAGCTGCTCACAGAACAAAGTGCAAGCCAGGGGAGGAATAAACTCTCCCTTGATTGTGCCACCTTGGAGGATCTGAGAACTTACAAGTTCCTAGAGATATCTTCGAGAACAGCTGCACAAAACCTCTGAAGCCTAGTATACTCTCCACTTGACAAAGGACTCGAAAGTCAAGTAACTGGCTGGGAAAATTCCCCAAAAAAGGAAAAAAATAAGACTATAGAAGGTGACTTTCTGGGTGAAAAGATATTTTCTTCTATCCTTTTGGATGAGGAAGAACAAAACATACCATCAGAGGAAGATATAAAAGTCAAAAGCTTCCAAAAAATCATGCAATGGTTTCAGACCATGGAAGAGTTCAAAAAAGAGTTTGAAAATAAAGTAAGAGAAGTGGAGGAAAAATTGGGAAGAGATATGAGAGAGATGCAAGAAAATCATGAAAAGCAAGTGAACAGCTTGCTAAAGGAGACTCAAAGAAATGCCAAAGAAAATAACACCTTTAAAAATAGATTAACCCAAATGGCAAAAGAGGCTCAAAAAAACCAATGAGGAGAAGAATGCCCTAAAAAGCAGAATTGGCCAGATGGAAAAGGAGATCTAAAAGCTCACTGAAAAAAATAATTCTTTAAAAATTAGAATGGAGTAGATGGAAACTAATGACTTTATAAGAAACCAAGAAATTACAAAACAAAATCAAAAGAATGAAAAAATAGAAGACAATGTGAAATATCTCATTGGAAAAACAACTACCCGAAAAATAGATTCAGGAGAGACAATTTAAAAATTATGGGACTACCTGAAAGCTCAAAAAAAAGAGCCTAAGTATCATCTTTCATGAAATCATCAAGGATGACTGCCTTGATATTCTAGAACCAGAAGATAAAATAAATATTGAAAGAATTCACCCATCACCTCCTGAAAGAGATAAACTCCTAGGAATATTGTAGCCAAATTCCAGAGTTCTCAGGTCAAGGAGAAAATATTACAAGCAGCCAGAAAGAAACAATTCAAGTATTGTGGAAATACAATCAGGATAACACAAGATCTAGCAGCTTCTACATTAGGGTATCAAAGAGCCTGGAATATGATATTTCAGAAGTCAAAGGAGCTGGGATTAAAACCTAGAATCACCTACCCAACAAAACTAAGTTTAAGTGAAATTTACTCTCACCACATTTGACTTAAGGAGGGAATAACACGCAAGCTCAATTTGGTATGAAAATCTATCTTACACTACAGGAAAGTAAAGGAGAAGGGGATAAATGGGATGTGAGGGGATGAAGGGAGAGCAAATGGCAAGAGGGGGTAATTAGAAGTAAACACTTTTGGGGAGGTATAAGTTCAAAAGAGAGAATAGAATAAATGAGGGGCAGGATATGATGGAGGGAAATATAGTTAGTCTCTCACAACATGACTATTATGGAAGTCTTTTGCATAACTACACATGTATAACCTATATTGAGTTGCTTGCCTTTGCAGTGGGGATGGGTGGGGAGGAAGGAAGGGAGAGAAGTTGGAACCCAAAGTTTTATAAATGAATGTCAAAAATTGGTTTTACATGCAACTGGGAAGAAATACAGGTAATGGGGAATAAAAATCTATCTTGCCCTACAAGAAAATAGAGGAGATGTGGATAAGGGAAGGGAGGGGTGTGATACAAGGGAAGGCAGATTGGGGGAAGAGGAATGGAAGAAGGGTGGGTAATAGAAGAGAGGACAGACTGGAGGAAGGGATGGATGGGGTGCATACTTGGAGTAGGGGCTAGGGAGAGATGGGGAGAAAATTTTGAATTCAAATTCTTGTGGAAATGGATGTGGAGAACTGAAAAATAAATAGATTTTATAGTTAAAATTTTTTTTTTATTTTAAACTTAAGAAATAAAGCAAGCATTTCCAAAACATAGTAGAATAGAAAAGAAGATGATTGCACATGAAACTGCAAATCCCTTATATGTAATTTGCTATTCCTTTTAAATATATAATAAAATTATCATATAAATTTTTATTTCCTTTTTTCTCTCCCCTCACCCTAGAGATGACTACTGTACACACACACACACACACACACACACACACACACACACACACACACACACACATACACACACACACACACACAAACACATGTGAAATCATTCTCTATATACTTTTTTCTCTGGATGTAGTGTCTTTTTTCATAAGTCCATTATAGTTATTTTGGGTATTTATAATAAAATGACTTAGTCACTCGAAGTTGTTCTTAAAACAATATTGCTGTACTATATGCAGTATTCTTTTGGTTCTACTTCTTGTGTTCTTCATTATTTCATGCAAGTCTATCCATATTTAGCTAAGATCATTGAACTCATCATTTCTTACATGACAGTACTATTCCATCACAACCATAGACCACAACTCATTTAGCCATTCCTCAATTGATGGGCATCTTCACAATTTCTAGTTATTTGCCACCACAAAGAGAGTTGATATAAATATTTTAGTATACATACTTTCCTTTCCTTTTCCCCCAAGTATCTTGGGAAATAGATCTAGTAGTGGTATTCAAAGGGTAAAGTGCATTCAAAGTGGATCATAGGGTATAGTCAGTTTAATAACTCTATGGGCATAATTCCATATTGCTCTCCATAATGGTTGGATTAGTTCACAGTTCCACTAACAGCGAATTAAATGTCTGAATTTTTCCAAACATTTTAGCCAATCAGATTAGCCATGAGAAACAGAAATTTTAAAGTATGAATGTAACCTATGCAAAGCAGTGCATTAGGAAGATTAACCTGGTCCATAGTTTGTAAGATAGATTGGTGGGGTGACAGACGGGAAGCAAAGCTATTACTAGTAAGTCAAGTGCCTAGGGGTAGACTAACAAAAACGCACTGAGGCTGGCAGTTCGTGTAGGGGAAGGAGGATATCTCAGAGAGAAACCTGAGACCCTAGGAAATCACTATCCCTTTGAATGGAAATATGGGGGTGCTGTTGCTGAGAAATCCATCACCAAAGGAGAGGGTAAGTTGGGGCCTGGACAGAGAGCCACTTACCTGAGATACAGCTTCCTATTTTAGCGAATTATTCCTGCTATCTAGGTGCAAAGTTAGTTTGTTTCTTCCTGTTGAAAGAATGTAGTAGTATCAATTCCCTTTAAATTTTGATATCCTGGGACAAAATCCAGGTTTCCTCGATCTAGTTATGGCTTTGGCAGGTCAACCAGATTGTCTCTGCAGTTTGTTAAATTCTAGAAGCTCAGTCAGTCACTCATAGACTTCAGCAGCTTGAGTGTGAAAAATATTAGGGTCACCTCTGAAGTAAACCTACACTCAGTGCTCGCCATCACATATAATTCTACCTTTTCTTTCTTTAGTAAATCAAAGGACAAGAAAGAAAGTTCAAGTTTATTTCTTAGGTACAGGAAACAGTATGTATTTAACTGTACATACCAACTGACCAGTTAAAATAAAGGGGAGGGTACTAAGCACATTATCGAAGGAAATTCTCTGTCTCTTTTCCTGTTGTGAAATATGGAAGATACCCAAGAAGCTGCTGGGTGGTAAGCTGTAACAGACTGATCCTAACCAAGTATAAAAAATGCAAAGAGGATCCCTTAAAGCACAATTTCAAGAGAATGCTATTGCTATCTTAATCAATAAAACATTACCAAAGTCAGTTTTGCCCAGTTACTAGGGTCAAAGATGTAAGATTTGAGGAAAGACCTTGGGTTAATAGAAAATCTATATAATATCATAACTTGGGGTCATAGCAAGAAAAGGAAAGAGAACGAGCATTTATTTATTTTAGTTTCCAACGTTCACTTTTATAAGATTTTCAATCCGAAGCCCTCCCCTACAATGGTATGTAATCTGATTCAGGCTAAACATGTGTAATCATTAAACACATTTCCACATTAGTCATGTTGTGACATGTGTGTTCTCCTGGTGCTGTTCACTTCAGTCAGCAACAGTTCATGTAAGTCTTTCCAGGTTTTTTTTGTAATCTGCCTGCTCATCATTTCTTATAGCACGATAGCATTCCATTACATTCATATACCACAACTTGTTCAGTCATTCTCCAATTGATGGGCATCCCTTCCATTTCCAAATCTTTGTCACCACAAAAGAACTGCTATAAATATTTTTGTACATGTGGGTCCTTTGCCTTTTTTTTGGATATCTTTGGAATATAGACCTAATAGTGCTTTTGCTGGATCAAAGAGTATGCACAATTTTATAGGCCTTTGGTCATAGTTCCTAATGAGAATAAGCATTTATTAAGTGCCTCCTACATGCCAGGGAATATTCTAAGCACTTTACAAATATGATCTCATTTGATTCCCAGAAACAACCCTGGGATGGTTAGTGCTATTGTTTATCCTCATTTTATAGTTGAAGAAACAGGCAGAGGTTGTGTCTGAAATCTTTTTTGAGTTCAGGTCTCAAATTTGACTCCAGGTCCTCTTCTCTAACCTTTGCACTCCCTAGCTACCTTCAGTATTTAGATATCATAGGATCATAGCTAGAGAGCTGAAAAGGACTTCAGAGACCACCTAGTGCAATCTCCTCCTTTGATAGATGAGGAAACAGAATCATAGAAAGATGAGACTTGCCAACTTCATACAGGTAGTAAACCATGGAGGCAAGATTAAAACTCATGTCCTCTGGTGCCGCTGTACTACATTGCTTCTTATTGTCTCCTGTTACCTTCTCTTCATTTTATAGATGATGAAACAGATCCCTGAGACAAGAAGAAACTTATCTGAGATCACACAAATTAATGAGTTTCATTGCCAGGTAGAAACTCAATCACCTTAATGCCACATTTAGTGCTGTTTGCACTCTCCTAGAAATTTCTAAAGATTCAAATGTTTTGAGGTTATAGACCCAGGATCTAGATGATGGGAAGGAATTTTGCATTGCATTCAGATAGTTAAGTATCATCTTGAAGCAACCAGAGACTGTGGTCCGATGATAGCATGACTGTTTTCCTTCTATAGTTTGGGCCCCTTTACCTGAAATTACTCCAACCTTTGGCTTCCTGACTGTAAAATTCCTGGATGAAAAAGTCCATCTGATATATTAGGTTTACTGACTTTTGCCAAGAAAAGGTTCACCTTTGTTTCTTATGATAAAATGTAGAGACTTGGTTCTGCAGATTCTTTTTACTAGTTCAGAATTAGAAAATACATCTTTTAGAGTGAGATTTGATTCAGATATTGGAGGATAAGGAGGGGAATGATGTCTTTCTATCTTCTAAAGGTTTAAAATCTTCTCAGATGATTGGTGCCTTTTTTTTGCTCTCAAACTCTACTTGTCTCCAAAGAGAATAATATGACTGGAAGAAATTTTCTAAATAAATTCAACTTAATCATGAGCTTGATTTTTCTCTAATAAACAAGATAGCAAATACTATTTATTACTCTAATAGGATGATTTTGTGGAACTAAATCTTTCAGAAACAAATCTGTTCTTATATATTTCCGTTTCCCATGTATTCATATCCATGTATCCTAGTCTCTCCAATCACAATATTTATTGCTGAAGGTGGGGAGGGTGGGGAGGGAGGGAGAGATAGAGATAGATAGATAGAGAGAGAGAGAGAGAGACAGAGACAGAGACAGAGACAGAGACAGACAGAAACACACACTCAGAGACTGAAACAGACAGAGAGAGCCAGAGAGCCAGATAGAGACAGAAACAGAGATTAAGAGAGAGGCAGGACCGATAGACACAGGCAGACAGAGACAAATACGGAGATATGCAGAGAGACAGAGGGAGAGACACAGAGAAGATAGAGAGGAAAAAGAGAGAGAGACGCACACAGAGATTTAAATGTTTCTATGATTAGAAATAGTAGATATTAAGAATTTGTGCTAATTGGAAATTTAGAGAGGGGTTGGGATTAGGAGACCATTCACTCCCTGGTAGGGTCCTGATGATGGTGGAAGTGGTCATGACAGCATCAGAGTCAAACAACAATTCTGCTTTGTCCATTCTCCCTTAATTCTGGCACCAATGCTGACATTCCAACCATTTACTACAAGGGTATCACTTGAGAAGTAAGAGGTTGATTGCATTAGGTACAGAAATTTCATCCATATGTTTCTGATTCATTTACATTCATAAAAATGTGATTCTTAAGAGTGAGCTGACATGCAATAATCTTTCTGTGTTTTTTTCTCTCTCTCTCCTTTTGTTCCTTCTTTCCTTCCCTCCCTCTCTCTTTTTTCTTTTTCCTACACACACAGATAGGTTTTGCCAAAAGTAAATGAATTTAAATTGCAGGGTCCTCAACACTAGAGATAGAAAAGCCAGGGTGGCTCACAGTCTGTCCTCTTGCCAGCACCAGGTAGGCAACGAACAATACTCTTTCAATCAGGCTGAAATTGTCCCAAGGATCTGGCTTCTACTCTTCCTCAGGGATCACATAGTCCAATAACTAGTGGGAAAATGATGCTCTCTTTACCTTTAAAAAAATCTCATATTTCCCTTGATTTTATTTAAAATCTTCTAGATCTTTTTTTTCATTACTAGCAAATGACTTTTCCTACTCATGGTTGCCCATGGTTTCAGTTTCCTATTCTGTATTTCTTCAAACATCATCAAATAGGAGATTTGGCTCTTTGACTTTGTCCTCACCCACTAATCTCTGTATCCTCTTTGTAATTACAAGCATGTACTGTGGTGCTTTGTTCCATTGTCACGTCCCTTTTGTCTTCCCAACTACCTGCCCCTAGAATTAGGCTTTGGAAGCCATATTGCATTTCTTTCAGCTTTGACATGTTCTACACTGAGTCTATTATTCTTGGCCCTTTCCCCCTTGGTTTGGCCTATTTGTTTCACTGGATGCTGTCTGGAAGGATAGGACTTCCTTTTGATATAATTTTCAAAGATCAGGTATTCATCTATTAAATAGTCTAACTATTGAATGAGTAATTTGGATCTAAATGACTTTTTTGAAGGCATATGATGCCATCAAATGTACCTTTAGGGGAATTATTTCATGGGACAGAAACATATGGAGAATATGCCTCTAGCATATTCTAGCATGGTCAGTGGCTATAACCAAGTGAAACATGGAGTATCAATGATCACATTTTCTTGTCCAGATTTACTGCTATTCTGTCAGGACCTCAGCTATTGGAAGACAGGTTGTTGCATTGGTGGCATTTTTTGCCCTCTCAAAATCCCTTTAACTCTTTGCTTCAAAACCTTACTGAATTTCCTATTTGAAAATTATTGCTGGGGTGGGAAGGTGATTAGAAAGATTTACCTTTTGGGAAATGATAAGTTTTGAAAGTTGTACAGGTGAGAGATATAGCTTCATTTCTAAAGAGACCATGGTATAGATATTTAAAGTAATATCTCAAATTAGTTGGGCAGTTACCTATGTGACTCAGTGGATAGAGTTCTGGGCCTGGAGTCAGGAAGACCTGAGTTCACATCCAGTCTCAGACACTAACTAACTGTGTGACCATAGGCATGCCATTCAACCCTGTTTGCCTTAGTTTCCTCATCTGTAAAATGAGTTGGAGAAGGGAATGATACACCACTCCAGTATCTTTGCCAAGAAAACCCCAATTAGAGGATGAAGAGACAGACATGACTGAAATGGCTGTACAACAAACTAAAATTTATTAGAAGCTGGAGATACTAGGTGGGAGGGAGAAAACCTTTCTCTCTTTCCTGTTTTTCAGAAGAAAGTAGAAAGCTGTAGTCTTCTGATTGAGAAGACTGGTCATGAGATGAGTTTGAAAAATTTGGTCATGATCTTCTTTCATGCTGTACAGCATTGATTTCCTATATGATTTGTCACCTCTTTTCATTTGCTGAAGGAATAGAATGGTAGGCCAGAGGAAGACAGTGTGGTTGGCATACTCAAAAGAATACGAGATTTATAATGAACAATCTAGGGTTTGCACCCATATTGTGCTATTTCCTAGCTTTTTTACCTTAAACAGGTAAGTTTTGTTTCCATGGTCCTTATTCTCCTCATCTATAAGTTTAGCTTCATTTCTAAGATCCTTTCCAGCTCTAGTATTTTATGGTTCTGTGGGAATAGCAGACATCTTTATTTCTACAGAAGCCATCTCTTTAGTTACCTTGAACATTTTAAGCAGGGAAAAAACTAGTTCACTTTGGCTTAGGAGAATACAAGTAGCACCCAGAAATTGAGACCAAAATGTTGGAAGGACATTAAACATCAAACTGATATGAAATCCTGACTCAATTAACCAGTAATGGAGGAGGGAAACTCCAGATAAAGAATCAAGGTGAGTTACATTACAACAATTAAATTTCAATTAATTATAGGAATTGATTGAAAAATTCAATGTAAGAATGGTTAAATTAAGCTGTGAACATTAAAGATTAGTGAAAAGAGTACTAAATTGAACTTACAGTTTTTTCACTAAAAGCTTGTTCTATTTGTAAGTTTAGGATTTGATAATATCATTTGATAACTTTTTAAAATGATGTAATTTTTGTGAAAAATGAGTGGAAAAATAAGCTAATCTTTTTTTCAAAGAACTCAGTTTAATGTTCAGTCTATGGTTTAGACCAATTAGCAAGTTAAAAGAATACTAATACTTGATTATATGTGCCCCAATTTCATTATCCGGTTTGATGTGTAATTACATTTCTTGAAAGTTTAGTCTAAAAAGTTAAATTCAAATGAATTTAACAAGTATAAGTCTTGTCTCAAAAGGCCAATCATATGGATCTCTCTCGTCATTGGTAGAGCATGATTATTCAGTGCCCTATGCTTACATGAGAAGTGACTTAGAGTTGGTGAGATTGAGACAAAAGAGAGATTTTTGACCTCTTCTGGCTTCTCGTTTCCATAGAGAAGATGCATGATTTCATTCTCTCTTCATGTCTCTGAAGGGAGAGAAAGTCCCTAGAAAGAAACTGAAATAAGAGGAGATGGCAATCTCTATCATATCCCTATTTGTAGATTTCTAGATTCGAGAATTTCCCGTTGGGTAAGATCTTGGACTCTCTCTTGGTTGATTTAAATTACCTCACTTAATAGGAGAGTTCATTTGCTTTTTACTGTCTACTATACATTTTCCTGTATATGCTTTCTCCGACTTTCATTTTGCTATTAGCTTGAATAAATGAATTGCCTTGCTATTTACTACATGTCTTCATTGTGGAACAGGCATCTGGTAATAAGGGGGTCAAGTCTCAGATATAGTGCTCAAGATGCTTCCTCCTCATTAAAAATTGTGATCAGGAGTTTAGCTTGAATCTAAAATTTACGTGTTAAGGGAGTAGATTAATATTCTGTTCTGATATCCCTTTTGTCTGAGGAGAGCAGAGTAGCCAGTCTCTGGTCATAACCTGATGTTTCACTTCCTCAGTTTAGTCAAAGCCTTCTTTGGAGAAGGTTGCGGGGAGCAGACACTAAAGATGTCTATTCTTGCCTGCCAGTGAGCCACATTAAGACAGACCCATGTGAACATACCTAATCTGCATGGAAAACCAAAATAGGACTCACATACCCTTACATAAGAATTTGTTAAGTATTTATTACGTACTATGTAGTGTGCTAGGCACTAGGAATATAAAGATAAAATGAAACAGTCCCTGCCCTCAAGGAACTTCCATTCTATTGAGAGAAAACATGTGCATAGATATGTTTAGGAAAATTATATATATAGTAATTTCCACAGGAGGGCACTAGCAACTGGAAGGTTTAGGAAAGACTTCCTTCAGGACATGGCACTTGAGCTGAGTTTCGAAGAAAGATCATACAGATTCTATGAGGTAAAAATGAGGAAGGAATATATGTAAGATATGGGGGTGCATTCATTCAATGGCACAGAGATGGGAGATAGAATGTTGTGTTTGAGAAATGGAAATCAAGTCAGTTTGGCCAAAGTGTGGAGTATGTAGAAGAAAGTAAAATGTAGTGAGGCTGAAAAAGTAGACTGGAGCCAGAATGTGAAAGGTATATTATGGATGCATTGTCTTTTCACCTGAGGTACATATCATAAAGCATAGTGTCAGGTTTGCACTAATGTACATGGAAATGCAGGAAAAATATTTGCTGAACTGCACTTTCTTTTTTTTTCATTTTATTTGTCTTTTTGATGTAAATAGTATTTTATTTTTTTCCAGTTATATGCAAAGACAATTTTCAACATTCATTTTTAATAAGATTTTGAGTTCCAAATTTCCCTGCCTCCTCCTACCCTCTCCTTCCCCAAGACTGCAAGTAATCTAATACAGGTTACACATGTGCAATCATGTAAAACATATTTTCACATTAGTCATGTTGTGAAAGAAGAAACAAAATGAAAAGAAAAAACCATGAAAAAAAGAAATAAAATGAAAATAATATGCTTCGATATTTAGTCCACTACCAGTTTTTTGTTTTGTTTTGTTTTGTTTTAAATGAAGATGAGAAAATTGAAGCTTAGAGAGGTTAAGTAACTTACTGAGCTGGGAAATGTCAGGACTCAAATTTGAACCCAGGTCCCCTGACTCCATCGTAAGTGCTTTTTCCTCTCTACACCAACAGTTGTTAGAAGAGGAAGTATTGCTTACTCAAAGTTGGAATAGAAGACATCTGAGTTCCCTCTCAACTGTCTGATCTAGGAGTAACCACTGACCGAAATTGGTTCCTGTAGTTTGCACACATAAGTACTTCCCTTTTCTCTGTAGCTATATATTACTCCCTTAGGAGATCCAGAAGCTTTTGGCAGACTCATATTCTATGTGCCATCTTTGCTTGAAAAAGATACAGCTCATTGTCCTTCATCATCCCTGATGATCTGTCACCAGGAAGGTTTATCAACAACTCGCAACTTCCAGCAGCCCTCAGTTATGTTCAGAGTTGTGAAAACAGAGAACTTTAGACATGCAGAGTCACCAAGGATGGTATAAGAAATTGTCTTTCTGCCTCCTCATAACTTACATGGTCTAGGCACTGTTTTTTTTGTCCTGGAAAGAGTTAAATGGGAAATCCCTGGGTCTGATTGCTTTTCTGTAAGAAGAAATTGCAATGTTCCTAGGTTCCTTAAGGAAACAGCAGAGGTGCCATTTATTGTACAAATCCTTTCTTAGCCCCCAGTTAGGTTACTGTCATCCTTTTGAAGTTACCTTGCATTAATTTATAGATACTGGTGTTGATTTACTTGTCTGAATGTTTTCCTCAGTAGAATATAAGCTTCTCAAGGGCAGGGACTGCTAAGTTATGTCTTTCCCTAGTCTTAGCACAGTGTCCATAGCAGGCACTTAGTATGTGTCTTTTGAGTTAACTTAAATTCATTTCCAGCTAATATTGTGTTCTGCTTGTGTGCTAGATTTCTTATATGACAGTATCCCAGTATCCTTGCCTGGACTGCTGATTTTTACTGCCTGGCTTCCTGGATTCTGCTGATTACCAGGCTATCACCTGTAATTCTTAGGGAAACACCATTTAAAAACAATCTTATTTCTACTTATATCTATTTTAAGTAATCTTTATTTCTGAGTATCTTTCTCTGTTCCACTATCCAATTAACCATTTCTTGTAATAAAGACAAAAAAAAGGTAATTCAGAAAAATCAACACCAAATCCATAACGTTACCCTCATGTCTGCGAAAACTGGCGGAAAGTACTTGTCTTAAGTCTTACCCAGGGCTGTACTTGATCATCTAGATGGGTTGATGAAAATGTAAGGACCAGCCAAGAGCCCAGCGTGTGTTCTGGTCTGGCCCCCTGGTATTTGTGAGTTGGGTTATTCCTGGCCCTGACTGGAAGTACCATTTACTGCTCTGAGTTAGGCATGTCTAAGATTGTGTCCATAAATATTTACCATTCAATTTTCTGGGAGAAAAATGTATGCAATTTAAATTTAATTTAACCACATATTTAAATTTAATCTATCTTATTGACAGCATTCAAGTAGTTTTCTTTCTTTCCATTTCCATTCTTGTAGTTCTACATATTTTTTTTTGTAGTTTATCATTCTACTTTAGTTCATATAAGTCTTTCCCTGATTCTCAGAATTCTTAATATTTGTGAAGGTTTTGCAATATTCCACTACATTCATACACTACAATTTATTTAGCCATCGCCCTTATGGGCACTTACTTTGTTTCCAGTTCTTTGTTACCACAGAATTTGGCAGTTATTGTTACCAGTAGTCTTAAGGAGGGCTCCAAAGTCTCTCCTACTCTGAGACTGCCTGTAGACAGCATATAAAACCAAGAGGAGCCCTGACCTCTGGGGCTGAAGCTCTGTTGTAGACTGACTCCTTATATGACTGTGGCAGAGTTGATCATCTGAGAATGAAGGAGAGTAAGAACTGTCTTTACATAGCAGAGCAGCAGGGTTGTGTTATTTGTTGTTATAAGATGGTTGTCTGGAATTCCGGGTAGTTTTCCCTCTATGTCTATGTTATCTTGTGCTATGTGTGTGTTCCTTGTCAAGTCTTGTGCTCTATTGTATGCTGCCCAAAGTTTGGGGCATGAAAAACACCAAAGGTTTGGATGATTCTATATTACAAGGTCAGCAATAGTTGTATCTTTTACCCCACCTTCTGAGTCCTTTCCTATTCTCCAAGGGTGATGCTGACAGGTATCATGGGATCTCAACATTGTTATGTCTTTAATTCTTTAAGCCCAGTCCTACCCGGCCAGACTCATGACCTATTGTTTGCCTCCAGTTTTTGGTATTGTTAGGCACCCCCACCAGACTGTCCTCTCTTCCTAGAACCCCTGTGTGGCTGTGTCTTCCAGCTTCCATCTTGATGCCTGGCCAAAGGAACACCCATGCTTACTGATATGCACTTCTCTCAATCCTGACTTTCTTAACGGAGTTCTTTCCCAGAAAACTAAGGGTAGATGGAAGAATATTGAATGGAAGAGTCAACCTGGTGAATTGGAGAGAGGATTACTGATGTGCTGAGCAGTCAGAATCATGCTTCATGATCATTAAGTTAAGGTCCTGGTGTTGTATAATGACCTTGAAATGTGAGAGCAACATGCTGTGGGGTATCCCAGCAACAGTGTCACAACATTGATGTCTGTTGATAAACACTTCCAGCTGGTGAAGGAGTCTCACCTATTGCTGGTTATCATTATGGCAGAATTTCAACCATGGTCTTCTACTGGTAATATGGCACTCCACACAAATATGTCTCCATTGCTCTTTGGATCACTCACAGCTTTTATTCTTCTTTGATGGAGATTTATGGTGATTAGAATGCTGAACTAGGCATTGGAAAGACTTTGTTTCATATCTCACTTCTGATACTAACTTTGAAATCTTGGATGATCCATTTAGCCTTTCTGACCTCAGTTTCCCCAGTGTGTAAGTTGGGGGTGATAATAGCCAAACTACCCTCCTTACATATTGTGAGACTTAAATGAGATAATATATGTAAAATGTCATAAAATTTAAAGCACTAAAAATGACAATTAGTATTATTAAATGATTCATAGGCATAATGCCTTATCATGAGAACCCTGGCATTATAAAGGGAGTTTTTGTGTTGGAGAAGTGTTGTTCAATTTTCCATTTACATTCTACACTGCTCCCCTGCTCTCATAAAACAAAATGGAATGGATGACCCACAGAAAAAGGAGAGGCTGGGAAAATTTAGAGCAAAGTAGAAAAAAAGTACTTATTTTTATATCCCCCAATTGACTTTGATATATACATAATTCCATTTTTTTAACATATTAGAGGAGAAAATGACATTTGTTGTTGTTTGTCCTTTATTTTTGAAGAGGACCATGACATCAAGGAGGTGATGCCATGGCATGCAAGAGATACTGGATTTAAGTAAGGAAGGGCTGTCGCAAAGTCACCAGCTTCACTTTATCCTCTAGAGCCATCTGGGTCCAGTGGTCGGGTGACTAGAGATGGCCCTGTATGCAGTAGGAGACCTTGGTCTTTTTAAGTTTAGGTATTTAACAGGTTGTGTTTAACAGTTGGACTCGGGCAACATCCATTCAATGATTAAGGCTAGATAAAAAAAGGAGGCAGATAATGGCCTCTTTATTTAGTAAAAATATATCAGTCTGGGAGGGGAAGAAACTCAGGGTTTCTGGTCAAAAGAAAAACAATTACTATTTACATTCACTCTGAGCCAATCAGAGGTCAAACAAGTGAGGTTTGGCCTGGGACCTATTGTTGGTCAATCAATGAGAACCAGAGTGAATTGGGTTTAAGACTTAGTTCCAAAGATAAAAAAGAAAAGGTTTCAGTGACCAAAATTCATATTCCTTTAAACAGAGTTCCAGCAGGGAAGGGTATACCTTGTATGGACAGAGGCAAAGAAAGAGTGAGAAAGAAAGGAAGAAAGAAAAAAAAGGAAGAGAAAAAGAAGGAAAGAAAGATTATTGCCCAATTGCCCAGTTCTAGTTGGGTGTCCATTTTTAACACATTAGAGGAGAAAATAGCACTAACATTTAAAATTTCCTGGAATACCAAGGTTCTATGGAATAAAATTTAGGAAATGTTGATCTAGTTGAATCCCCTAATTTTATAGGCAACTGAGCCCCAGAAAGGAGAAATGATTTGCCTAACATAACACTACTAATTAATGGCAGAACCCCATAGATTCCAGTTATGTTTTTCCAGATAGAGCAAATGAATGATTGGCCTGCCATGATTTTTTTTTCAACCAACATTATTTGCCACCAAACAATCTTAACACTGGACATGTCAAGAGGTTGGGGAGGATGAAGGGAGGACTCTTTCCTTCCCTACCTCAAGCCTTGGTATTGGGGTGGGGGAGGGTAATGCTTTATGATTCTTGAACTCAAGTACTACTCTCACAATCTGTGCCCAGCATGTTTTGCACTGGTTTTTGTCCTAGAAGAGCATCTTTATTGGATCCATCAGTAAATCCAGCTGGGGATAACCACTTCAAACAAGAGCACATCACCACCCTCTGTGGAGGGTGAATGCTGTGAAATGAAAGGAAATAACCTAGAATTTTCTAGATGTGGGATGGTGTGGGGGTGGGGAGAGAAGGCTTTCACTTTTATTCAATTATTGTTTCAGCTGCTGTCTATATTATTTATAAAATTCAGCTCACATTCCTATCCTCCCTGAGCTCTTCATTGACAAAAAAAAATCCCATATCCATTAGCTGACGGAGGAACTGGTTTCAACTGCCAATAATATTTGATGTCCAAAAGCAGAGTGAGGGGATGCCAAGATCTCTTACTCCACATTTATCTCTTCATTATTTCTGACATAGATATTCATATTGTCATTGCAGATTTAATAGGTCATAATGGTAATACAATTCTAGTGTATTAGGTGCAATCTTGGTCAATGAGTCTAAACTTTTAATATAAAACAGATATATCATACATGGAGGGTAAATGAGCCCGAACGAGGCACCTCACAATGGGCATCACAATGGCTCTGCTGTCACAATGGTAAAATGGACTTTTCATTACACTGAGTGATTGGCATCTTTTTGTGTCCATTCATGGCTGAAAAATCTAGTGTTAAAAAAAAGAACAAGTATGAGACAGAGAATGCTGAGAATTTCTCCCAGTGAAGCAGTGGAGAATTTATAGTTTATAGATGTTGAGATGCTAAATCAATCATTTCAGAAGGTACAGAGCAATATACAAAAAAGTACCCCTTACTGTTAGATTGTATATTTCCATTTAAAACCTTTTCATTAGCAGCTTTTAATTTGTGTCTTTCCAATATCTTGGGAAACTGAGGAAAAGAGAATTTAGGTGAAGTATTGAAGGCTATATAATGATTCTATGTCAGGACTAGAACTCAGGTTTTCTGACTTTTAATCTAAGGATCTGCTTGTTTCATTCCTGCCATTCGCTCACCTTTAGTAATCTCAACTGATCACTGGTTGACTAAGAAACATTCTCAGGTTTTGTGATGCCAGGACTAGGTCCCCTAACAGGTTCAGAGGTCTCTCTTTTCTTCTACATGATGAGCTCCAGAACATGACTTGCTGGTGCCTCTTACTGCATTCTAGCTACTATCAGCTCACCTTTCTGAGCTAGATAACCCAACATTCAGGTGGATCTGAAGGAGAAGACAAAAGTAGTTTTTTTCTCTTCCCTCACCCAACTCCTCAGAAATAGCATACCATTCTTCTTTTAGGTATTTTGAAGGGTTTAATATCAAGTGCTGAAGAGAAATGTATAATAGCATATTGCATATTTGTAAAAATGGTCTGTATTTCAGAAAGAGCAAATGAATATTTGGCTTCCCAAGAATTTTCAGCCAATTCCATTTTGCCTCATATTTTCTTAATACAGAGAACTTTCTAAAAGATTTGTTGACACCCAATTCAATGCTTTTTTCCACTCTACAATGATACATCATAAGTTACAATAGGAAATAAAAAGGGAATATTTTATGTAGGTCTTTTTAGTCAATCTGACCATTTTATGCACACCTGCAGGCAACTAGACCTAGTTCCTTTTAAATCTTCTTTTCTTCTATCTGGCTGACTTTCTCCTTTTATTTTTTGTTTCATCTTATTTCTAAGGTTCAGCTGTCTCACTGCTTGTATCAAACAGTTCAGATATTAGAAACTAGCCAAAACAAAAGTTTAGGTGTCTTCTTGGTCAGAAGCCAGTGGAAAAAGTTTAGGTCTGTTTAAAATATATTTTCCTGGCAAAAACCAAGATGGCAGATCAGGGGCTGCCAATCAGCTGAACTCTCCAAACATTCCCCTCCAAACAACTTTAAAATAATGTCTCAAATTGAGTTTTGGAGTATCAGAGCCAACAAAAAGTTGAGGTGAGATATTTTTCTGGCCTAAGAAAACTTAAGAGGTCTCCAGGAGGAGACTATAACATCAGAGTGGAAATCTGGTGTTCCACAGACTTGGCACAGTGTCAGCTGCAGCAGTAGCAACTTTTGGAGCTCTCAGACCAAAAGTGGTGAGGAGCTCAGACAATTGCTCAAAAAAGAGATTATAGGGGACCCTTTGCTGACCCTGGATACACCTGGTGCTGATTAACAACTCTAGTGCCCATCCATAGTTCTGGATCACAATTCTGGGGCAGTTGCATCTCCAGAGTGGAGACAAACACTGGGGACTAGGAACAAGGAATCAGGGGTCTTTGTCACTCTACCAAAGCAGAGAAGATTGCTAGAATGTGCACTCTAGGGAACCAGAGACCTTCTTTGGTAAGGACCAAAGCAAAGACCAGAAGACCAGTGACCACATTTCTCCCAGAATCATACTACTTTGGAAGCACCAAAAACTTGCAGGCCCCCAGAAGTAGTTCAACAGCAGCATGAAAAAAGACTTAAGTTTGGAAGAGTGCCTGCCCACCCTCAGGTGAACAGAGACCAACTTTAATATTAATTTCAAAGTCAGGAATTAGGCTGGAAAATTGAACAAACAACAATACCAAAAACAATACCAACAAAATAATTTGATCAAAGAACACTACTACAGTGGCAGGGAAGATCAAAAAATAGGAGACAGAAATAAGTAAACAGCTATTTAAAAGTCTCAGAAATGCAAATTGGACACAAGCCCAATGAGAATTCCTGGAAGAGTTAAAGAGATAAGAGTGGTAGAGGAAAAAATGGGAAAAAAATGTGAGTGATGCAAGAAAATTATGAAAAAAAATAAACGATTGGTAAAAGAGACACAAAAATGCTGAAGAAAATGATGCCTTAAAAATAGAATTGACTAAATGGTAAAAGAGGCACAAAAATCCACTGAAGATAAGACTTCCTTAAAAAGCTGAATTGGTCAAATAAAAAAAAGATATACAAAAATTACTGAAGAAAAGAACTCCTTAAAAAGCAGAATAGGTCAAATGGGAAATAAAGGTACAAAATTTCACCGAAGAAAATAATTCCTTAAAACAAATAATGAAGCTAAAGACTATAAAATGAAATAGACCGTTTTCTAGGAGGAGAAGCAGGACTCCAGAGGGCAAAATTTTGTATAAATATTCAGATATGGTCATTGTATCACTTTATTTATATAGTTTATGCTTAATAATTTTTAGAATTACAATTGTGAATGTGTGTGAAGTGTGCTGTGCTTTTGGCAACGGAGGGGGTGAAATTTCAGAAATGGCAGCGAAAAAAATTGAAACATTTTATTTATATTTTTTTGAAACCTAGTTCATCCCCTGATATAAGTTATCACACAGAGAGAATAAAAGCATGTTCTCCTCTCCATCTCCCCCATTCCAAAAAAAGAAAATGAGTCTTTAAAAATTAGAATTGATGAAGTAGAAGTTAATGACTTTATGAAACATCAAGAAAGAATGAAAAAAAAGAGAAAATTTGAAATATTTCACCAGAAAAACAACTGACCTGGAAAGTAGATTGAGGGAGATAATTTGAGAATTATTGGACTACCTAAAAGCCATGATAAAAAAGAACCTAGATATCATATTTCAAGAAATTATCAAAGAAAACTGCCTAGAATCAGAGGATAAAAGTTGAACGACTCCACCAATCATGTCCTGAGAGATATACCAAAACAAAAACTCCCAGGAATATTATGGCCAAATTTCAGAGCTTCTTGGTCAAAGAAAAAGTACTTTATGGAGCCAGAAAGAAACCATTCAAGTATCACGGAGCCACAATCAGGATCACATGGGATTGAGTGGTTTCCACATTAAAGGAGCAAAGGGCTTGGGATATGATATTCCAGAGGGCAAAGGAGTTACCATTACAACCAAGAATCACTTACCCAACAAAACTGAGTGCAATCCTTCAGGGGAACAGTAGATATCTAGTGAAACAGAGGAGTTTAAAACATTTCTGATGAAAAGACCAGAACAGAATAAAAAAATTTGACATTCAAACAGAAGACTCAAGAGAAGCATAAAAAGTTAAACATGTAAGAGTAATCATAAGGGACTGGTAAAATTAAACTGTTTACATTGCTACATTGGAAGATGATACATGTTACTCCCAAGACCTTTATCATTATTAGGGCAGTTAAAAGGAGTTTACCTAGAGAGAGAGTGTGGGAATGAGTTGATTATGATTAAATAATCTTCAAAAAAGTAAAAAGGGGAGAGTGAGGGATGGACTGGGAGAAGAAGGAAAGAAAAGGTAGAATGGGAAAAATTTCCTCACATAAAAGAGACATGCAAAGAATTTTTACAATGGAGGGGAAATTGGAGCCATGGTGGCAGGTGGTGTTTGAACTTCATTCTCATTGAAACTGGTTCAAAGAAAGAAGAATATACATATGTATGTATATATATATATATACATATATATATATATATATATATATACATACACACATGTATTACATACACACACATATATATATATATATATATATATATATATATATATATATATATATATACATATATGGATGATAAAGGGGAAGGTTAGAAGCAAAATAGACTTTTGAGGAGGGACAGGATTAAAAGAGAGAAGAAGCAGCAGAAGATAATGGGACGGAGGGAGATACATACTAATCATATTTGTGAATGGGATAAGCTTATCTATAAAGTGGAAGCAGATAGAATGGATTAGAAATGAAAGTCCAACAATATTTTGTTTTGTTTTTACAAGAGACACACTTGAAACAGAAAAACTCACAGAACTAAAAGGCTGGGTCAGAGTCTAATATGCTTCCCTGAAGTAGAAAAAAAGCAGGAGTAGTAATTGTGATCTCAAAGCAAAAGCAAAAATAGTTCTAATTAAAAGACAATCAAGAAGGCTACATTTTGCTAAAAGGTACAACAAATGATACAATAATAGCAAAATTTTTACAGCCAATTTCTATGATGAAGACCTTAATTCTGAAATATATAATAAATGTAGAACTTATTTATAAATTAAGAGCCATTCCCTAATGAATAAATGATCAAAGGATATGAACAAGCAGTTCTCAGAAGAACAAATCAAAGCTGTAATAGTCATATAAAACACTCTAAATCACTACTGATTAAAGAAAGATAAATTAAAATAATTTTGAAGTACTACCTCACATCTACCTATGAGAAATGACAAATGTTGGCGAGGATGAGAGAAAAATAAGCATACTAATGAATTCTTGTTGGAGTTATGAACTGCTCCAACCATTCTGGGGAACAGTTTGGAACTAGCCCAGAGGGCTATAAAACTGTGCCTACTCTTTGAATGTAGCAAGACCACCAGCAGGTCTATTTCCTGAAGAGAGCAAGGAAAAAGGAAAAGGATCTATATGTAAAATGTATTTTTAGCAGCTCTTTTTGTGGTGGCAAAGTATTGGAAATTGAGGGGGTGCTCATCAATTGGGTAATGACTAAGCAGATAATGACATATGACTGTTAAGGAATATTATTGTACTATAAGAAATATTTCAGAAAAATATGGCAAGACCTGTATGAATTGATACAAACAGAAGTGAGAAGAACTGGGAGATCACTGCCACAGTAACATTAATGTTGCAATGATGATCAGCCATGAAAGATTTGGCTATTCTGATTAATCCAATTATCCAATACAGTCTCAAAGACTCATAATAGAAAACTGCTACCCACCTCCAGAGAGAGAACTGATCAACTCTGAATACAAATTGCAGTATAATTTTTTTACTTTCTTTATTTTTCTTGCTTTTTAAAAATATATGGTTAATATGGAAATACATTTTGCATGATTTCACATGTGTAATTGATATAATGCTTGCCTTCTCAGTAGGGAGGGAAGGGAGTAGGAGGGAGAAAGAGAATTTGGAACTCAAAATTTAAAAATCAGAAAGTGTTAAATTATATATATGTGTGTGTACATGTATGTATATGTGTGCATATATGTAATATGTGTATGTATATAATTTTTTTCATTTCAATGTTCTTTTCTTGCTATGAGAATCCCTAGAATTAATGGAAGCTTCTTAGTCTTCAAATGACCTCTTCTCTACTTAGTGATCTTAAAGAAAATCCTCACCTGAACCCATTGAGTGAGAAAGAACCAGTCTCTCCAAGAATTCTCCCCTTTGAATTTCAGACTATCTAGCCCAAATGGCATTCCTAATTTTACTCCACTCTACAAATTTTAAGCTTTTGGCTATCTGGAAACTCTTCTCTCTCAACTTTGACCCATACTCTTTGTCCTTGTTGTTTCAGAATGATTCTTCTATATGCTTTCAGGGTTGTAAATACCCTTGTTAATGAAATGGACCTCTTTCATTAGGAAACCCATGTCTCTGCTCCCTACTGTCCTTTTGGGAAACATATGGGCTAAGCTGTCATCTTTCCTTTCCTGGAGCCAGGTTCAGCCATGTTGGCAGACAATCTAGACTCATTTTCTAGTTTTTATCTTCTCCTTTTTGAAACCCTGAATGCTACTGTTATCTTCCCAGAAGATTCTTATTTCTAACCTTGAGTGTACCCAACTCATTGATAGGACTGTGCTATTCCCTTGATCCAATCTACTGTCAATATCCTCATCTTTTTCTTCCTTAGCTCCACATACCTCTTCCCTGGGGAAAGGCTTTCTAGACTCATGATTCTACTATAATAAAATAAAATAGTATTCCTTCTCCTAACCCCCACCCTAAACTCCAACCTGTGAAGTAATAGGGACATAGGGACCTTAGGTATTATCTGTTTCATCCCTCACATCTTACAGATAAGAAAACTGAGCCCTAGAGAAGTTAAATAATTCTATCATCATACTTTCTTATATCAGCTATTGCTGTCATGATGTAGCCAAATAAAGCCCAGATTCGAGTGGCCTTCTGTAACTTTGACTAGGATAATTTGTCCTTTTTTGTTTGTATTTCCTAATAGATTCCCCTTATTTATCTAACAAGGGTAAAAAATTGAGACTTGACAGGAAAACTTATTACTGTGGTAAAAAACATAACAAAAAATCTTTTGCAACATCCGATAATCCCAAAATACAATAATATATCTTGCAAAACCATGAGATCTCTAGCAGGTTTATAACTGATCAATTTTCCACCCAGGTTTACAAGAAAAATAAAGTCTATTCTGGTCCATAAATCAACATTTCTTAGGATTCTGGCAAACCTAGTTTCTTTTTCTCTGAAGGTAACTGATTCAAACAAGAAGTTCTAAAAAGAATCAACTAATTTCATAAAAAAAAAGATCAACAAATCCAACTCATGGAAACTAATTTACAGCATTGAATTTGCCACAACATAATAACCACTTGAAGTGTTACAAGGTCTTCTCTAGTTCTATGAAATGAAATGAAATGTTTAAAAGAGAAAGTGGGTAGGGTGGAGTGGGTTGAGAGTGAATAAGTTTAAGTTCGAAAAGCCAGAGATAAAAATAAAGGAATTGAATATTTTTCATTGGCAGATAGGATGGAATCACACTATAAACTATCTAAGCCACTACCTTTATTTATTGATGAAAAAACTGAAATAGACTAAATAACTTGCTCATGGTAACATAAGTCTGTGACAGAAATGGTACCCAAAATCAGGTTTCAGCTCCCAATCTAGTACAAATTATTGCAACCCTTAACATACCATATAATTGTCTATAAATATCTGTAGCTCACTTTGTCTAGTGATGAGGTTACAAAGAGATTTTAAGACATTACCTCTAAGAGTGAGGAGAGAATGATTACTCAGGAATATGGCAGTTGAAGAAGGCTTAAGGGAGGAAATTGAACTTGAGCTGGTCTTTGAGGGTTGGGTAAAACTAATAATACAAAAGTGAAAAGGAAATGGTAGAGTACTTTTGAAATATACCAAATAGGAGTAAAAGATGTGATCAAAAATGACAATATTGGAATGTATGTGCCACATTCAAGGCAAAAAGAGCAGAGGGTTCAGGAAAAAGAATAGAAAATAATTTTTGAGATGTTGAATGAGTCTCTATTATTAAGGACCTTTAATGCTAAGTTAAGGAGTTTGGACTTTACCTGTAAGAAATTTGGAGAATCATTGAAGATTTAGAACTTAGGTGCAGAAAAAGTAGAGCACAGGTCTATTAGAAGACTAGAGTTCCAATTCTCATTCTACAACAAACTAGCTATATCCTGGAGACAAGCCATTCAACCTCTTTGGGACTCAAATTCCATATCTATATAACCAAGAAAATAATCTCTAACTTGCCCACCCCTCCAGGCTGTCACTAAGGACAAGATGAAGTTATGAATATAAAATTGTTTGGAAATATAAGAAACAATAGAATTATAGTGGAAGGACTTTTAGGAGCATACTGGGAGAGAAAAAGGTAGTAGGTTTCTTTTTCGATTTTTAAAGATTGTCTACTTTTTCTTTATATCCTCCTCAATCCAAATATATCGTATCCCTTTTCCATATCCAGAGAGCTGTACAAAAAAATTAAAAAACAGAAGATCATTTCAGCAAAACTAACCAATGCATCAAAGAAATCCTGTAGCTTATATAATATTCCTATAATTGCAGTCCCTAATCTCTGCAAAGAAGGGAGGGAAGAACATTGTCTTATCCTTTCTTTAGTTTTAAGTTTGGTCATTACCGTTACATAGTGTTTGGTTTCCATTTTTTCTTCCTTCCATTCATGTTCTTTTAGTCATGTATATTGTTTTCTTACTTATCCTTTCTTCTTTGTACATTGTCGGTCAGTCAGCAAACCACTTATTAAAAACTTCTTACGTATTAGGAAACATAATTTTTATTTTATTAGTTAAGCAGCTTACATTCAAATAGGGGAGACAATGTACATGATATATACAATGGTAATATCAGAGGGAAGGCTTTAGCAGTTGTGATAAGGTGAGGGAAGACCTTCTGCAGGAGGCAGGATTTAACTGAATCTTTTTTCTTTAAATTGTATTTGATTTTATTTCCAAATTACATGTCAAGACAATTTTTATCATTCATTTTTACAAGATTTTAAGTTCTATATTTTTTCCTTCCCTCCTTTCCCCTCTTCTGAAAATGGTAGGCAATTTGATATATATGTATTATATATGTGCTATCATGTAAAACATATTTCCATATTGATCACAGTCGTGAAAGATGAAACAGATCAAAAGCAAGAAAAAAACCATGAAAAAGAATAAAGTAAGTGAAAAAAATGCTTTCATCTGTATTCAGAGTTCATCAATTCTTTATCTGGATATGGATAGTTTTTCTTTTGTAAATCCTTTTTGCTTGTCTTGCTGAGAAAAGCTGAGTCATTCATAGTTGGTCATCACACAAAGTTGCTGATACTGTGTACATTGTTTTCTTGGTTTTTCTCATTTCACTTTGTATCAGTTCATGTAAGTCTTTCCAGGTTTTTCTGACATGTGCCTGTTCATTTCTTATTGCACAATAGTATTCCATTACATTCATATACCACAACTTATTCAACCGTTACCCAAGTGATGGGCATCCCCTCGGTTTCCAATATTTTGCTACCATGAAAAGGGCTATTATACATATTTTTTTCATATAGATCCTTTTTTATGATCACTTTGGGATACAGACTTAGTAGTGGTATTTCTGGATCAATTTTCCAGATGAGTTTTATTGTTATTTTTTCTAGCACTATCAAATAAATTTTTGATAGCTTGATTGATATGGCACTGAGTAAGTAAATTATTTTAGGTAGAATTGTCATTTTTATTATATTGGCTCAGCCTACACATAAGTAAATGATACTTTTCCAATTGTTTAGATTTGACTTAATTTGTGTGAAAAGTGTTTTGTAATTGTGTTTGCATAGTTTATGGATTTGTCTTAGTAGTATTTTATATTGTTTACAATTATTTTAAAGTGATTTCTCTATCTCTTACTGCTGGACTTTGTTGGTCATATAAAGAAATTCTGATGATTTCTGTGGGGTCATCTTATATCCTGCAGCTTTGCTAAAGTTGTTAATTATTTCAAGTGGTTTCTAAGATTTTCTAAGTGTACTGTCATATCATCGCAAAGGGTGATAGCTTTGTTTCTCATTGCCTATTCTAACTCCTTCAATTTCCTTTTCCTCTCTTATTGTTGGAACCAACATTTCTAGTACTATATTGAATAACAGTGGTGATAATGGGCATCCCTGCTCCACCCTTGATTTTATTTTGAAGGCTTCCAGCCTATTCTCATTACAGACAATATTTGCTGATAGTTTTAGATAGATACTTCTTACCATTTTAAGGAATGCTCCTTTTATTCCTATGCTCTCCATTGTTTTTAATAGTAATGGGTGCTATATTTTACCAAAAGTTTTTTCAGCATCTATTGAGGTCGTCATATGATTTCTGTTGGTTTTGTTATTGATATGGTCAATCATGATGATAGTTTTACTAATATTGGTAGGATTCCTTCTTTGCCTATTTTTCCAAATAGTTTATGTAGTATTGGAATTAATCCTTAAGTGTTTGGTAGAATTCACTTGTGATCTCATGTGATCATGGGGATTTTTTTCTTAGGGTGTTCATTAATGGTTTGTTCAAGTTCTTTTTCTAAGATGGAATTGTTTAGGCATTCTATTTCCTGATCTATTAGTCTAAGTAATTTTTATTTTTATAAATATTCATTGATTTCATTCAGATGTCAGTTTTATTGGCATGTAATTGGCAGAATATTTCATAATAATCACTTTAATTTCTTCTTCATTGTTAGTGATTTGACCCTTTTTAATTTTGATACTGGATATTTGGTTTTCTCCTTTCTTTTTCTTTTAAATTGTATTAACAAATGGCTTATGTACCTTATTGTTTTTTTTAATAGAATCATCTCTTAGTTTTGTTTATTAGCATAATAGTTTTTCTCTTTTCAATTTTATCAATCTTACCTTTGATTTTCAGGATTGTCAATTTGGTGCTCAATTGTGTTTTTTAAAATTTGTTCTTCTAGCTTGTTTAGTTGCATACCCAATTCATCTATCTGTTCTTTCTCTACTTTCTTGATGTAAGACTTTAGAGAAATAAATTTTTCCCTCAGTACTGTCTTGGCTGCATCCCATAAATTTTGGGATACTGTCTCATTGTTGTCATTCTCTTCACTGAAGTTATGATGGTTTCTACGATTTGTTCTTTGACCCAGTTATTCTTTAGGATTACGTTATTAAGTTTCCAATTAATTTTTAATCTATCTTTCTACTACTCTTTGTTGAATGTAATTTTTATTGCATTATGGTACAAAAATAATACATTTAATATTTCTGCCTTTCTACATTTGATTTTGAGGTTTTTATGCCCTAATGCACGGTCAACTTTTTTGTCAGTGCCATGTGCTGCTCAGAAAAAAAGTATAATCCTTTCTGTTCCCATTCAGTTTTCTCCAAAAATCTAATATTTCTAATATTCTATTTACCTCCTTAGTTTCTTTCTTGTTTATTTTTTGGTTGTATTTATTGACTTCTCAGTCTTTCTAGATGTAATGTTACTGGCATAATTTTTAAGAATTACAAGTATCATTTTTCCATGGAGGCATGTAAACATTTAGCTCTATTGAATCCCTTATGTTTTCCTTTCCCCTTTCCCCTGTTTATATTTTTCTTGGGTGTAGATATTGAAGGTCAAATTTTTGGTTTAATCCTAGTCTTCTACTTATGAAAGTTTTAAATTCTTCTATTTCATTGAATGGTTGTTTTTTCTCTTGATGTATTTATGCTTAATTTCACTGGCTAAGAGATTCTTGGCTGTAGTTTTAGCTCCTTTGCCTTCTTGAATATCATGTTCCATGACCTCTGATCTTTTATTGCTGTAGCTGATAAAGTCTGTGTAATCCTGATTATGGCTCCACAATATTTGAATGGTTTCTTTCTGACCACTTGCAGCATTTTCTCCTTGACCTGACAGTTCTGTAGTTTGGTTATAGTGTGCGTTCGAGTTTTTATTTTGAGATCTCTTTCTTGAGGTGGTCAGTGACTTCTTTCAATGCCTATTTTGTCCTCTGATTCCAGGATTTCAGGGCAGTTTTCCTTGGAAGGTTATTGAAAGATGCTGTCAAAGTCTTCCATTTGATTGTGGTTTTCAAGTAGTCTTCTAGTCAAGTTCATTCTGATATTTTCTCTCCTGGATCTATTTTCCAGGTTAGTTGTTTTTCTCATGAGGTATTTTACATTTTCTTCCATTTTTTCACTCTTTTGAATTTTTTGATTGATTCATGATGTCTCATACATAAGCTTCTACTTGCCCAATTCTAACTTTTAAGGCATTCTTTTCATCAATTAACTTTTATGTGTTCTCTTCTATTTGGCCAATTATATTTTTAAAGAGTTATTTTCTTCAGTGGATTTTTGTATCTCCTTTTCCATTTGGCCAATTCTACTTTTTAAGCAATTGTTTTCTTTTTCCAAGCTGTTGACTCCTTTTTCATTATTCTCCTGCATCACTCTCATTTCTTTTCTCTGTTTTTCTTCTGTCTGTCTTATATGATGTTTAAACTCCTTTTTGAGCTCTTCCATAAGTTCTTTCTGAAGTTGAGACTATTTCCCATTTTTATTGAATGTTTTGCCCACAGGTGTTTTGACATTGTTGTCCTCTTCTGAGTTTGTCTTGATCTACTCTGTCATCATAATAACTTTCTATTGGCAGATTCCTTTTTTTTTTTAAAAAAAAAAATTATTTGCTCATCTTTTTTGGCCTTTTTTTGTTCTTTTAAATTTGAGCTCTGCTACTAGAATGGAATTATCTCAGAATGCTACTAGAATGAAATTATCTCAGACTTCTTGTGCCAGTGGCTAAAGGCTCTTGTTATTTACCCAGTGCTGCACCGATATTGCCTTTTGGTCCATGGGGGACCCTCATGTCTGGGAACGTGCTGAGGGAATGGGGTGGAGGGTGCCTGGTGCTGCTGAAGGCCTTAGGGGTATGGTATCTTATCTAGCTGGGTCCTAGTGATAGTGTCTCATGTGTGTTGAGGCTGGTGGGGTGTTTCTGCATTTCCCCAGAGATACACTGGCACTGCATTGGCTCTGACACTGCATGTGGCAGTCTGGCCATTGGAAGTTGCCTGTTTTCCCATGGCTACGTGGAGGCATGTGGCAGTTCTCAGAGCTGTGATCTGCCTGTTCCCCTGGTTATGCTGAAGTACATGGGGGGAGCAATGATCCTGGTGGTGATATTTGCCTGCTTTATCTACCCCACTGGGGCTCAGAATCTTCCACTGATTTACTGAAGTTGGGCTTCCTGATGGTTTGCTGGGATGCTTCCTGTCCTGGACTGTGTTCTTCTTTTACCCAAGTGAAACAGATCTTTTTTGCTGATATTCCAAGTTTCTTGGGCTCAAAGATTATTTCACCCCATCTTTTTAGATGGTTCTTCTATTCCAGGATTTGTTTTGTGGATACTATTTTATAGTTGTTTGGAGGTGAATATGGGAGAGTTACAGCAGTTTACTCCTTACCCTGCCATCTTGGCTCCTGGAAGTCTTTTCCAATTTGGTTGAATCTTGAAAGGAGCTAGGGAAGTCAGGGGGTGAAGCTGAAGAGGGAAAGCATTCTAAGCCTGGGAGAACAACTAGTGAAAAGGCATAGGAAATGGAGTAAGAAGGCCAATATAGCTGGATCACAGTGTGTGTAGGGGGTAAAGGAGTAAAGGAAAGATGGAAAGGGCTAGATTAGGGAAGGATTTAAATGCCCAAGGATTTTATATTTGATCCTGGAGGTAATTGGGAATTACTAGAATTTATTGAGTAGAAGAAATAAATGGGCAGATTTGTGATTTAGGAAAAACACTTTGACAGCTAAGTAGGGGATGCACCACAGAGGAGAGAGACTTGATACAGAAAGACCAGCTGGAAGCCTATTGAAGCAGTCTTGGAGTGAATTGATGAGGGCCTATACCTGAGTGGGTAAGGGGAAAGAAGGGAATTGTATAAGAAATATTGTGAAGGAAGAAATTAGAAGTCTTGGCAATAGATTAGTGTCAGTTTATATATAGCCTTTGCTTTTTCCGTATGCTTTCATATACATTGTCTCTTATAGACTAATACTTGATTACATTAACATATCCAGTTCATTTAGTTATTCTTCAACTGATAGACATACAGTTTTTTTCTAGTTCTTTGCTACTATAAAAATGCTGCTATTGATAGTTTAATGTGTTTGAGACCTTACTATTTTTTTAAACTTCCTTAGGACTTATATCATCTTTAACAATGTAGAAAGTACATAATTGAATTACAATAGCCTATAATCAATATGATTCTCTTCTCTCTCTGACAGCTCCCACTTTTATACAAGAATCATCCAGACTCAGCATCATATAACAGATTGGACTCACGTCTAAAGAGGGTTTCCTTTTGGTATTAATCTTGAGAACTTGGACTCCCATGGAAAAGAAACATACTTGTGGGTTGCTAGATTTATACTCTCACTTCCTAAAGGATTTTCAAAGTCTAACTTGTAACAGTGGAGTGCAAAAACCCAGGTCTTGTGATCCTCCATACTGTGTCTTTAGTCTCTTTCTACTGGTCATCTCAGCACCAGAGCCAAATATATGATCTTTTTCTCTTGACAAGAATTGTACCACTGAGAAATTTTCCCCTTCTCCCAGAGAAGCCCAAATTCTTAACCACTGTGTGTGGATAACTCATGAGGTTAATACTGCCCAAGAAATCCTCCTTCCTTTAACTAGGACATTCAGGAAAAATATTATCCAGGAGCTCTCTTTTTGGGACAGTTTGGTGAACACATGTGCTTCTATTATAAGATACTCATTTAATGGCTTTTATGGGACAGCTCTCTTATTTCCACCCTCTACCTTCCCCCTTCCCCCTGTCACTCTCTACTATGGACCTTTACAGAAGAAAATTTAAAAAAGGAAAAATGGATGGTGGATACCTTCTAACATCGAACACAAAATTCATCCCATAATAGTTCATGTTGCCAAGAGTCCAAGCCAACTATTTTGTCCCATGAGTAGCTCTCATTAGTAAAGCCCATTCTCCAGGAGGTATCAAAGGCATATTCATTCTCTCTATAGGGAGACACAATAAAAAGTTCCAATAAGATCAAAAAATACCATTCTGGATGTTCATGAAGTTCATCAAGGACTTGATCAATATCCTAAATTCTGTTATGGATCGATATGCCTTCTATTTATGTATGCACTGCAATACTTCCAAAGATTCATGATGTCATTGATTCATAGATTTAGAATTCAAAGGATCTTGGAGATAACTTAGTCTAATCTTGTCATATTAAATGACAAGTATAATGAGTAAGGGGTTCAAACCCAGATCTTCTAGCTAAATCTAGCACTTTCTCCATCATTCCATGCTATACTCCTACTAATTCAGATCATAACTCCTCTACATCTTAGTAAATTATTTTTGTGAGTTAATATGGCAAAAAATAACTGCTTATCAAATAATCCTTTGAAAAAAATGAACCTTTCATAATGGAGAAAAGGTGCTCTGCAGAGGTGGGTTCAAAGGTGGTGATTATCTGGAAATTTCCTGTTTTCAGGAGAGAGGGGTAGCTGGTCCTTTCTGATAACACCCACATTCTAAAGGTGGGGGCCAGAGAAGGGAATATTCCCTCTTTTTTCCATTTCTTGCCAACTCAAGCCTGTATAAAGAAAGGTACAGAAAGCCACATTGGCATAGACTTTTAGAACCCAGTATCACCTCCATATTATGAGGAAGCATAAGGATAGGCTATCATATGTGACAGTAGAAGAAGAGGTGGGAAAAGCCATGACGAAAGACACACACCCATATATATCCAAACACACTATTTCATAGGTCACAAATAATTATAACTGACGTCTATATAGCACTTTGAAATCTGCAGAACGCTAATATTACAGTAGCTTTGTGAAGCAGGTACTATAGG
This sequence comes from Potorous gilbertii, assembly GCA_028658325.1. Taxonomy (NCBI): domain Eukaryota; kingdom Metazoa; phylum Chordata; class Mammalia; order Diprotodontia; family Potoroidae; genus Potorous; species Potorous gilbertii. The sequence goes on from CM053771.1 coordinate 255,754,932, forward strand.
TATGTATTATTGTCTCAATCAGGGGATTTAAATTAATTTCCTATGGTCACACAACTATTAACTGCTAGGACAGGAACTAAGAGATAGAATTGAAACTCAGATTTATCTATATACAAGGAAAAGCCCTTCATCCACCACATTATGCTGCTGTCATAGAGAACTTTTTCTAATGAACTAACGATTATTGCATCTATATATGTGTTAACCCCCTCTATTAGACTAGATCTCCATGAGAGCAGCACGTCTATCTTATTTAAACTTTGTATCTCCCCAACAAAAAAGGGTAATGCTTTGTATAAAGCAGATGCTTGACAGTTGTTGAACTGCGAAAGTAAGGTAAGAGAAATCTCAGTGTAGTGGGGGTGAAAATGAAGGGACAGAGCAGAGGAGAAAGGAAAATTTGGGGAGGGCTTTGGAGAAATGAGAGCAGCAGCATGGTGTCATGGTGTCATGGCAAGAACATCCTTAAAAAGTCAGGAGGCTTAGGTTCTCAAAACAGCTCTACCAGTAGTCAGGCAAATTACTTAGTCTCCTTGAGTCCTAATCTCTTCCTCTTTAAAATCAAAGAATTAGATAAAATTATCTGAATTACCAGTGTCTACTAGTCTTAACATTTTACAACTATCTCATAGAGTGCCTATAACCCAAAAAGATAAGGGGCATGATGATGATTTTCTCATCATGGTACCCTCCCTGTGGCTCAGAAATAGGTAATTCTCCTTCTTTGCCAATACTATACTCAGTCATCAGAATTATTCTTTCACATCCCCTTTGGTGCTCTCAATGCTTTGGGAGACTATAATATGCTTCTAACATACAAAAAGTTTGTGAACCCGGCTAACATTATATTGCTGTCATTATTTCTGGCCTGAAATGTTTTTCTTTGTTCTTGAAGAGAATGGCAAGCTACCTTGAAGGGAATATTTAAGCATACACACATATGTATGTATATATCTATCTGTAAATGCGTATTTATGAACACATGTATACACACTTACATATCTATAGCATTCTTTGAAGTTTAATGGTTTTTAAAATAACCTATTTATATATATATACACACATATATATGTGTGTATATATGTGTGTATATATATGTATATATACATACATATACATTAATATACATAAATATGCAAACATCTCTCTCTCTCTCTCTCTCTCTCTCACCTTTTCTGTCCATTAAATTCAAAGAATGGTGAGACTGGAGGGAAGGGCAGAAATGGTAAAGTCAAAGTAGATTGGGAAATCTAGCTTCTATCTTGGGCTGTTAAGGAGACTGACCAGCTTAGCTGGTCTTTTTTATCTGTGTTGAAATCGCTCTTCTGGGAGGCTGCAGGCTTCCCATCCTGAACAGACTGGTGTGTTAAGACTTCCCTCTGAAAGGGGGGAAATTGGGTTTTCACGTCAGAAGAAAATATTCTTGACAGTTCCGAGTGCTCCACGGGAGTTTTTCAAGCCCGAGATGTGCAGTTGAGTAGATTAGGCAGCTCGCTTCTCCGTGTTGACAGTCAGTCACTCTTGTTGCTTAATCCAAACCCAAGCTGTTTTGCAGCTAAAAGTTGTTGCTGGAAATAAAGGGGAATTGCTTCTGGAGATGTGCTATCTCTGTTCAACATGGACCTGGGCCATAAATGCTCACTCCTGCTGGCATAATATGAAGGAAGATTTTCTTTCAAGGAGTGGCTAGGTCCATTTGGGTCCCTTTAGAGGAGAAGATTTCATTTATTCTGTGGACCAGCATAATCACAGTAGCCACGAGGTTATATTTCTCTATACTTCATGGCTCTGTTCTTTTTCGGCTCTCTCCGAACTTGAGAATGTAGATAGATGAGCTGGTTTCTGGATGTCAGAATAAAGTCTTGTCAGGGATGGATCAATCAGATATGTGACTCCTTCTCTTAAAAGTGTGTTTATTGAAAATAAGCCATGGAAAAATCAAATTCCATGGTTCTCACCATTGTAGACAAGCCTCAGAAAAATATAGTCATTTTGTATGGTACTTCACAGATCTATGGTATCATTGGTATAAGAATTCCCTCCCCAGCACAGAGCTCAAGTTTATGTAGCACTTGAGTGGTATATAACACATGAATGTTTCATATACATATATATGTATATGTATATATGTGTGTATGTGTGTGTGTGTGTATAAAATCTCATTTGACTCTCACTGTGAAGTAGAACACTATGATTACCTTTATTTTATGGATGAGTAAACTGAGGTTCAGAAAAGTTAAATGAGTAATTATTAGCAGAAGAGGGATTAGAATTCCTCTCTTCCTGATTTTCCAGCGATTATACATCATTGTTTCTCTCCAAATGCCTCCTGCCTTTTCTGTTTTGCCTAGTCCGTAGGCCTAAAAGGCTGCTTAGGCCACAAACACTGATGATTTCAAGTGCATAGTCCTTGGTCATGGAAAGCCGGTGACAAATAGGTCAACGTCTTTGGGGGGAACTTTACATAAACTTGCCAAAAGAAGGCAGGATAGCACCTCTGAGTTATTCCTGTATTAGATGGCTATTTTTGGTCCCCACAAGAAGGGATCTGTGTATGCGTGTGTACACACACATACACACACACACATTACACACACATACATATATACACATGTATATATGTATTTATGTGTATATATTTATGTATGTATATATATGTGTATATATTTACACACATATTTTATTTACTACATTTTTAATTTAGGGAATCAAATAAACTTTTCTATAACATAGTATAATAAATAAGATAATTGCACATTAAAATAAAAATCTATATGTTCAACTTGCTATTCCTTTAAAATATATAATAAAGTTATTATGTAAATTTCTTTCTTTCTTTTTGCTCTTTCCTCCTTCCCTCCCTAAGAGGGCTACCTTTAGACACAAATATGTGTGTATGTATATATACATATATGTATGTATATATACATACACATATGTGTGTGTATATAAAATAAATCAATACATACTTCTATTTATCAGTTCTTTCTCTGGATATGCATAGCATCTTCTTTCATTTGTCCTTTGTAGTTTATTTTACTATTATAAATGCCTATATATTTTTTATTGAGTGTGCCTAGTTAAGATGTTTTAAAAACAGTATCTGCCTTATTGATTCAATTTCTCCAGATTATGAAATTTAATTTGAGAGACACTGTGTCTTGGCCTAAGACATGTGGTAGCAGCTGGCAGGATTGGTGAGAGATTGACCCTGGGCTTATGGTTTGCAAAGAGAAGGATAACAATAGTGAAGGAAAGTGGAATGGAAGGAAGGAAGATGGAGTTCTGGTCTCGATTATTTGACGGCACAGGAATTATGGGATCTGTGAAATGGAATCAATTTGTAGGAAAAGTGTACAGCCTTGTCAAAGCAGAAAGGTTGGTCTGATGAGTTTGTCAGGAGAAGGAACAAGGGGAGGGGTAAAAATAGGGTCTGTTTTACTGTTCTTTGCTGGCTGCTAAATTAACAAAAATGGCATTGTATGAGGCCAAGCAAGTTGATTGTGCACAGAAGTAAGAGGACCAATTAATGGATTTTGTGGCATCCCAGTTAAAAATGGGAGGGTCTTCATTTCCCCAAGCCTGCTTCTGGGGGCATCTGATCATGACACTAATTTAACCTTGTTATCCAGGAAATGTTGCTTTTAAAGACAGAGTTCAGGAGAAGGGTTAGAGCCTAAAATGAGAAAGATTCCGAGTGCTGGTTCTTCCCATTGGTCTTGTCCTCAGTCTTGATCTTTCCCAAAGATTGGGTCCAGAAAGATATATCTAATCACCACCCAAAAGCCTGTTCTGACAGGAAATGGTGAACTAGAAGGGATTAAATAATTTTCATGGAAAGTTATCAGCTGCTTCAAGTCTAGATATTGCCAAAAGCTTATACCTCTAAAATTGTCAAAGAAAGGACTATGTGTACCAAAATCTGTATAACATCTCTTTTGTGGTGACACAAAACTGGAAACTATAATGGAGCACTCATCAATTAAGCAATGACTGAATAATCCTACTGTATGAATTTAATAGAATAATATGGTCCCAAAAGAAGCACAAGGCAGCACATAAGAAACAAATAATGCAGTAGATAGAGAGCTGGGCCTGGCATCGGGAAGACTTGTGTTCCTATCCAGTCTGAGATCCTTTTTAGCTGTGTGGGTAAGTCTCTTAACTTCTATCTGCCCCAGTTTTCTCAGTGGTAAAATGGGTATAACAATAGTCTCTAGCTCCCAGTGTAGTTGAGAGGCTCAAATGAGGCAATAATTGTAAAGCACTTAGCACAGTGCCTGGCAAATAATGAGCACTTAAATCCTTTTCTACTTTCCTTCTCTTTAAGAAATGATGAAAAATTTCAGAGAAACCTTGGAGGAATTATGTGAACTGATGCAGAATGAAGCGGACATAACTATGAGAACAATTTATACAATAGCAACATTGAAAAGACAACAGCTCTAAAAGACTTAAGAACTCTGATCAGTCTAATAATCCACGATAATTCTAGAGAACAATTGGTGAAGTATACTACCCTACTTCTGACAAAGAAATTATGTATCAGGGTGTGGAATGAGACATATATTTTTTCAAACATGGTTAATGAGAGACTTTTTTTTTTTTGCTTTACTCTGTATGGTTGTTACAAGCGTTTTGTTTTTTATTTTATTTTCCTGTGGAGTGGAGTAGATGGAAGGAAGAGAAAAGAGATTTTTGTATCTTGAAAAAATAAGATTAAATTTAAGAAATAAATATTGCCAGAAAGAAAAGGACATTTGTTTGACCATTTAGTTTATGAGCAACTGAGACTGGGGGTAGTAGTGGGGCAGACATTGATTTGTTTATTGGTGTTGAATTTCCTAAATTGGAGAAATTAACCAAGTTAATTAACCTCTTGCAAGACTCTTCTGATGCCCCATACAGTTGGATTAAGAGATCTGTATCACTGTTCTGAAGGGTTTGAATGAGAATTAGGAAGGCTGGGCCTTCACAGGACCAATTCCTTTCCAAAAGTTTCAGACCTGGAAGCAAACTGGGGCAGGTAGGGGGGCGCGGGGCTTATTTGAAAAAGTTGAGAGTTTTTGACTGGCTATATAATACTGATCAACTTCAGTATTATCACTTGTTTAACCTTTGTGAACTCCCTTATAACTCTTATTTAAAGATTTTGGTGGGTGGGGGCCAAACTTCTCAAACTCATTCAGTTATTATCTGTAGTAGAAGCAACTTCCTAGAGGACTGAAGATTCAGGCTATTGAAATTATTTCCTGGTTGCTCAAGTTCCAAATAACCACAGAGAGTTCCATCCAGGTAGGCTGTGATGCTAAGAAAGAATGACCTTTTCTGTCAAGGAAGGTTGGCTTATCTGAATCAACTTAGGATATCTTCAGTCCATAGCCTTGTGTCTCCTGCTATATAGTTAAGTAACTCTCCTTCTCTTAACGGTTTGTAAATGGTACTACCTGTTGTGGGCTTGGTGTCCTCTACTGGTTCTCCACTGAGCTCAACCCCCATCACTAGAGTTGGGAAGCAGAGATGTATTTTGAATCTTTTCTATACTGGTGACAGGCTCTCTATTCCTGGTTGCTTCCTCTGCCTCTGTCTTTGCTTGGCCCCTTGTTTCATTGGGAGCTTCTGACCAGTTTATGATGCCATGACAATGCAACTGCTCTGACTTTGGGGGTTCTTGTGGCTCTGCCTATAACTATCCCCCCACGCTTTGTTAGGAGTATGTCCTGTGTACCTTTCTTCTTGACTATTTATTTGCTAATACTTAGAACCAAAGTCTGGGTTATTTACTAGGAAGCATAAAATATGGTCTAAATCCTTACTGTGGTCATGATAGGACTAAGATCAAGGGATGGCATATCCTAGACATGATTTGTTTTGCCTAGGCCTGAGGCCCTGAGGAGATGGATTAGGCTTCAATGTAGGAATGATTTTAAGAACAGGTCATGATTAATCCTTATTCCTGGATACCTAGAATAGGGATAAACTAAATAAATGTCTTTTGGGGGAATCTTACATAAACCAGCATCAAAAAAGAAGTTTAACTCTTTAGATCTGAAGGACCATTTATTCCCTTATGGTCTGTTGTTATTGATCGAGGTGCGTCCTTAGAGGCAGGGACATGAACAGCTGTATCTAGCATCCTTACTTAGTGTTTGCATTTGGTAAAAGGATAATATTATTCTTATTTTCATTATTATTAACATGTGTCTCTTTGGTTCAGTATCACCAGAAATTGAACTTACATTTGGGGCCAGTTTTTGCTTGGTCTAAGATATGTAACCTCAGTGATGTGATGAGCTTTCTTTAAAATTTGTGGTGGCATAAATGACACTTTGGAACAAAACACCATTTATATACCTATCACTGAATCATAAAGAGCAAGTTAGTCTTTCGTAGAGAGTGTGTGGTTGCCTTCAGGGTGTGATTTTGAGAGATTTCCCATATCCCCACACTATCCAAAAATGTCTTCCCTGTTAGTATGCTATGATGACTGATGTTCCACTAATAAAAAACCATTCCTTTAGCTTAAGCATTGGTTTCTCTAGGCTATTGTTTAAAAATATAAATCTTATGGAGAAGAATACTACCTTAAGTTGTTGCCAATGAAGTTTCTAGATGCTTTTATTTTTGAGAGAAGTAGCTTCTGGCCACATGAGGGCACTGGGTACCTAGCAGGAAAGGCAGGGGTTTGGGAGGTGTACCTTGAAAGAGAGGAAAAGTGTATAGAAAAAAAGAGGTATGGGCACTGAATGCAAATGGTAGTGAATTGCTAGGACAATTCCAATAAATGATAGAAACAAAAATTGCAAAGGAAGTAACAGCCTTGACATCTAAGTTGATTTTTTGGAGAGGCATCCTTCAAATAAGGTTGTCTCAATCTTATTACATTATGTTAACATATCATAGCCAAGTCCTACCATGACATTATAAAAGCCTTCCGATGTCATTTGGCCAATCATCCATTTATAACATCGTTCCTATGAAACTACTTCCCCTGTCACATTCTTTCACTTACCGTCATCTTTTCATGGAATCAATTAATGACTCCAAACAGAGTACAGCTAAAATGTAGACCACTCTCACTGGCTCAGGCATGTAGAAATAATATTGTAAATACCAAAACCACCCTAAATTGCAGGCCAGATCACCTTGGTTCTGAATATAGTGACACAGCACATTTGCCTCAATGGAGTAGAAGCATCTGTCTGTAATAAGTGTATTTATCTCTCTAATCTCCAAATTTAGTGAAGCAGAACCAAAGACTAAAGTATTTGAAAGGTAATTATATGAACATATATTTTATATACACACATGTGTATGTGTGTATGCATTACATTTACTTGAGAACATTTGATTTACTTCCTTTAGTTGCTACCTGTTTTAATTTAGATAGTGAGATAAATTTTTCTTTGTATCATTGAGTTATATTTCCTTTTTGATATCATAGAGTCATAGATTTAGAGCTGAAAGAGACTTCAGAGTTAATCTATTTCAACTCCTTCATTTTGCGTTGCAGGAAACTGAGTCTCAGAGAGGTTTGGCTAAGGTTAGAGATAGTAAGTATCAGAGTTACAATTTGATCCTGGTCCTCTGACTTCAAGTCTGTATTTTTTTTCCCTTGAGTAATACATTTTTCATGAATTACATATCAACTGATCGAGTAGTACACATTTGCTTTTCAAGGGCTAATGGACATCACTCTTGAGGGTCAAGAGATCTAGGTTCACTTCCTGGTTTTATTACTGACCTGCTGTGACCTTGAGTAGGTTATTGGCACTGTGTCAAAGGTTCATCATCTATAAAAATGAGTAAATAATATTCTGCCCACCTCAGAGGGACCTTGTGAGACTCAGATGGATATAAAGTGTAAAGTTCCAAACATATGTATGACATTTTATGCTTATAAGTTCCTTCTCACCTCTGCACATCCTATTTTCCCCATCTTAAATGCCTTGTCTAGTCCTCTTTGTTCAAATCCCATCTGTCTTCCTAAGCTGTACTCCTCTGCAAGGCCTTCTCAGCTGCATCAGAGCCCCACTTATTTCTAACTGAACTCTTATTGCATTGACTGTCTACATTTTAGCATTTAATTCAAATATTAATTCAAACTCTTTTGTGATATTTTGCATATAAGTATTTCCTCTCTTATGTGTCCATAAGATTTTTGTAGGTTTAGTCTAACTCTCCATTTTGGAAGTGAGAGAACTAACTGAAGTTGTGAGAGGTGAAACTTTCAGGAGTTCAAACGGAAGACTGATTCCAGATGCTGGTGTTTGCATATGACTTTGTGCTAGTTGTATCAGGTTCCAGAATAATTGCCAGAGCCTCCTAAATAAGATAAACAATGAGAAAATGGAGAACTGAAACATTCCACATGGGAAAAAACAAGTGGATGAAGAAAGACTAGTGTTGGAATATAACATACATGAGATGGAGAGCCTACTAAGTTAATAAAAATGATGACTAGTCTTTACATATTTTAAGATTTGCTATATACTGTGAGGTAAGTGGTATTACTGTCTTTACTTTACAGATGAGGAAACTGAGACAGACAGAGGTTGAATGACTTATCCTGGCTCACACAACTGATAAGTATCTGTGGCTACATTTGAAGTCAGGTCTTCCTGATTCCAGATCCAGAGCTCTATTCACTGTGCTATCTAGTTGTCCTGAGCTGATACGTAAGTTTGGAAACGTTTGGATAGGAATGATGGACAATTATCTAGGTCAAAACTGATAAGAAGAGTGATTTAGATTACAGTTGTAATGTTGTGCATGGCTTTCAACAATTCTGAACTGTTCTTTGAAACTAAAACTCATCTTTTAAATACCAGTGCCAAAATAGCTAAAGAATCAAAATTGGAGTGACCCAAAGGACAATAGAGAGATATGGAGAGTATAAGTAGATTCAATTCAATAAACATTTGTTAAGTCCCTACTATGTGCCAGGCATTGTGCTAAGCTCTGGTGCAAGGGATAGGATGTTCTACAAGCAGAGCTGCTAGTGAAAAATGGAAAGTGAAAATTCCAGCCCCTATAAAGGAAGGTTTTAGGAGGAGTTTAGTGTTTCCCCCTCTAGCCCTCCAATCAGAGGGGACAAGAGGCTGAGGGAGTCTGAAAGATGTTGCTATCAAAAAAAGTTAATCAGCAGGTGATGAGATTTCAAACGAAGGAAGTGTGATGTTCTCGGGGGCAAAATCAAGCAGAACTGCTGTTGGAAAGTGGGGAGTCAGTATGTAGAAAGCAACATATCACCAATAATGAAATACATATAAGAAGTATTAGAAAAGATAGCATCCACTTGAGGTACCTAGGTGTCATAGTAGGTATTGGACCTGGAATCAAGCAGAACAAAGTTCATATTCTGATTCAGGTACTTACTAATTGTGTGACTGACCAAATAACTTAACCTTTCCTTTCCCAGACTCACTTTCCTTCTCTGTAAAAAGAAGAGTTTGCACTTGATGGTCTTCTATCCAATTCTACATCTATGATCCTATGTAAGATAGAAAACAATAACGGACCAGTCATGTAACTTTTAGATGTTGATGAACAGTCCAAGTGATACACTGCTACTCACATAATTTTAAAAGACCTTGGGAAAGTTCTCTGGAAAGTTTGGTGGACTTTCATGGAGAATTTAATGGATGCTTTTTGTATGAATAACACAGACTAAGAAGATATGGATGGGTTGCCTACTGTACTATTGAAGAAAGTGCCCACTTTGAAAAGAAGGTAGTTTTGCTGGAGTATGAATGTCTTATCTCCAGGCCCATGACCAGGCCTCACTTTCCCTCTTCTGTAATAATAAAAAATTCAGAATAGATGATGTGATCTATGAATTTCCATGAATTTCTAATTTGTCAGTTTCTTGAGGGCAAGCACCACATCAGATACATCTGTGTTCTATCCCCAGTGCTTAGCACAAGGCAGAAAAAGAATGACATGAAAAAGTAATGAAGTTACACTCAGAATACTGAGTTTGCATCTCAGCTTGGCATCTTACTAGCTTATGACCTTGACTTAGTTTTCTGGAAAAGGAAGATTGTGAACTAGTTTCCACTCTAAATCTATAATCCTATGAGAAGTTGTTTTATGTCTCTGGTTCACAGTTTCCTAAGATATATTGAGGAACTGGCCCTCTGATTTCTTTTTTTTTTTTTTGTATGAACTATAAGTAGCAGGTCAGGGATGGGATGAGGAAGGCAAAGGCAGGGAAATATTTCTAGTCAGGGATATGGCATGAACAAATGCTCAGGGGTAAGAAATGAGGCAGCACATAGCAAGTCCATCTCTAAGAAGAGGCACAGACCAGTTGGCAGAAGTCTCAATAGAGAGAGCACAGTACAAAAGTCGGATCATTTCCAACAAAGCCAGAATGCTTTTTGACAGCACTGTTCCCAGGTCACTGAATCATCTTAATTGTCTCCACAGTCGATTTTTTTTGGTAATCTTCAAAAAGAAAATATGTCTATTCCTTAAGTGGACAAAGTCTCCCAGACAAAGTTCTTCCCACTTTCTCAGTCCCCTGGTGATGGTTCCCCCTTGCTGAGCTCGCCACTTTTCTGGGCAGCATGTTGACTGAGTTTTCTATTTTGTGTGCAGCCAAGACTGATTCAAAATCTCTGCCTGTACATCAATCCGTCTTGTTGTTCATTTTCTTTTTTACTCTCCCAATCCATCATCAAACACCCCAATCCTTCCTGGCTCATTCTGAATTGTATTTGATACCTGTCCAGCCTCATCTTTAATATGCTCACCTAGGTGATTTGCATATAGCAAACAAATTAGTGGACTCAATGATTATTTCTAGGGTGACAAAGCTATAAATCAACTGAAAAACAACCAGCTGCTAATCTCCTTCGAAAGAGGTGAGTACAAATCCCATAAACAAATATGAACTACAAGAAGTTACAGTGGAAAAAGCACTGAACTTGCAATCTTAGGATCTGACTTCAAATCCTGACTGTCATTTACCAACTGAATGACTTTGGGCAAGTTACTTAATTTCTCTGGCTCTCAGGTTCATCATATGGAAAATGAGGGTCTCTAGATGACTTCTAAGAATCCTTCCAACTCTAGATCTAGGGGTCCTGAAGCATCTGTATTATAAATGTTACTATAAGACATTCCAGCATCTAGGAATGGCTAGTGGCAAGTAGACTCCTTCCTAAAATTCACTAGTTTGTGTAACATGAAACATCTTTGAAAGAGAATTCTGTGTAGAAGAGGAAGCCTGATGAGAAGAGTTTGCCTTCCGTCTTGATAGCCATGAGGAAGCATGGAGCTGAGTTGGGGTGTCAGAGGGCAATTGCTGGTATGGAATTTCCTATGACCCTCTGAGCTTTGGGATTTTGCAGGGATGTTGTTCAAGGGTGGAGCAACCCAGTGCTGTGGGGGCACCAGGGAAACTCCCAGGAACTGGGAGTACCATTGAGTGAGACAATGGGGACACTTCTGTTCCCCTCCTCTCGGTTCCAAGTGAGAGAACATCCCTGTTAAACTCACAGTGGATCAGACCTTTATCTTTCCTCCTTTCTGGCTAGGAAGAGGAGGAGACAAAGTAAGGAGAAATTGATTTTGTCTTTGTATTCAGTAGTTCAAATTGCTGATTTCTTCCTTTCCAAACTCCACCCCCATCCCCATTGTTTACTGTATTTTCATTGCTATCATTTTATTCCTTGTGATGAAATGAAAATTTTTTGACTGCTAATCTTTGCATGACTAATGCTGAGACAGGTTGATACTGGGGAAAAGGTTTTGGTCCCTTTAGAGAAATAGGAGACATATCCTTGCTTTAGTATAGGCTGGGACACAGGAGGAAGGATCAGACACTGATCCCATTTGAATTTTTCACAATGCAAGTGAGATGAATGATAATTATATCCCTAGACAGACACAAGGACCCATAAGCAGAAAGTGAGACTTTTTTCTAATGAATAACCCTAGACTTACCTGAGATAAAGCAAACATGAGTGGAGCCCAGATGGGACCAACTTCCTATGTTCATACTGCAAAGAACTAGGGCTGCCCCTCATACCTCTTTCATGTGGGGGTATTCTATGGTTTCTGTACAAAGGAGACTCCCCTCCCCTTAAATATACAACAATCCTATGATCTCTCATGGATAGTTTATTCTTCTTAAACAACTATCTTTTCAATTCTCTCAGAGGTTTGACTTCTGATTCAAAGTCATAATTTTGACTTCTTTTGTTTTACAATTCATCAACCTCTAATTCTTTGCACTAAAAACCAACCTTATGAGGATTCTGATACCTGTCCCCAAGTGTTATTTTTTAATTTTGCGTGTTCTCAGCATAGTTCACTGGCAAGAGCTCTAGAATGAGAGACTGCAGTTCACAGTTCTAGAGTCAGCTCTGTTGAGAATCAGCAACATGAACTGGACCTAGAATTCCTCCTATTTTGGCCTCATTGTTCTTATTTTTAAAATTAGAGTTTTATAATATGGTCTTTTCTAACTTTAACATCCTGTGAGTTTCTTATTAAACGTATTTGAGAGAAGGTATTTTTGAAAGTCACCCTTTCATGAGCCCAGCTATTCTCTGTAATTAAATTGTATATGCAGGTCCAAACAAATCCTGGTCTTTTCTGAGACAATCATATTATCAACTGGATATTAAAGAAATGGGAGTTTGACATGACTAGGAAGTAGTGAAGTAGCATGTTGCAATGGAAACCTATGAGAATAAGGAGATTTGGGCTCTAGACCCACGTCTGTTACTAAATAGATGTAGTAAATAGATGTAGGCATCCTTCGTTCTCAAAAAGGGATCAATGACATTATGAGGCTGATCTCTTGACTTGTAAGTGAATTGGATTAAGTGAGACAAAGCTTTGAAAAGTTGGTCAGTCTCACTCTCTTCTCCATGTTTTTGAGCAAGTCCTTTGCTCTCTCCTGGCACTCCTTTTGTTTATGATGGCTGTGCTACCTGAAATAGAGACGGAGGATTTGAATTAGAACCCAAGCCCTATCTCATAGGGCAAATCTTGGGCAAATCTCTGAACCTTTCTGTAAAATGAATGGATTGGATTACATCACCTTTAACGTTCCTGTCAGATCAAAAGGAATGACCTTCTGATCTCCACAATCCATCCTGGCTCTCATTCCTTATGGGCATGACTTTGGGGTACTGGGCAGGGCCTCCTCAAATATCAACCTTACTGCCTGCCATTCCTAGATTATAGTTTCAGTTCTTTAAGTCTTAAAGTCTTAGAAGTAAATCCTTTTGGGAAAAGGAATCGTCACCATCATCATCTAATACCTAAGTCATTCTTTAGCAGGGATTAGGAAGAATGGGGCACGAAACAGAGAGGTTAATGTTTTGGTTTAGAATTATTTTTATTTCACTTTTAATCTTTGTTATGAGAGAAGACTCACTGGGTAGGGGAGGTTAGTGGAGCTTATTTAGAAATGAATATAATTTAAAACAAGGCAGCTTGGTAGCACAGTGGATAGAAGTACCAGACCTGGAGTCTGGAAGACTCAACTTTCTGAGTTCAAATGTGACCTCAGACATTTATTAGCTGTGTGACCCTGAGCAAGTCATTTAACCCTGTTTGCCTCAGGTTACTCATCTGTAAAATGAGGTGGAAAACCTAATTCAAATCCTCTGTCTCTATTTCAGGTAGCATAGCCATCATATTTTATAGAAATGGAAAACTACTCCAATATCTTTGCCAAGAAAACTCCAAATGGGGTCACTAAGAGTCAGACAACTGAAACAATATTTATTGTCTGAAGTATTCGTTTTTAAGTCCTTAATCGTATGTTATGGTATTTTATCATTTTGTTAGTCTTATGAATAGCACATATGACCAACTAAATGAGACTATAACTTCCCAATGGGAAAGAATTGTATCTTATACTTAAATAAACTCCTATGGTACCTAGTACCATTAGTATTAAGTACTAGTATAGATTGCTAAATATAGTATGTTAAGCATAGTATAGACTGAATAAAGAATTTTTGTTGTTGTTCAGTCATGTTAATTGTGTTTAAGGAGTTTTCTTGGCAAAGACATGGTTTGTCATTTTCTTCTAAGGCACATTTTACAGATGAGGAAACTGAGGTAAACAGGGTTAAGCAATTTGTGGTCAGGGTCACACAGCTGTTAAGTGTCTGAGGGCAGATTTGAACTCAGGAAGATGAATCTTCTTGACTTCAGACCTGGTACTCTATCCACTGTGCAACCTAGCTGCCCCTTGGTGGTGCTGTTGCAAGATGGTTGCTATATTGCTTAAATCTATAAATTATATATGCACTCATTGAGTTCATGGCACTGGGTTAGATGCTTTGGGTATACAGTTCAATTCAATAAACATTTATTAAATACCTACTATGTGTAAGGCATGCTTGGCACTGGGAATGAAACTGTCCCTTGGGGAGATGCAACATACAAGATCAGGTGAAAATTGAAAGAATATTTAGAACTTGAGGCCTTGGGTCAGACTTATGGAAGAAACAACGCCTGGGGTGAGTGTCCAAGAAAGAGGAAGACTCTGAGAAGTAGTATCAATCAAAAATTAGCATTGATTAAGCAGTATGTCCCAGTTACTGATCAAAATGTTGGTTAAAGATTTTTTTAAAATTAAACTTGAAAATTAAAAAAAAAAGAAACACACTCCAAGTGTGAGTGATCACACACATGAATTCCTGGAGGTGGGGAATAGAAAATTGGTTATGGGCTACAACTAACAGTCCTGTTAGGCCAGAAAGTAAAATATATTAAGGCACAGGAATATTACTTGGAGGGTTTGGGGTGAGTGATAATTGATGATGGGGAGAAGGCAGAAGTATTTAATTTTATTTTGCTTCTGCTTTCTTCTTAAAGGAAAATTCTTTTTAGATTGTAAAGGACATTGCTTTGTCTAATGAGTAAAAAGGCTAATAGGGAGCTGAAGCCCAGAATAAGAAAATAGTATAAAAACATCCAACTATATTCAATAGATTCTAATCATGGAGCCCAAACAAATGATTTCTCAGGGTCCTGACATGTAGATAATATGCTAAGGTACCTTTTATAATTTTCAGAAGATTATGGAAAACAGAAGGGACACCACAGACAGAGTAACCGAAGAAAGCAAATGTTTTTGCAGTTCTCAAAAAAAGGTGGTAGTGGTCGCGGGGAGAGAACGGAGTTAAACTGTAGTTCTTTATTCCTTCTCCTGACAAAATTCTAAAATGCATTATTGAGGAATGGTTAATGAGAGTATAGGAAAGGGAGTAGGCATCACAAGAAGCCACCAGTGTTGCCTTATCTGATCTTGCCAGGCTAATCATAGCTCCCTTTTTTGACAGGATTTCCTGACTGGTAGTATTCAGCAAATAATTTCATGTTGTTCTTATAGAAAAGATGGAGAGATGTGGGTTAGAAAACAATGAAATTAGGAGAGTCAGAAGTCATTTAGTGGCCAGATCTAAAGTGTCTTTAATAACTTGATGTCATTTGCTAGGAACTCACTATCATAATGACAGAGTGATTGTATTTGTATTTATTGATGAGTTTTGCTTTTAAATTATTTTTGCTGTTGCTCAGTCTTTTTCAGTTGTGTCTGACTCTTTATGACCCCATTTGGAGTTTTCTTGGCAAAGATACTGGAAAGGTTTTCCATTTCCTTCTTCATCTCATTTTACAGATGAGTAACCTGAGGCAAACAGTCTCAAGTGACTTGCTTATGGTCACAAAGCTAGGAAGTGTCTGAGGTCAGATTTGAACTCAGGAAGATGAGTCTTCCAGACTCCAGGTCTGGTACTTCTATCCACTGTGCCGCTGAGTTGCCCTGTTTTAAATTATATTCATTTCTAAATAAGCCTTGCTAACCTCCCCTACCCAGTGAATCTTCTCTTGTAACAAAGATTAAAAATGAAATAAAAACAATTCATCAAAATAAACCAAAACATTAACCTCCCTGTTTCATGCTCCATTCTTCCTAATCCCTGCTAAAGAATATCTTAGGTATTACATGATGATGGTGACTATTCTTCCCAAAGGGATTTATTTCTAAGACTTCAAGACTCATATAACTGAAGCTATAATCTAGGAATGAAAAGTGGTAAGGTAGATATTTGAGGAGGCTCTGCCCAGCACCCCAGAAATCATGCCACATGAATGATTCCACAGCTTGGGGGTAAAGGAAACCCTGGAGAAAGGCTCTGGTTCTGCATCTGCAGTAGCCCTGGTTTGGGTCTTGTCCTTTAGACGCAGGAGCTCCTTCCTAGTCACTGGGAGATTGGCTTCCAAAAGACATTGGCTTATGTCAATATTTTCTGGCTATATTCTGGAACCCTTCCTTTTGTAGCTTCCCCAGCACATTCTGTGCTTAATTCCTCATCCTACCCCAGTCCCTCCATAGTAAGGGCATGCTCATCTGCTTTTGATAAGCCCCTACTATTTTCTTGTGATATCAGAATTTAAACCTTGCTCTATAATTTTGTGTCCAGTGGATAAAGTGTTGGGTCCAGAGTCACAATGATCTGAGTTCAAATGTGACCTCACACACTCTCTGTGACCTTGGATAAGTTGATTAATTTTTGTCTGCCTCAGTTCCTCAATTACAAGATGAAAATAGTAAATAGCACCTGCCTCCCAGGGTTCTTGTGGGGATCAAATGAGGTATTATTCACAACACACTTAACACAATATCTGGAACAGTAGGCAATTAATAAATGCTTGTTCCCTTTCCTGGGGACCTCTCCTGGCACTAGGGTTCTTATGGTCCCCATGGTGAAATATGAGTTATTTTCTGAAGAGGAAATCTCTTTGGAGAAGTGCTTCAGTGTTAATGATAAGGAGCACCTCAAGAGGAATTATTGTATCACAGATTTTGATAAAAGGAATCAGTCAGAGCAGGAGGAGACAGTAGATTGGACGATCTGGTCCAATACTCTTATTCTACAGATGAGACACTGAAGCCCACAAATATTTAAGAGGGGAATCAGGAGCTGAACTCAGTCCTCTGACTGCACATCTCATCTTCTTTCCATTATCTCAATAGAATTGGAACAGATCTTTGCAATGACTTCATTCAACTCTCTCATTTTATAGGCAAGGGAACCAAAGGCCAGAGGTACAATGACTTGCCTAAAGTCAGTCACATATGCAATGTATCTAACTCAGGTGTGGGACCCAAAGACTCTTAATACAGGGTTCCCTTCAGTTGTATTCCTTTGATTCTTTTTCTTCTTTGAATTTGTTCATTTTCTTCCTTCCTTTATTTCTTTGTTTCTTCCTTCATTTTTCTCTTCCTTCCTTCCTTCCTTCCTTCCTTCCTTCCTTCCTTCCTTCCTTCCTTCCTTCCTTCCTTCCTTTCTTTCTTTCTTCCTTCCTTCCTTCCCTTCTTTCAAACATTTCAAATTTAATATTGCAGAATTACAAAAACAATACAACCTTCCAAAGAAGAGGTATAAGAAGACCTCCCCTCCCCCCGCAATTCCTGTGCAGAGCTGGGAGGTCAATGGATGCTGAATATTGCATATAATGCCAGGTTTGACTTGTTCATTTTCAAAGACTTCACAATTCCACACTGCTCCCCTTTGCCCCCCTAACCCACCCCAAACAAACTCACAACTATCAGCATCCCAGGGACTAGGACCAAAAATATGCCTCACCATTATTTCTAGCTTTACATTCCTAAGTGCTTAGTTATATCTTTTTGCTCTAACAATATTTTAAACTGGGAGCACTTCTGCCAATAGCCTCTTACCTGTCTTTCCCAATTTTTCTTTATTCTAATGTCATTTCCCACAAGTCCAAGGGACTCACCAAAGTCTTTCATTGCCCTGCTTAGACATCTCCCTCCTGCATAGCCGGTTCTGTTGTGGAGATCCAGCTACTCTGGTGTTAACTGGTCTTTAACCTGCTGCTTACTGACTGCTCTTGGTTTGTTTCCTAGCGTTACTCCAGAGTAGTTTCTGATCAGGCCAACCTGATGACCACTTTGCAAATGGAAAGACTCTGCCTGCAGTTTGTTGGTGTCCTTCTCTCCTCAGGTTTTACACAGCTCCTTTTCCCAATAGCTAGACAAGGAACTTTTGTCTCCTAAGAGTGTACTTGTACTTTCTTTACAGGTTTTACCTGTCTCTTAAGAAAATCCAAATCAAACAGACTGATTTCACATTTTTCCCCATCTGTGTCCAGCAAGTATTCTGGTTTTCCATTAGGTGTATTAAAGACTTTTTCAGCCATCTTTATTGTCTTGGACTTCAAATACTTGCACACAAGTGTTTCCTGGCATTCCTTGCTGAAGACTTGTGGCCCCATTATCACTATCTTTCTCTTGCTCCTTTAGTTAATTTACTCTCCTGTGTTTTAGAGCATCCCAGCTTTCACACTGCTCATACAACTATGAGCTATGTGACACAAGGCATCTTTATAGTCTTTTTGGGTGGAAAACTAATGTCTCTAGTGAGCACTTTCCATCAAAAATTTAGTAGATATTCCCCACATTAGCTATTTTTGACTTATACCTAGCAGGTGCCCAGTAAATATTTGAATGCACAAATCCATTACCCACTTTATAGGCACTAACTGTTGTTATTTTTAAAAAAAAAATACAAATATCTGTAGGGTTTTTTTGAGTCAATCTGTGCTCTAAAATATAGCTTTCTTTTTTACCTTACCTGGGTGGTTTTTTTCTTAGTAGTGCAGACTCAGGCCCTCTTACTTTAACCTCTTGATCTCACTCATAACAGGAAGGTATTGAGTGATCACCTTGAGATTTACACCCTGAAGCACAGCAGTAAGACACAGGCTCTTTCTGTGGACACTTAGAAAGCACAAGGCCTGCAGACCAATGTTCTTAGTGTATGGTGATCAGAGACTGAAAGTTTGACTTAGTTCAGGCAGAGCATGCTTCTCAAGTGAGGAGGTCAAACTGGAAACAGTAGTAAGTGGTTACAAACAGCAGCTATAATTACACAGGCCATTGGACAATCTGAATATATGAATGATGGGTTGTTGATGACACATTTCTTCTTTTAGCCACACCCACAAGTAATGATGGCTAGAAGCATCATCTTTGACTACTGAAAGCACGTATTTCAGTCCATCAGAAATCATTTATTAAATGTTTGCTATTACAAGGCACCATACTAAGTGCTAGGGATACAAAGGAAAATGAAATGCTAAGCCTCTGCCCTCACAGAATTTACATTACATGTATAGTAGATAGAGTGCTGGACTTAGAGGTAAGAACACCTGGGTTCAAATCCTACCTCTGATAGCTACTAGGTGTGTGATCCCGGACAAGTCACAAAAAAATTCCTTTGAGTATCAGGCAACTCTCAAGATTATAACTTAGAGCTTACGCAAAAATGCTGAATAGAGATCGTTCCTACACTGATGAAATCATATTTAACAGCCTGAACTTAAAAAAAAAATTGAATTTCATTTTATTTTCAGTTCCAAATTCTCTACCCCCTTGAAAAACCATACCCACTGCATATATATATGTATATATATATACATACGCAGACATATATATTTATTTTGCATGAATTTATACATGCATGTAGCCATAAAGACAAATTCTATTAGCTCTGCCCAATAATAAAAGAGATGGAAAAAAGAAATAAAAAGAAAGTTGCTTAAATATTTAATTAGAGGTCAGTCTATTGGCAGGTTTAGACCAGAACTGTACAAAGAGGTAATAAAAAGGAGAAAAGATAGCCACGTCTTACTGACTTCAGGTGAATGTTGTCAGCTTTGTCTTTGTAATACCATCACTACAAATTCTATTCATGTTTTGATAAATTTATTAAAATAAGTCATTAGCATATCACCTAAAAATTGTCATTACTACTTTGCTTTAAAAAAACTGGAAGTGATAACAGTTCAGAGAAAATAGATTCAAATCCTAGCTCTGCCACTTGTGACCTTGGTCAACTTATTTAATCCCAATGGGTCTCAGTTTCCTTATTTATAAAAGAGAGACCTGAACTACATGATGTCTCAGAGCCCTTCCAGCTCTAAATCTATGGTCCTATAAGCTAAGAAAATAAATTTCAGCCAATTTTTTTTTTTTAAAAAGAGGAACCTACAGCCTCTTCTCAATTCATTAGCGTACATATTCAATTAATTATTAATATTTTAGGGAGCTCTTTTAGGTAATCAGATACACCACTCAGTACAGTGCCTAGCCCATAGTAAGTGCTTAATAAATGCTTGTTGGCTTGGGTGAGTATCTAGAAATGACAAGCAGTGAGGTTGATATTTGAGGAAGCCCAGATATGTTTCTTTCATTAGTACCTAAAACTGGAAATGTTTTACTCGATATACTTCACAACTGATTGAAAAAATTACCTGTGACTATCATCTAAAGCACTTAGTCTTTAATGGTGAAAATTATCTGCCAGAGGCCTGGGAATTAACAAAAGGATGTTTTTTATTTCTTGTCATTTCTTGTGCAAGTGCCCCATTCGCTGAAAGGCTTAAACCACTTCTAAATGGGCTGACTAGTGGGGATTTGGGGAAGTGTGATACTGGCCTTTAGCCACTAGCAAGTGCTCTTGAATAGTTTTTCAAAGCAACCAGACCTTGGACCCATATGAACTGAAAGTTGAAATCTCTGGTTCTAATTTGTAGGAGAAGCAGAAAGAATGCAATTTATAACTGTGAAAACGCTGTGCCACCAACACAGACACGACCCCCAGAAAACTGGTTCTTCAAGACATCAAAAATGAATGGAGGTAGAGGAGAGCAGATAATAAGGGCTGGGGGGCAAGTGATACCCCCTACCACCTCTGGGCAGCCATCACCCAGCCCAGGAACTAAGCTTAAGCTGATTGATTTTTCTTGGCCATTAGGAAAGTAGATTAAAAGGCTCCAATGGAAGATGATTTCCTAACCATACAATTCTGTGTGGCTTAGAGAGACTAACATGCCTTTTCAAACTATTTTCAGTTTTCTATAGTATATATCCTCCATACGCTATCTTACCTCCTGTAGTCATTTGAATCTTTTTTTTTTTAAACAGTAAAATTTAAATAGCCAATGACATGGGTTTCTTCCTTTATCGCCCTCTAGGCTACACACAAAAGCCTTTTCATTGTGAACCCAAGGATACAGACAGCTGAACAGTGTAAACTAGCAGGGCGATTTAGTTTCCAAATGGGAGGGCAGTCTAAACTTTTTTGATCAGCACCCGAAATAAATCAATATAATGTGGAGCTGGTAATGAATGACCCATTGATAAGGAAGAGGTCCTGCAGATTTGAAGGCTGGTTCCTGGGGCTCTGTGGTAGTCCTGGTCAGAGCAGAAAGGAAAATGCCCTCTTTGCACACAACCTGGGAGTCCTTTCCTCTGAGGATGAAATACTTGTTTTCTTGTCCGCCAGGAAACCATTCCTGTGGCTGCCTATCTTATGCTTAGACCTAGGGGTTTGAAAGAATATTTCAAAACCAGTACCATTAGAAGGGGTAAAAGTTTCAAATTAGGGTATTTTGGATTTGACTTCCCTAGCAGCTTCCTACAGGAAACAAACAGCATTGGCTGTGGACATTTCCACAGGAGTGATTGCTCATTAGAGTCATCAGTTAACCCCGTGCCCCTGTGCAATGCATACTTATTGTAATTAATTTTATGGCCTCTTTATTTCTTGCAAAAAAAAGGAGAAAAGAGAGAAAGGGGAGACCTAGACATTTTATGCTACATTACACAGGCAATTGAAAATTGCAAGGAAAAAAAGAAAAAAAAATCAAGCACCAAATGTTTAGCAGGCTTTTCTTCTATTTTAAATGAGCAACCTATCTAAATCAATTATCAGCTTAAAATGAGCAGCCTGATCTAATTAGTCTTGGCCCCTGGTGGGTTAATGAATGAAAGGGAGGTGCTGGGCAGATGTGTGCTCCCCTTGGAGCCTCCTTCACTGACCACATTGACACAGAAGCCTTCTAGGTTGGTAAGTCTTATCAAGTGAAATTAACAAAGGAAAAGCAAAGCACAGCAGAAACTCAGAGGGAGATGCCGAGGAGCCCAGAATGATTAGTTCCATCAACAGAATGACGAAGCATTGCAAGGCATATTTTCAGCCTATGTGTTTATCAAGCAGTGATCACTACCGTTTGATAAGTTGTTTAGAATTGCAAATAAATCAATTCATGTTTTCTTTAAGCATGTTTGGAATGGAACAACATATTGACTTCATGAGAAAATTCATGCTGGTGAATGATGATGATCTGAGGTCTGAAACTTGGCACATGAGGTCCCCTCTGCCAATCATTTCTTTCTGTTTATTTAAACATAACATCCTCTCTGCTATATTATGTAGGTAATTAGAAAACTAATATGATGTGGGATCAGGAAATGTGATAAACAATAAATTCAGGAAAAGGAGTTGCTGGACAAGTATAGGTCTAGCCAGGATCTATTTTTTATACCTTGTCAGAACACCCTGATAATTCAGAGATGGTGGGGGGGTTACTGGGTGGGTAGGGAACTGAGAAGCCTCCTTTACCTAAATGTTGTAACATTTACTGGAAGGTTAACTATTTAGATTTTCTTTCTTTGGAGAATTTTTTTCTCATTCTTGCTTTTATTCCCTTTTCAAATCCTCTTCCTCTTTCTAGTGTTTCTTTACCCGTTCCTATTCCTCCTTCTTATCTTCCCCGTCTTCCCAACAAACAGCATCACCAAGGATGCTTAACAAAAAAACCATGATTCTCATATGTAAGAAAAACTTAATACTTTAGGTATCAGTGTGCTTCCAGGTTACCAAAATGTCTGGTTCTGTCACTTTCATGGGTGATGGGGTGTGGTTTTATAAGTTGGTGTGTACTCTAAAGAGGTAACCATTACAATGCTTTGCTCTCAGGTGACATTACTGTTGTGTGCATCTCAAGGACATGTGCTCATTTACCAATGCTCCTGCTGCTTCAAATAAAGAAAAAGAGTAACTAACAAGCAAGGTTTTATACATTTAACTGATAACTAATTGGGACACTCCAACAGGCATTTCTGGACTATAATGGTACAAATGAAGTGTAGAGAAGTGTTATCGTTGTCATTAGGTCTAAAAAGTGGTCAGGCATCCTGCTGTTGCATCTTCTGTCTAGGACATGAAGTGGACAGAATGTTAGGACAACATGACAAAGGTTGGGCGATAGTGCTGCCTATGCCCTACCTCCCTCTTATTCTACCAGAGTCAGAAGGATTTAGGAAACACTGGACTATCTTCAGATAGTCAAATTACTACATCAGCAGATGTATCCAAATGGTTATTTTTTTTTTTGCTGGAAAAACAGCTGTGTAATCCTATGCATTTCTAAGGAATTCTCAGTATTTTGTGAATGAAGTTGACAGAAACAATGGCCATTCTGACATCACAATCTGAATGCATTATGACCTGTCTGGGAGAACAAGGATTCTTTTCACTGAGCCACCAATGGGGGGAAGGGAGAGGAAAAAGAAATTATCTGCCTGATTGTCTCTTAATTCTCATTTGAAAGTTTCAGTGCAGAGCTACAAAAAGGTCTGCCTGTGATGCCCATGGTAAACTTTGTAGATCAAAAGAAAGCTCTTTGGAATTTCAGATGGAAAGAAAGAGTGCTTACAGAAGCCTCTGATAGCATAAGCAATAAAGAGCTGGGAAACATTTGTTTTTGCATTTTTATTATTATTTTTTAAAGTCAGGATGAAAGACAAAGGAAAAAAGGGAAAAAAGAAATCTTTGCAGGCATGGAATGAGAACTCTGTAGTTCATCATAGTTTCAACATGGATTATTACAATGATATATTCAATTAACCTCTTGCATATAACTCCCATAGTTAAATAAGCTTAGTTTGAGTGTACAATTATAACTTTTGCTAACTCTACGCAGTGTGAGTATTAAGTGTTTAAATATCCTAATATTGGAGCCTGGTAATTTTTTTAAACATATAATTACCTCTTTTATTATACTTTGATTAGATTAAAATTAATGCATTATTAAGCCATGATATGTTCAACCATCTAGACCTCTGTATAGACACAGATAGCAATTCTTTTTTTTTCCTTCCTCAGGTCTAAGTTAATTAAATTCCCTTTAATTATAATTTACTAAAAAGCTTCACTTTTACCACTATTATGTCTTTTGAACTTTGAAATTCAAAAAAAAGGACCTTAAAATGGTCTTTTACAGGAGAACTGAACTGTCAGCGAATTCAGGCAAAATTAATTATTTCAGCTTGATAAACCTTTTCATCTATTTGACTCCTTATACAGAAAAGCCAATTAATAATGTCAAACATGCTTTGCCTCTAGGGACCAGCAAGTTCTAATGAGTCTGTTTACTGTAGAGTGGCTAGCAGAATGAGCTTCATGTAGAGATTCTCCAATCGTGCCACACCTGTCAAGCTCAGTCTCATTATCTGTGTACCAAGGGCAAACCTCATTTTGTCAGTAGTGGTTTTCGAAGAACTAACAAATGCCTGGGGAAACATGCAGGACTGTCCGCCAGTAGACGAGTCACTTAATTACCAATCAGAGCAGCCGGAGTGAATTCCTAATGTTGCACAGTCTCGACCTTGTTCATTGCCGGCTATGTGTATGCATCTTACCTTATCGAGTGTCTGGACCCACCACTCATTTTCAGTCAAGAACTCATTGACCTATTCCCTTTCTCTCGCGTTGCTCTGAGAGGTGATGATGGATGAGGTGTCTCAGTATACGGCGATTAATCAAATTTGCATTGTACCACAAGTGGGCCCTGCTCTGCCGATCTGGTGGCTCCTTTTTGACCTGATGATTAGCAGATAATTGGACTGCTCTGCGAGGGGAGAAGGCTAAATGACAATGGCAGCTCAGAGGAGGGACATCAGCATGTATCTGCTTCCTATCCTCATCTCTGATTTGTAAGCAACCAAACGATCCAGAGCGATCCTAGGGAAGAAGTAACCAGCTCTTTGCTTAAAGATAATATGGAGAACCATAGGATTTATAACTAAAAGGGGCCTCAGAGTTAAACTATTGCAACTGCTCATTGTGCAGATAGGGAGGTTGTAAGGTAACTTCAACTGATCAAGGCTACATAACTAGTTGATGGCAGATCTGCACTGGAAACTTTGTCTTCACATTCTAAATCCAGTCTTCATTCTATTCCACCATGCTGAACTTCGTTGGAGCCTATGCCATGTTGGAAAAACAAAGATATGGAAAATGAATAGCACTGGGCCTTCATCACCTTGTTTCATTTATTCAAGTTGTTTGTAGTTAGTCGTCTGATGCTGACTGACTATATACCTTTCTTCTCACTGCTTGGAAGGACAGTTAAAATGTAATCTTCACACCTGAGGCAATTACTCCAAGCCCCTTGCTACCCAAGAAACTCTTTGTATTTTCACCAGGATAGGTTGCTCAAAGCTATCTTGACTTTCTTTCCTGGCCTTTCTTTGAAACAATGTATCTTCAGTATGTGTTAGGCGCCTCATATTTCTAGATCACTGTACTAAGTGCTGTGTGAGATAATAGAATTTAGATAATACATAGCTCCTACCCTTGTAGAGCTTATAGTCCAATGAGTTTAACTATGTGGGCCTGGGTTAACTGTAGCTTGTTAGGAAAGACATGCTAACTGGCATATATGGAGATCACACTCTCAATCTCAGTTTAAATACTTCCTCGAAAACCTGATTATAGGCATTTTCACTGACTGTCTCCAGTGCCTGCAACACTCTCCCACCTCATCTCCACCTTCTGACTTCCCTGGTTTCTTTCAAGTTCCAACTTAAAACCCCAGCTTCCACAGGGAGCCTTTCCTGAACTTCTTTTTCTGGTGTCCCCCACTCTGTTATTTCCAATTTATCTTGTATATAGTTTGCACATAGTTTTTTTTTATGTCTCCCCATTAGATTGCAAAGTCCTTGAAAGCAGGGACTATCGCCTTTCCTTGCTCATGGCGCAGAACCTGGCACAAAGTAGGCACTTCATAAATGTTTATTGACTTACTGACTCCTTAGGGAGAATACAATATTGGATGAGGGTGAGTAATCCAATTCCTTAATCTGGCTCCCTTTTGTATAACCTGCAGGGATTGAGAAACTCCGTGGAACCCCAACTTGTCTCTCAGGCCAGTAGGCATAAGGACATAGTGTCATAGTAATAGGGAAAAAAAACCTGGAGGATATTCTACTGCTAAGTATTGCCCCACACTGGACAAAAAGAAAGCCAAACTATCTATAGTGGCACTTTTTGTAGCAGCAAAGAACTGGAAACAAAGTAACTGCTGATCCATTTGGGAATGATAAACAAGGTGTGGTGCATGAAGATAATGGAATATTACTGAGCTATAAAAAAATGAAGACTACAGGGGAGCATAGGGAGACCTATGAAGTGATACAAAGTGAAATAATAAGAACCAGAAAACAACATACATAATGCCTACAGTGACATAAACAAAGAACAAAACACCTGAAACTGAATGCTAAGAAATTATAATGCTCAAGTATCTCCCCAAAGAAGAGATATAAGAAGGTACTTCCACGCTAACTCTAACCCTCCATTTTTGTAAAGGCAGGGGACTGTAGGTGTGAACTGGACATATAATGTCCAATAGTTTCAATATATTGGTTAGCTCTGCTGAACCGATTTATTCCTCCTTTTAGTCTTTGGCATAAAGAATGACTCTCTGGTAGGAAAGGGTAGGAACCCCTTGAGAAATGTGAGTAACATAAAAACAAAAGGTATTAATAAAAATTAATTAAGGAAAAAGAAAACATGGGGTCTAGAATTTAGAAACTAATTCTTCTATTAATTAGCTATATGACTTTGGGAAAGTCACATAGTCTAATCATCTGTGAAAGGAAGACAATAATCCCTGTTCGATGGTCCTTGTTGTGATGCAATATCCATAGACACCTTTATAAAACTGCATAAAAACACTGGATGAAGATAAGGCAGTGGCATTATTTTGCTGGTGATTAGCACAAGAATATTTCTCATCTAGTCTTTCTTAATGATAGCTGAGCTGGGCCGAGAGCCATAAGGCTATCAGGCAGAAGGCCAGATAGAAATCAGGGGGTGAGTTTAAGGGAATCAAAATGAACTCAGACTCCTCTTTCTGTTTTCTTTTGACTAGTTTGTTTTTCCTGAGAAACCTATGTTTCTAGGGGAATCTCTGAGCATATCTGCTGTAGGCAGAGACTTATATTTTCTTAGCCTAGGGAACCAGGAAGCCAAAGGAGGCATGGGGATGGAGCCTGATTAATTCTGTCAACAATTTGTTAGGCTGCCTTGTATGTTGTCCTGCTGTAGAATACTGGGGAGAGAGATTGATGGAAGCTAAGGGACTCTTCAGTCCAGTGTGTTCTCTTCAACAAAGCTGGTGTTGCTCTTTCCTTTTAAACTATTGTGCCAAACAGAAAGCTACCCCTAGGTACTTTGCATTGATTTTTTAAAGCAAAATAATCTTGAGTAGAATTTTCAATATTTTATCAGAAAATACTCATACTTTCCATTAAATAAGTGATTTGAAAAGTTTCACTTTCTTCTTTGTGATTTTAAAAAAGTATTAGGGCCAAAATTTGCTTTTGAACAATATATCTCCAATTTTATGATTGTCAATAAGAAATTCAAATTTGGAATACAGATGAAAGAATTTGATTCAGGGAAACACCACTGTTCAGGATCGTGTGGTAGAATAGTACTGTTCTGGGTCAAATATCACTGCTGACAAGAATGAATAGTAAACTTATGATCGATTCCATCAATAGTTGATCATTCAGAATATAATATTGCATACTCATTTGTCAAATGTTAAATTCACAATCAATGTGAAATCTAGCCAGTGTTTTCAGCATTGCAGAGAGCAATGTTTTCATCCCTTAGTCCTCTTAAAAGTTTCCCTATGGCTCCATGTTCCATCTCTCAACCCACAAAACAACATAAAGATTCATGAGTTTTTATAGAGGAGCCACTGATGATAGAAAGCTTTTGAGAACTTTCTAACAATTGATAAACAATTAGAAAGAAAGCTACTGAAACAGTCTAAGTGAGGAGTGATTAGCCTTGCATCAGGGTAGTGCTTGTATGAGTGGAGAGAGGGGATATACCAAAGATGTAGAATTTTAAAATGACACATGACAACAAATTGGATATTTGAGGTGAACACAAGTGAGATATCTAGTTTGATACAAGTTCCTAATATCTTGCAACTTGAGTTGGATGGTGGTACCTTCCACAGTAATAAGAAAGTTGGGAAGAAGGAAAGGTTTTGGGGAAAGAATAAATGGGTTCTACTTTGGACTTGCTGAGTTTGGGATACCTACAGAATATTGGATTTGAAACGTGGAATATTTATAAGGTGATGTGACCTTGGAGCTCATCATAGCTCCAAGCCATGGAGCTGGATACAGAGCTTAGGAAGTCTTCTTCATAGAAGTCGTATTTCTGCATAGAAGTCATATTTAACTCCACTACACAGCAAAAGCACCTGTAGGGAAGAGGGAAATTCTTCACCAGAGTAAATCAGTTATGGAGAACAGTAGTTATTAAAAGAAGACTACTACTAATAAGGGGATATTTGAGGATGAAACAATAGATATGAGTATAGGGTGTGTACAGGAACATCCTAATGTCTCAAAAAAATGGTCTCATTTTTTAAAAGTTTTCCATTTTAGAACTTAACTGTTAATATTCTTTATTTTCTTTAGTGTGATACATAAAATAATTTTATGACTCATATTTGTTTTTAAAATGTTTTTTAAAATTATTTGGGTACATATTCTAATGAAATGTGCTACTCGTGTCTATGGGAGAGAATATTTCTTCTTGATAGGCAGCAGTAAGTAGGCTGTGCATGGTATGCCTTGTTGGGACTGGGAGGAATGGAGGAGGCAGTTGTGGAGATGAGGTTGAACTTAGGGTGTCTATATCAGTGTAACCCTGTATTGGATTAAAAAAAGAAGTATACACAGGTAAGGCCCTCCCTTTGTGGTCTTAGTTTCTTCATTTGTAAAATGAGGGAACTGGAGGAAATTATTTCTAAAGCATCTTCTAGTTCTATGATTCTAGGCTATTTAGAACTGGGCACTTGGGCATAGCAGTATTGCTAGGTCAAAGGGTATCCTTGATTCATTAGCTTTTTGGGCATAGTTCCAAATTGCGTTCCAGAATATTTAGACTAGTTCAGTTTCACTGACAGTGCATTAGTGTACTTATTTTCCCCAACCACTCCAGAATTTGGCATTTTCTTTTTCTTTCATGTTAGCTAATCTAAAGGATATGAGGTGGTACCTCAGAGTTGTTTTATTGTGCATTTCTCTAATCAATAGTGACTTAGAGCAATTTTTATATGACTGTTAATAGTTTTGACTTCTGAAAATTTCCTTGCATCAACTGGGAAATGATTCATTTTTTTTACAAATTTGGTTTAGTTCCTTCTATATTTGAGAAATAAGATCTTTATAGGAGAAATTTGTTGCAAAGATTCCTTGTTCCACTTTCCTGCCTTTCTTCTAATTTTAGCTACATTGGTGTTGTTTATGCAAAATCTTTTCAACTTTTTGTAACCAAAATTATCCATTTTAACTTCCATGAACTCTCTCTTTTATGGTCATGAACTTTTCCCCTATTGATAGATCTAGGTGATCTCTTCCATGTTCCACTAATTTACTTACAATATCACCCTTTATGTTTAAATTACTTATCCATTTTGAATTTATCTTGGTATACAATGTGAAACATTGGTCTATGCCTAATTTACATTCAACTATTTTCAAGTTTTCCCAGGAGTTTCTGTCAAAGAGTGAGCTCTTGCATCAATAGCTAGATTTATAATCCAAAGAAATTAAAAGGAAAAGGACCCATATGTATGAAAAAGTATTTATAACAGCTCTTTTTGTATTGACAAAGATCTAGAAACTGAGGGGATAATCACCACTGGGAATGGCTGAACAAGTTGTGGTGTATGAATATGATGGAATACTATTGTGCTATAAGAAATAATGAATGGAATGGTTTCAGAAAGACCTGGGAGAACTTATATGAACTTATGCAAAGTAAAGTGAGCAGAACCAGGAGGGCACTTTACACAGTAACAGCAATATTGAAAAAAAAAGAATCAACTGTGAAAGACTTAGTAAATCTGATGAATATATTGATCCATCACAATTCCAAAGGACTTACGATGAAAAAATGCTTTCCACTTCCAGACAGAGAGCTGATGGACTCACAGCACAGACTGCAGCACATTTTTTCCCTCTTTTTTCTTCTTCTTTTTTTCTGTACATGGATAATGTGGAAATTTGTTTTGCATGACTTCATATTTGTAATGGGTTTTATATTTCTTGCCTTCTCAATGGGTGAAGGACCATGGGGGAGGGAAAGAATCTAGAATTGAGAATAAAATAAAACTGAATTTTAAAAAAAAGGAACTGAGCTTTACTATGAGAGGTAAAAGCCCTGATATAGAAAAATGTTTACAGATCTTTGGTCATTACTATTAAAGTTAATACATTTTTAGGGACATCACATTTTGATCACTCATTTTTCTAGGCTATTCACACGGCTTATGCCAACTGCCACATGTATGCAAAATTTTTAATGAGACTAATTAGTACATGTGCAGAACATGCTCTATTACCACCATCCCAGCTCTCACTCCTACTGGCCAGTTGAGTCCCCAGAGAACCACTGCTCTCTCAGAATTCTAAAAGTAGCCTTAAGGGGTGGAGGTTATTTGCCATAGAAGCATATCTATTCAGAAATCTGAATCAAGCCTGAGGATTTCTCCAATTTCTTCTGTATTAGGCTTTTATATTTGGGCAACCAGAAATAGTTTGAGCCTTAGTTCCCCGGACCAATTAAATCTCTATGATGATTTTAATGTGCTTTAGAAAAAAGCAAGCATTGTCTGTATGACAGAAGTAAATTGACTCAAGTAAAAAATTGTAGCAAATCAAAGTTCCCATGCCATTCAGAGTCTGATGAGACCCGTGAGTAATTCCTACACTTTCAGCTTGAGTGAAATAGGGAGACAGTCTTAAAAAATCCAGCAGAACATGATAGAAGCATATGTCTCATTCCAAATAACTACAAAGGACATGAAATATCTTTGGTTTACCAGAGAATACTTAAGACTCATATAAAATCAATTACAAGATATTTTTAAAGAAATTAAATCACAAAAAGTTATAGGTATTTTCATTGTTCATGGATGGGCTTTGCCAATATAATGAAAATGATGATACAACTTAAATGTGCTATAGTGCTATACCAATCAAACTAGTCTAGAGAATAATTTATAGATCTGGGCAAAACAACAAAATGCATTCAGAAGAACAAAAAGTCTAGAATATCAAAGGACAAAAGAAAGATTGAAGGGAAAATAGTAGTTCAAACTATAGTTACCGCTGTTTTTCAGTCATTTTAATCATGTCTATCTAAGTCTTTGTGATTCCATTTGAGATTTTCTTGCAAAAATACTGGAGTGGTTTGCAATTTCCTTCTCCCTTACCTCATTTTATAGATGAGGAAATGGAGGCAAACAGAGTTAAGTTACTTGCCCAGGGTCACATAGCTAGTCAGTGTCTGAAGCCAGATTTGAACTCAGGAAGATGCATTTTTCCTGACTTCAAGCCCAGCACTCTATTCACTGCACCACCTACCTGCCCTAGAAATTATATTATAAAGCTTTCACCATTAAATTGATATGGTATTGGTTAATAATAGAAAAGTAGATGAATGGAACAGTTAGAAAAAGGAGAATCAAACACCAGTGAATTACCAAAATCTAAAAAGACAAATTACTTGGAGGAAAAACTCACTATTTGGCAAGAATATGTAGAGAAATTAGAAAGTAGTTTGGCAGAAATTATCTTATACCATATCATCACAATAATCTCAAAATGTGTGACTTGAATATGAAAGGTCACACTATTTAAAAAAAAGTTAAACAAATGAGATCATTTATCTTCTTCAGTTATGACTAGGTGGAGACTTAGTCAAAGAAGGGATAGAGGTCATAAAATAAATAAGGTAAATAAATAACTTTGATTAAATGAAATTTTAAAAAATCCTTTCAAGAATAATGTCAATGAAGTTAAAAATAAGAAAGGAAACTATTACATGGGGAAAATATTTTCTTTAGGTATCTATGGCAAGTGTCTGATTAAGAAATTTATCATCAATAAATAAGATTGAAAAAAGAAAAACATTTCCTAATGAATAAGCAGTGGCAGTATATAAACAAATAATTCTTAAAAGAATAGTTACACACTATTAAGAGTCACCTGAAAGATTGCTCCAAATTACCAATAAGGGAAATGTAAATCAAAACAACCCTGAGGTCTGCCTTAAAACAAACAAAAAAAGATGAATGACAAAGGATGAAAAGAATGAACGCTAGAGGTCTATGAAAAGACAGGTACATTAAGGAAGC
Organism: Potorous gilbertii; assembly: GCA_028658325.1. NCBI lineage: Eukaryota > Metazoa > Chordata > Mammalia > Diprotodontia > Potoroidae > Potorous > Potorous gilbertii. The sequence continues at coordinate 255,787,302 of CM053771.1, forward strand.
CATGAATTGTTCAAACCATTCTGGAACATATTTTAGAAATTGGGTTAAAAAGAGAGGGGCACACTAAAATGTTTATAACCTTTAACTTAGAGGTAGCACTTTTGGGCATATAACCTATAGAAGTAAAAGACAGAAAAGTTATGGGATATTTATACATGAAGATATGAAAAATTCCAAGGATAGATTTGTATGAACTGACATGGAGTAGAGTTAGCAGTAGCAGGAAAGTAGTATACATAGTGCCTATTGCAATGAAATAATGAAGCTGAATGTGGTATAATTATAATGAGGAAACTTCATCCTATAGAAAAGTTGAGAAAGCTCCTTTATAAGGATGGGGAGCTATAGGTGGAGAATATTGCATATGTTGTCAAACGATTTATGTATTTATCAGTTCGTTAAAATTCTCTCTCTCTCTCTCCCTCTCTCCTTCTCTCCCTCTCTCCCTTTCCCTCTCCCTCTCTCTTTCCCTCTTTTCCTTCATCTCTTTCTTTCTCCCTTTGTGTGACTTCCCCTACTTACATTTTAAAATTTGTCATTTAGTTCCTCAGAGGGGTGACTATTCATGGATTCTAGGCATAGTCTATGGATTTGCACTCCTATTGTGGCTCATCAGCCCCTGACAGTGTGCTTCCCATTAATAGTCAGCCAGTAGATATAATTAGTTCTTAGCAAAGACATTTTAATAACATAATATAGTAAAAACAGTAGCTATAAAATTTTCTCTCTATAGATCAGAAATGTACTCCTGCAAGTATACACAGCATCTATGGGAAGACTAGGAATGTTATCTCAGAATATTTCCTTTAGACCTGAGCAATCAAGAGAACTATAAAAATCTTGATCATGTGAAATAGTTCATGGGGAGCTATCATGGAGAGTATCTGGTTCCCCTATTATATTCCTGTCTATTATTGAATAAAGAGAATAGTTCAGACTGTTGTATCTTAGATATTGCCTATGTATGCTATAGCTCACTAATGTGACCACAGATGTGATGGTGGCTCTACTAACCTCAAAACATTATCCATCTGAAGACCTTCAGTACTCAAAAACACATGTAAGACATTGGGACCTCATTATAGGACTCTGCTCTTCTAGCATATAGTTTTTTTCTTACTTCTTTTGAATCAGTGACTATATCTCTGAACTAGGACAGGGTATCTATTACTCATATAAGAGAAAAGCATGAGTATAGGAGTCCCCTACACACAATTATAGGGGAAGTATTGCTTGGATGATGTGTTTCTGTCAAATCTCTCTCTCTGCATAAAACTAATATTCCAAATAACCTTAATGAGTAGAGGAGGATAAATTTTTGGAACCAGTCACTAGTAACAGGCAGGAACAAAATATTGGGTTTTTTTTGAAGTGTTTACTTGTAGGTGAATGAACAGCTAATAAACAGCTAAGGAAAGAGATGAAGGAAAAGAGATGAGCTAAGAAGAACTAGCTCTTCTTGCAGACTGAATTATACCACTGGCAGCCTTGCCTACTCATACTTAGTGTCAATAGCTATAGTTACCTGGATAGTCCATTTAAAATAGTAGCTGCCTGTCTGAAAGAACCAAAAGAGTGAATGAGGTCTTTCTGAACTGAGTGACTAGTGTCCAAGGTACTGACTGGAGTTCTCTGAGGAAAGGAAATTCATTCAGCTTGAATTCTAATACTTTTATTGTTGTTCAGTCATTTTCAGTCATGTCCAACTCTTTGTGTTTTTGTTTTTTTGACAGATACTGGAGTGTTTTGCCATTTCCTTCTCCAGCTCATTTTACCGATGATGAAACTGAAGCAAATGGGGTTAAGTGACTTGCCCAGGATCACACATCTAGTAAGTGTCTGAGGCCAGATTTGAACTCAGGAAGAAGAGTCTTCCTGATTCTAGACCATTGCTTAGCCCAGCCTCTTACAGGATTCACAGGGGGTGTTCAGACTGAAATGTGGAGAATTTTAGTGTCATCCAAAACATTAAACTATGAATAAACTTAAAAGTATCTGTGTCAAATCCAAGACTCTATTTACTAAATTAATTTTGGGTCCCTTAATGTTGACTGTTCATTTAAAGCTGCTAAAAGATGGCCACTGCTTCAATTTGATTATTGAAAACTCATGAAATTTTTGGACATCAAGATTCTTAAAAAAATAATGTCTTACCAGCTACAGTATATTAGAAAAAGTGAACAATGAAAGAGGAAATGGCTTTGTCAGAAGTGGTAACAGAATTGTTTCTGTGCTTTGCCAAATTCCAAATGTTAGAAACCTTCACTGGGTCCAAAATGCAGTTGGCTTTGTCTGACCCTGGAATGGAAGAGAAAGCTGTTTTATGAACCTCTCTCCTTCCTAGATCTGTGAGCTCAGCTTTAAGGTGTGTGAGCTTAGCATAATGACTGGCACATTGTAGGTCCTTAATAAATGCAATTGACTGACTGACATGAAGACTTCGATGGGGTCCTATCAGGGTGCATGGGGGTCAGAAGAGAGAATACCAGAGAATACCACCCTATGACTTTTCTGCATGCCAAAGTCTTTGTGAGAGGGAGAACAAATTTTGGTTTTTAGGGGTCTCTCAAAGAGCTATTAAGCCTAATGCTTCCTAGAGGCTGAAGCCTTGTATTATTAACGTCTTTTTGCTTAATTTGATGATCCTTTCCATCCACTAATAGGCCCATGTGACCTGCTTAAATCACATGGAAGTCTAAGTCACAGGTGGTGGGAGAAGCCTACTGAATGGTATAACAGGAAGGGTGGAGTAGAGGTGGGAGGAAATGAGTGAGAGCAGTTAGAGTGGAGGGAGAGAGAGGATACAGGCAAGCAAATAGCTAGGATTGTGAGTGTTTGTTTGTGGGAAAGCCCAAGCAGGTGGGGGAAGGTTTGAGAATAAAGGTGTCCCCTGCAGTGATAATGTGTATTAACTTCTTTGTAGCTATGATGGATTCGGTTTTCCGGTGTTGGGGTTTGACTTTCTGATGTTGGGAATTGACTTTATGGTGTCTAAATAAATGTTTTTCTTCTGCCTTCTATATGAAGTCTGTTGTATTTTGTGCTTCAGAACTATGCTGGCATATTCTTAGTTCTTGGTGTTATGAATATTGCCTTGGCAATACAAGCCCTGAGGGCATACATTTTCTCTTGGGGATTGGGAATGGGACACAGAATGGAATTAGCATTATCCTCCCCAAAACAACTAAGGGATCGCTTCCTTAATCTATGTTCTAGGAAGGGGATCTGAAATTCAAGGATAGTTGACAAACTGATGAGTATTTAAAATGTTTTTGTAAACTACTATTTCACCAGCTTAAATTTTAGATCTGGTCATTCACAAAGCAACTCTATACTCTTTTCATTTGGTCTACAGGGCAATCTGGCCTATTGTCTTATCTCAACTACTGGCTTCTTAGGAGAAAAATGTCTATTCTCTACATTGTATCTTTGGAAAAGGAAAACTGGATTTGTCTTGGCACTTTCCTATTCCATTTTCATTGAATCTCAGTTAAAAGGAACCTCAGAGGTCATAGTACAACTCAGGGATTTTTGTCTACAACATCCTCAAGTGACCATCCAGTCTCTGAAGACTTCCAGTGATGAAGAGCTTATTACTCCAATGAGGCAATCAGTTCTAGGAAGGGTCAGCTTTGATTGCTAAGGAGTTTTTCATTATGCTGAGCCCAAGATCTGCTTCCTTCTACTCAATGAACTTAATTCTGCTCTGTGGCGACTGGAAAAACATATCTAATTCTTCCTCTGAATGCCAATCCTTCAAATATATAAAAACTATTACCATCTCTCCTCCAAATCTCTTCTTGCCCTGGTTAAGCATCCCCATTTCCCTCAATTATTCTTTGTAAAGCATGTTTTCAATCTATCTCAACATTCTCTTCACTTCCTCTGCATATATTCCAGTTTGTTAATGCTGCTTTCAAATGAGTATTCAAGACTGGACATAGCACTCCAGATGTCAGTCAGTCAAAAAGAATTTATTAAGCACTTATATGTGCCAAGAAAATAGGCACTGTGCTAAAAGCTGGAAATATTAGAAAGTAAGAAACAGTCCAGCTCTTAAGGAACTCACAGTCTCAAGGGGCAGAGAACATGTAAATAACTAAGTATATACATAAAAATGCATAGTCAGTGGAAAGTAATCTTAGAGGAAAGGCACTGGCAGGAGGTGGGATCAGGAAAGACCTCCTACAAAAAGTACCATAAGGTGAGACTTCAAGGAATCCTAACAAGGTAAGAGGCATAATGCAGCAGGGACATTACCTCTTTTGTTTTGAATACTATATCTGCATCAGGGTAGTTGAGCCTATATTTACTATTTTTTTTACTACCATACCAAACTGTTGTTTCCTGTTAGACTTTGTGTCCCCTAGAATTCCTGATATTTTTTCTCCCATGGACCACTTTCCATATACTTCTTCCTCTTCCAATACTTTTATAGTCAGTTGATTTTTTTTAAAATTAAGATACAGTTTTTTATATTTATCCTTAACTAAACCTTTTTAATTTCATCAGACTATCCCAGGATGTCAATATCTTATTGGATACTAAGAACATTATTTGATGTATCAGCTCTCTTTCCCAGCATTGTGATACTCACAAATTTGAAAGGAATGATGATAGACATAGCAGGTTTCTCACTAACGCATGTGTTGAACTTCTTTTCCTCGAGGTTCTTATTTTCTCATCTTGCCATAGACTTTATCTATCTTAGAGAAAACCATTGAAACAAATCAATTCACGATATGGTATTAATGAATAGTAATGCTTTAGTAGTATCAGGACAGGAGATGTTTTATAAGAGAGTACACAGACACAGCAACATTTTAGTCAAATAAATTAATCTCTATGGTAGAATTTTAAGCGCTAGGGTATGACAGTATAAACAGAAATATTGGAGCAAGACATTTTTCCCAATATTTCTCAAGTCACACCTTACAAAGTGTTATATCTTCTACTTATTTATATGTTAGGCAGACTTTGAGTGAAAGTGGGGAACTTCCAGAATATTTGGGGAAATGTCCAGTGACTGCTCTCTCTGAAGGAACTGAGGACTTGAAAATGGAAATTTTCTGTTACAATCTCCTGTGTTATACTGCCTGTCCATTTGTATTAAGTATGAGATGGTCTAGCACAGTGCAAAGAACAGTGGACTTGAAGTCAAGAGGTCTGGATTTAAGTCTTGCCTCCTTCAGTCAACAAGCACTGTGCCTTGGCTGCTAAGAAGTCACTTCACTTGGACATTCCATTTCCCAAGCTTTAAAATGGTTGTTTTAACCTTATAGGATTTTTGTAAAGATTGTACTTTGTACAAGGTAGGGCCAAGATGGTGGAGGAACAGGAAAGAAGTATAGCAAGTTCCTCCCTCCCCTTGTCACCACAGATCATCTTCCCCCCAAAGCTTTTCCAGACTTAGCGAGAAAATACACCAGCCCAAGCCCTAATTGGGAAAAATCTAAGAAAGAGTCACAGTGAGTCATTTTTTATTCTAGTAGACATAGGGAGACAGAGATGTCTGGGGCACTGGACAGAGGGGTCTGTAGAAGAGCATGCTGTGAGAAATATTACAATACAAAGGGATTTGGAAGAGGACCAAGGCTCTGCAGTGGGGACAGACAAGGACCCAGAGCCATACCAGGATACCATGAACTCATGTAAGATACAGAAACAAATGCCACTTGGCAGCTTTGACCTTCTCATCCCACTTTCACATCACCAATCCAAGGCAGACTGAGGAGGGGATCTGTAGTCAGGGATTGTTTTCTGGGATAAGGAATGGTCACAGGACCCAAATTGTGTACCTAGAGAGGAACAAGAACCGAATCAAACAATAGCTGTTGGGTTCTGATCTCAGGCATAGAATGGGGCCTCATTTCTAATTTCTAGCCCAAGAATAAGTAGGGCAGGAGTCCCAGATCAAAGAGAAGCCTATGGCTCTGACACTGTGAAACTGAATCAAAAGAGCTTTCCTATTGACTGATGGTGCCTGAATCCAACAGTAGTCTGCTGAATCTCTAAATAGGACAAACCCCATAGACCTGTTGCTCAGACCTATACCCAGATCCCTAACTTGCAGAGATCAGACTGGGGAGGGGCAGGTGTGCCAGTGATCAGACTGCCTCAGAGCAGACTTCTTTTGGGAACACTTAAAGCTTGCAGATCTCTAGCTTTAACTGTCCCTGAGATTCTGGAATTAGACTACCTTACTCAATACCCCAAGAATATAGCTGCAGGACCATCCCAGTCATTGTTTCCAGAAGTATGCAAAGCCTGCCCCTAACATTAAGTTCTAAATCAGGAACTAGGCTGGAAAAATGAACAAACGAAAAACCAGAATCCTCACCTCCTCCCCCACAAAAGCTATGGTGGTGAGAACAATGCCCTAGACATAAAACAAGAAGAAGAAATTGACTCCTTAAGATCTATAAGAAAAGCCTCAAAGAAAAACAATTAGAATGCCTGGAAGAGAAAAAAAAAACCCTGTAGTTTTAAAAGCATTTAAAAGTAGGCTTATAAATGAAATGAGATCATCAAAGGGAAAATTGGAGAAGAAACAAGATCTTTTAAAAATATTTTATTTTTCCTCCAATTACATATAAAAACAATTTTTAACATTCATTTTTAAAAAAATTTTGAGTTCCAAATTCTCTCTTTCCTCCACCCTCCCTGAGATGGTAATCAATCTGATATAGGTTATACGTGTGCAATCATGTAAAACATATTTTCATATTAGTCATTTTTTGGAAGAAAGCTTGAACCAAAAAAAAATAAAGTGAAAAATAGTATTCTTCTATCTGCATTCAGACTCCATCAGTTTTTTCTCTGGAGGCAGATAACATTTTTCAATATGACTCCTTTGAGATTGTTTTGATCATTGTATTGCTGGGAATAGCAAAATCATACAGAGGTGTTCATTGTACAATAGTGCTGTTACTGTATGCTGTGTTCTTCTGGTTTGCTCATTTCATGTCAGTTCATGAAAGTCTTTCCAGGTCTTTCTGAAATCATCCTACTCATTATTTCTTACAACACAATAGTATTCCATTACAATCATATACCCCAACTTGTTCAGTCATTCCCCGATTAATGACCGTCCCCTCAATTTCCAAAATCTTTGCCACCAGAAAAGAGCTGTTATAAATATTTTTGTACAAATAGGTCTTTTTTCCTTTTTGGGAGTATCTCTAGGATATAGACTTAATAACAGTATTGCTGAGTCAAAGGGTATGCAGTTTTATAACCCTTTAGGCATAGTTCCAAATTGATCTCCAGAACTCCATTTCACAACTCCACCAATGATGCGTTAGTGTCCCAGTTTTCCCACTTCCCCACAACATTTATAATTTTCCTTTACTGTCATATTAGTCAATCTTATAGGGGTGAGGTAGTACCTCAGAATTGTTTGAATTTGTATTTTTCTAATTAATAGTAATTTAGAGCATTTATTCATATGACTATAGTTAGCTTTTATTTTTTTCATGTGAAAACTGCCTATTCCTATTCTTTGAGCATTCATCAACTGGAGAAATACTTGTATTTTGATAAATTTGACTCAGCTCTCCATATATATGAGAAATGAGGCCTTTATCAGAGATACTGGACGTAAAAGTTTTTCCCAGCTTTCTTCTTCTTCTATAATTTTGGCCAAATCGATTTTGTTTGTATAAAAACTTTTAAATTAAATATATTCAAAATTATCCATTTTATATCATGTAATACTATTTCTTGTTTGGTCCTAAATTCTTCTCTTATCAATAGATCTGACAGGCAAACTATTCCATACTTGCCTAATTTGCTTATGGTATTATTCTTTTTGTCTAAATCATTTTGACTTTATTTTGGTATATGATGTGAGATGTTGGTCTATATCATGTTCCTGTCATATTTTTTTCTAGTTTTCCCAGAAGTTTTTGTCAAATAGTGAGTTCTTGTCCCAAAATCTTGGATCTTTGGGTTTATCAAAGACTAAATTACTATGGTCATTTACTACTACATATTATGTACCTAATCTATTCAATTGATCCACTATTTTATTTCTCAACTAGTACCAGATTGTTTTGATGATTACCACATTATAATATAGTTTGTAAAGCTAGACCACCTTCCTTCACTTTATTTCATTGATTCACTTGACATTCTTGACCTTTTGTTTTTCCAGATGAATTTTGTTGCTATTTTTCTAGCTCTCTAAAATATTTTTTTGGTAGTTGCATTGGTATGGCACCGCAACAGTAGTAGTAGGTAGGTAGAATTGTCATTTTTATCATATTGGCTCAGTCTACCCATGAGCAATTGATATTTTTTCAAGCTGTTTAGATCTGATTTTATTTGTGTGTAAAATATTTTAGACTTGTGTTCATATAGTTCTTGGGTTGATCTTGGCAAGTAGATGGCCAAGGATTTTATATTGTCTATGGTTATTTTAAATGGAATTTCTCTTTTTACCTCTTTCTGCTGGACCCTGTTGGTAATATATCTAAATGCTGATGATTTATGTGAGTTTATTTTGCATCTTGAAACTTTGCTAAAGTTGTTAATTATTTTAAGTAGCTTTGTAGTTAATTCTCTGAGATTTCCTAAGTATACCATAATATCACCTGCAAACATGACAGTTTTGTTTCCTCATTGTCTATTTTTAATTTCTTCAATTTCTTTTTCTTCTCTTATTGCTAAAGCTAACATTTCTAATACAATATTGGATAATAGTGATGATAATGAGCATCCTTGCTTCACTCCTGATTTTATTGGGAAGGCTCCTAGCTAATCTCCATTATAGATCATACTTGCTGATTGTTTTAGATAGATTCTACTTGTCATTTTAAGGTAAGCTCCATTTATTCCTATGCTCTCTAGTATTTTTTAATAGGAATGGATGTTGTATTTTGCTAAAGGATTTTTTAAAATCTATTGAGATAATCGTATGATTTGTGTTGGTTTTGTTACTGTTATGGCCAATTATGGCCTAATATTGAACCCACCCCTGCATTTCTAGTATAAATTCCATCTGGTCATAGTGTATGACCTTTGTCATATATTGCTGTAATCTCCTTGCTAGTATTTTACTTAAAATTTTTGCATCAATATTCATTAGGGAGATTGATCTGTAGTTTTCCTTCTCTGATTTTACTCTTTCTGGTTTAGGTATCAGCATCATATTTGTTTCAAAAAGGGATTTGGTGTGACTCTTTCTTTGAATTTTTTTCAAAATAGTTTATATAGTATTGGCATTAATTTTCCTTGTGAATACATCTGTCCCTGGAGAATTTTTTCTTAGGGAGCTCACAAATTCTTTTTCCAATATAAGGTTATTTAAGTATACTATTTCCTCGTGTTAATCCGGGCAATTTATATTTTTTGTTAGTATTTACCCATTTCACTTAGCTTGTCATATTTATTGGCATATAACTGAGTAAAATGGCCCCGAAAATTGCTTTGATTTCCTCTTCATTGGTGGTGAATTCACCCCTTTCATTTTTGATTTTGGTAATTTGGTTTTCTTCTTTCCCTTTTAAAAAAATCAAATTAATGGCTTATCTTTTTATTGTTTTTTTCATAAAGTCAGCTTCTTGCTTTGTTTATTATTTCAGTAGCTTTCTTACTTTCATTTTAATTTATCTCTCCTATGATTTTTAGGATTTCCAATTTGGTGTTTAATTGGGGATTTTTAATTTATTCTTTCCCTAGTTTTATTTTTAGTTGCCTGCCCAATCATTGATCTGCCCTTTCTCAATTTTATTGATGTAAGCATTTAGTCCTATAAAGTTCCCCCTAAGTACGGCTTTGGTTGCATCTCATAAATTCTAGTATGTTGTCTCATTGTTGTCATTTTATTTAATGAAATTACTGATGTTCCTATGATTTGTTCTTTGGCCTACTTACTTAAGATTAGATTATTTAGTTTCCAATAAATTTTTAATCTATCCACAGACTTTAATTTAATTTAATTTTTATTGCATTATTATCTGAAGAGGATCCATTTAATATTTCTGCTTTTCTGTGTTGGGTTGTGAGGTTTTTCTGCTCTAGTACATGCTCAGTTTCTTTGTGGGTGCCATGGACCTCTGAGAAAAATCATATTCCTTTCTATCCCCATTCAGTTTTCTCCCTAGGTCTACCATATTCAACTTTTCTAACATTATATTCACGTCCTTAACGTTTTTATGGTTTATTTTGTAGATAGATTTATCTAGTTCAGAGAGGGAAAAGTTGAAAACTACCACTGGTGTAGTTTTATTGTCTGTTTCCTTCTGTAACTCATTTAACTTTTCCTTAAAAAAAAAATGGATGTTGTATCATTAGGTGCATATACAGGTAGTACTGATATTGTTTCACTAACCATGGTCCCTTTTAGAAATATGTAGTTTCCTTTTTTATGTCTTTTAATTAGATCTAGTTTTGTTTTTGATTTGTCTTAGATCATGATAGCTACCTCTGCTTTTTTTTTTTTTACTTCAGCTGAAGCATAATAGAGTCATGCTCTAGTCCTTTACTTTTACTCTGTGGTGTCTCTCTAGTTCAAATGTGAAACAAGAGCTCTTGAAGAAAAAATCAGAAAGGGAATTAACAGTGTGACACAAAGGTATAAAATCTTGCTCAAGCATCAAACTCCCTGAAAATTAGAATAAGCCAAATAGAAGTTAATAACTTCATAAGATAAGAAATTAAAACAAAGTAAAAATATTGAAAAAATAAGAAAATGTAAAATACCTCATAAAAAAAACCCTAAAAACAACCAACCAAACAATTAGACTATAAAAGAGATCAAGGAGAGAAAAATTAAAGATCATTGGACTACCTAAATGCTGTGATTAGAAGAACTTAGATATTATATTTAAATAATTCATAAAATAAATCTGTCCAGACCTCTTAGAACCAGAGGGAAAAATGGAAATAGAAAGATTCATCAGTTACCTCCTGAAAGAAACTCAAATGGAAAATTCCAAGGAACATTACAACCCAAATCCAAGAGTTTCCAAATCAAAGAAAAAAAATACTGCCGGCAGCCAGAAAGAAAGATTTCAAGTGATGAGGACCTATAGAAAGGTACACACAAGATTTAGCAGCCACCTCTATAAAGAGGTAAGGAGCTTTTAATAAAAAATTCCTGAAAGTAGAAGATATAGGTTTACTATCAAGGATAACTCATTCAGAAAAATTGAGTATAATCTTACAAGGGAAAAATTGGATCTTTAATGAGGTAGAGCATTCCAGATGGGATAGAGCTACACAGAAGCTCTGAAATGCAAATATAGAAGTCTATAGAAACTTAAATGAATAATCATAAGGGACTAAATAAAGATAAAGGGTTTACAGTCTTACATGGGGAAATGACATATATGTCCCCTCTGAATCCTATTATCTTTAGAGGGCATAGAGGGAATTTTGAGTGGTTCTGTTATGTCTTGATGATCATTTAAAAAAATGGAAAAGGAGAGGAAGGGAGAGGAATGTCAGGAAAAATTATCACACATAGTCAAGTTGTGCAAGTAGAAGTATATGTAAACGAAGAGGAAGGGGTGGGGGGGAACAGATTATATTTGAACCTCACTCTCATCTGAACTAGTAAAAGGAGGGAAGCATGCACACTCACACCACTGGATACACCCATGTGTGTACCCATATATGTATATGTATGCATATGTATATACATACCTGTGTGCATATAATATATGTAGCCTAATCAATGTGGAAATTTGTTTTTATGGACTATATATGTTTGTAGCAGGGGTTTTATTTTTATTTTCTTTTCAATTGGGTGAAGTGGGGAAGGAGGAAAAAAAAGTAGATTTTTGTTTACTAAGAAAATAAAATTTAATTTTCAAAAAAGAATTTAGTCTTCCCAAATCCTTCCCTTTATACAGTTCAGAACTTTCCAGTTAACTTCATTTTCCAGCATCTGCTCCACTTGGTTTCAACTCCATTGACATCACCCATGCCAAGTCCTTCCCTACCCCACAGCTTTCTTTAGTGTTCTCTTTTAGATTGTAAACTCCTTAAAGGCAGGGCCTGTCTTTCTTTTTGTTATTCACCTCTCCAGGTCTCTGCACAGTGCTTGACACATAGTAGGAGGTAAAAAATGTTTATTGACTATTGAGGTAGTAAGCCTTAAAAAAAGCCTATAAAAAGACACAGGCACTGTTCTAGCACTAGGAATACAAGCACCAAAGTGAGATAAATGATTCTGGCCATATTATGCTGGAAGACAACAAATAATGAAGTGGTGGCTGCTAAATCTTGTGTATACCTTTCTATAGGTCTTCATCACTTGAAATCTTTCTTTCTGGCTGCTGGCAGTATTTTTTTTCTTTGATCTGGAAGTTCTGGATTTGGCTGTAATGTTCCTTGGAATTTTCCATTTGAGTTTCTTTCAGGAGGTAACTGATGAATCTTTCTATTTCCATTCTGCCCTCTGGTTCTAAGAGGTCTGGGCAGATTTATGAATTCTTGAAATATAATGTCTAACTTCTTCTAATCACAGCATTTAGGTAGACCAATGATGGCTAGGGAAGGGAGTTCTGGTCTAGATGGGATGGTGAATGGAACTATAGGGTAGTTGGCTGTCGTGTCTTTTTCAGAGGCAATGACAGTATTGATTTAATTGTTCTTCCTTGAGCAAGAGAGGCAAAGCAGTGTGGTACCACAAGGTAGATAGTAATAGGCACAGGGTGGATGGCTAGATGAGATATGAAGGTAGATTAGGAGAGTTTATACTCATGAATGAATCAGTTCAACTGAGCTCCAATGTGCTGTTTCTAAAGTCTGATCTCTGGAAGTTCTGTCCTTAGGAAGGGCATAGTAAGGCAGGTGGTAAGAAGCTTAGAATAAATGTCTAAATGTAAAGTGTTTGTTTTAAAATGAACCTTATTACTGAAATAACAGCGACACCAGGCTTCCATAATACTTTCAGATTTATAAAACACTGTCTTCACAACAACCTCGTTGTTAAGGTAGTTAACAGAAGTATTATTCTCTACCATATTATAGAGGAAAAACTGGGGCTCAAAGAAAAGAGTGGTTTCTTTTTTATTTAGTATTTCTTCAATTGTTTTTATTCATTTCACCCCAAATTTATTAATTTATTTGTTTTCAGTTTTCAACATTCACTTCCATAAGTTCCAATTTTTCTCCCCCTCCCTCTTCCTTCTCTGCCCAAGATGGCAAGCAATCTTACATGTGTTCTACAAATACATTCCTATTAAACACATATTCACATGAGTAATGTTGCATAGAAGAATTTAAAGGAATGGGAGAAAACATGAGAAAAACAAAACATAACAAAGGAGAAAACAGTCTGCTTCATTCAGCGTTCCAACTCCATAGTTCTTTCTCTGGATGTGGATGGCATTTTGAATTGTGAGTCCTTTGGAAGTGTTTCAGGTCCTTGCATTACTGTGAAGGGCTAAGTTTATCAAAAAACAGTCCTCTAACATTGTGGCTGTTGCTGTGTATAATGTTCTCCTGGCTCTGATCACTTCCCTCAGCATCAGTTCATATAAGTCTTTCCAGGTTTTTCTGAAGTCTGTCTATTTGTCATTTCTTATAGAACAATAGTATTCCATTACATTTATATATCACAACTTGTTCAGCCATTCCCCAATTGATGGGCATTCCCTCAATTTTTCAGTTCTTGGCCACCACAACAAGAGCTACTATAAATATTTTTGTACATGTAGAACTGTTTCCCATTCTTCAAATCATTTATTTATTTATTTCAAGTTTTCAACATTAATTTCCACAAAATTTTGAGTTCCAAATTTTCTCCCCATCTCTCCCCTCCACTGACCCCCAAACACTGAGTATTCTAATTACCCCTACCACCAATTTGCCCTCCCTTCTAACATCCCTCCCTTCCTTTATCTCCATCTTCTCTTTTGTCCTGTAGGACAAGATAAATTTCTATACCCCATTAACTGTATTTCTTGTTTCCCAGTTGTATGGAAGAACAATACTCAACAGTTGTTCCTAAAACTTTGAGTTCCAACTTCTCTTCCTTCCTCCCTCCCCATCCATCCCCATTGGGAAGGCAAGCAATTCCATGTAGGCTATATATGTAGTTTTGTAACTGATTTCCATAATAGTCATGTTGTATAAGATTATATTTCCCTCCATCCTATCTTGACCTCCATTTTTTGTATTCTCTCTTTTGACCTTGTCCCTCCCCAAGAGTGTTGACTTCTAATTGCTCCTTCCCTCCCATTACCCTCCCTTCCATCATCCCCTGCATCTTGCTTATCCCCTTCTCCCCGACTTTCCTATATTGCAAGATAGGTTTTCATACCAAAATGGGTGTGCATTTTATTCCTTCCTTGAGTCAAATGTGATAAGAGTGAGCTTCACATTTTCTCTCTCACCACTCCCCTTTTTCTCTCCATTGCAATCTTTTTCTTGCCTCCCTTATGAGAGATAATTTCCATTTCTCCCTTTCTCCTCCCAACATATTCCTCTCTCACCCCTTAATTTTATTTTTTTTAGATATAATCCTTTCCTATTCAACTCACCCTGTGCGCTCTCTCTCTCTCTCTCTCTCTCTCTCTCTCTCTCTCTCTCTCTCTCTCTGTGTATGTGTATAATCCCACCAACTACTCAGATATTGGAAAAAGTTTCAAGAATTACTAATATTGTCTTTTCATATAGGAATGTAGACAGTTCAAATTTAGTAAATCCCTTATGATTCTCTTTCCTGTTTACCTTTTTGTGCCCTTTCCCATTTTTATGATCTCTTTGGGACACAGTCCTAGAAGCAATATTGCTGGGTCAAAGGGTATACACATTTTTATAGCTCTTTGGGCATAGTTACAAATTGCTCCCCAGAATGGTTGAATCAGCGCACAGCTCCACCAACAATGATTCAGTATTCCAGTTGTCCCACATCTTCTCCAACATTTATCTTTTTCCTGTTTTCTCATGTTAGCCAATCTGATAGGTGTGATGTGATTTGATTTGTGTCTCTCTAATCAATAGTGATTCAGAGCACTTTTTCATATGGCTATAGATGGTTTTAATTTCTTCCTCTGAAAACTGCCTATTCATATCCTTTCACCATTTATCAGTTGGGAAATGGCTTGTTTTCTTGTGGATTTGACTCAGTTCTCCATATATTTTAGAAATGAGGCCTTTATCACAGATACTAGTAAAAATTCTTTCCCAGTTTTCTGCTTCTCTTCTAATCTTGGTTGCATTGACTTTGTTGGTGCAAAAACTTTTCAATTTGATGTAATCAAAGTTATCTATGTGGCTTTTCATAATGTTCTCTATGTCTATCACCCCTCAAGAGGGGTGACTTCTTGACTAGAGTTAGATAGCAAGTAAAAATTAGAACCAGAATTTGCCCTTTGTACCATGTCCAGAGGAAAATGTGCTGTTTAATTAAAACAACATAATAAAAACTTGAATAAGGCCCTCTCAAAGAAGCAGTTTCCTTATCCTTCTTTCTCTCTGTCTTTCCGTGTCTGCCTCTTTGTGTCTGTGTTTCTCTGTCTCTGTCTGTCTCTGTCTCTTTCTGTCCCTGTCTCTCTCTCTGTCTCAGTGTGTGGCTCTCTCTCTTTCTCTCTCTCCCTGTCTCTTAAAATTTAAGGCTGCAATGCACCCTCACAATGACCTGCCCATACATCACAGCTTTGTTGGAAAAACATTTTTTTTGAGAAGTGCTTACATAACAGACCCTGCTGAAAAGGGCGAAAGAAAGGAAGTGTCTTCAGTATAGTGTATTATAATAATTAGCATTAATCACAGTAATAAGAAACCAGGTTTCTCTGAGTTATTAAAATAAAACGACCGCAGTAATAATGCCTTGTGCTGATGTGATATGTTTTTATAAACATTATCTCATTTCACTAAGGACACCCTATGAGGTAGGGAGGGCTGGAATGACGATCTCCATTTTACAAGTGAGGTGGAACAAGGTTACCTAGGGAGCCAGGTGTAGGCCCAAGCTGGCTGACTTGTTAGCCTGATGCCCTTTCCAGTGGATCCTAGGACCTTGTTCCTAGAGAAGTTAGGAAGGAGTATATGTACTCAGACACTTAGCTAAGAATTTTGCAACTTTGTGAATTGCTTCTGCTTCTAGGATGATGCCATCTACTTGGAGTATGATAGAGACAGTAACCTGTAGTGCATGGGTTTCCAACCTGAATTCTGTGAAACTTTTTGAAAAAATATTGAGAATTGTATTTTTTCATAATTGGTTTCTTTTGTAATTATATATATTTTACTTTATGTATTTAAAAACATTATTCTGAAAGTGGATTCATAGGTTTCACCAGACTACCCAAGGGTCTATGACATAAATAACTAAGACATAGTGGAAAATTACAAAGGCTTTGAGTCAGAGAGCAGGAGGTCAGCCCCTATGTCTACTACTAACAGGGTAGCCTTGGGTGAGTCACTTCAAGTCCCTGGGCCTCAGTTTCCTCATCTGTAACATTAGAGGTTTGATCTAAATAATCTCTATGATCCCTTTCAATTCTGGGTCTATGCTCCTACGTGATGCAAGCCTACATGAAAGAGAGCAGGAAGCCAGTTAAAATTCCAAAGTACCAAGATTGAACTACTCGGTTATCACATATAATCTTGCCTTAGAAATGGCATCTTAGGGGTGGCTAGGTGGTGCAGTGGATACAGCACCAGCTCTGGAGTCAGAAGGACCTGAGTTCTAATCTAGCCTCAGACCAGATACTTGACATTAGCTGTGTGACCCTGGGCACAGGGTAAATTAACTCACCAAAACCAAAAAAGATTATCTTAAATGCTTTCAGGCCATATAATGCTTGTGCCAGGTTGCTGCCAATCATAAACTTGTGCAAAGAGAAGAAAAAGCAAATAGGAACTACAAAACCAGCCAAATACTGTTCCTGATCCCATTCAGAGCAAATATCCTTTATCAAGATAGCCCGGAGGTCACTCAAGATTCCTGCATCTATTGGTTTCTCCTCTCTATCTCCTCCTCATTTCATCTTCATTTACAATTTTGGGGGAGGTAGAGCTTAGAGGTTAGAATCATCTTTGGGGCTGTATCTGGCTCGAGGAATGAGATGAAAGAAATGTTATTGCAGCATCTGCCTGAGATGGAGACTCTTGGACTTAGTAATCTGAATGCTGGTAGTAATGTTTCCTTCACAGAGTTCAGGCTACACTCACATAGCAATGCCAGCTGCTTAAGTTCTTAGAGGTTCTCAGGGGCCAGGATAAGCCTCGTTGGTAAACAAAGCAGAAGGGGGCCTTTTGGTATCAGGAGAAATATTGGAAGGAATAGGGTGCTAGTGAGAACAGATCTCATAGTGTGGTTCTCTCTTTCTCTGTTCTTGTATTATTTTTTTCTTTCTCTTTTCTCTGTAGGTCTAGAAACTCAGAGAACAATTTATTTGGTGATGACTGGGGCCTTAGAGGGAAACTATCTCAGGTCATAGAAATAAAAGGCAAGCGTTTGGAACTGGAAGGTTTATAAATATATAATTGATGGGTACCTTAAAGGTCATTTAGTTCAAGCAATTCATTTTATAGATTTTAAATGTAATTTGCCCATGGTCACACAAGTGACATAGAGGAACTAGGATTTGAATCCAGATCTCTGGCTTCAAATACAGCAGCATCCTTTCTACTGTTCGTCGTTGTTTTAAAAAAAACCAACTTGAGAAAGAAACCAAGTTCATCTCAGAAAGGTAATTGACCACAATTAACCCCTGGTGCTCCTGTTATCTAGCATGACCTCTGAACTCCTCAACTAATGCTGGAAACATCAACTACTCTTTTTACAATGCTCTAATTTGCTCCGTCACACCAAGGCCAAGGTGGCAATGGGATGAGTCTGGACAGGAGGAACCAAGATCAGAAGTCTAGCTAAGCAGGAAAACTCTGACAGATATAACAGGTCTTAACAGGTAAAGAATTGAATAGACAGGGGGTTAGTTCTTGTTGAAAGGATCAAGTCCCATGGATTCAGGTGAGAGCACTCCAGTTAATGTTTGTGAATAAGGTAGTGTCAAACTCTATGTTTTCTCAATAGTTCTTTGGGGTATGTAGTAAAAAGTGCTACTTCTGCCTTATGGGTGAGAAAATAGCCTCAAAAATAACCTTGTATACATTCACATAGCTAGTAAGTGTTAGAGCCAGAACTTGAGCCTAGGTCTTGTAATTCAAAGACCTGGCCTCTTTCCACTATATCACACCCCTCATTCTATGGCTGTTTAGTTGTAGAGGCTATGTAGTCTCTGCTGTTTTTTTTATTGCCTACTATGTGTTAGGGGTAGTCAAGGGTTAATGTGTTTCTTGTTTTTGTTTTTGCTGCTGTTTGTTTTAGTCACATAGAGGCAAACTCCAAGAACTAATGGATCCTGTTTCCAGAGGATTCTTAACCCTTTTCTGATCTTATGCTTGTATCAATAAAATATTTACTGTCTGTAAGTGCTTACTATGTATTAGGCACTATTTTAGGTGCTAGAGATATAAAGAAAAATAATTAAATAGTCCATGTACTAAAAGCTATACTTTGTCATGGGAGACAAAGGATATATAAATATATAAAGAATACGTATGGAGTACTTTTCAGGTAATTTTGAGTCAGGGTTCTAGGAACTGGGAGGATCAGGAAAAGTTCCATGTAGAAGGTGGTATTTGAAATGTCCCTGATAGTTGAAGGGAGAAAGAAGACTTCAGGTGAGTCTAATCTCTTTTAACATCTGGTGGTTTCTGATTGCCCCTGATCAAGGGTCATATGGCTCCATCCATTACAACCTCCATGAAGGTCCCCCAGTGAGAACTCTCAGTATTTGCAGAAGCACTTGTACTAAAATCTAGTCTTCCCTTGGCACCACAGAGACACTACTTAACAGTATTCAGTCATATGAATGAGGCTTTAAAAGCCAGAAAGTGAGAATTCAACAGAAAAAGTTAAACATACACATATATACTATGCTCTAAATCAATAGACAAAGGCCACTTGGAATTACATTTCTATAAATCACTTTCCTTCCTAAAGGCTCCTAAGAACCAGTCTTTGAGTCTGTGCTAGCAATATCACACTACTCACTGTTCTCTGCTTCCCCTTTGGAAGACAAAAGCCAGCCACAGCCACTGGGTCAGGATTTTGTCATTAAGTAGTCCATAATACCTCCACTAAAGTTCTCCTCCAAAGCTTCATCGTGGGAGTGGGAGTGGGGACTGAGCCTGGGCTCTCAAAAACTAAGCCAGTAGAACGTAAGTTTTGGCAGGTTCAATGAAGTTAGAAAGGCTCAGCGACTGGGTTCTGGAACTCAGACATCTAATAAGTCTGTTGACCAAGTTGCAGACAATCGAGTTTGACAGAATTTTCTGGCGGCAATCATAGGTTGCACACACAGATGACAATTGTGCTTTAGAGTACCCATACTCCCTGCCACCATGGATCTCTTTAAGTATTGAAGTATATTAAAAATAACACTTTGTATTCAAACTGAATGTATTAAAACTGGTGCTCTTTCATATACACACACATACACATATATTGGCATATATTAAAAAATCTCCTTGTGTCTTTCTCCCATTTACCTGTTATTTATTTTGTCCATATTCTTTTCTGTCCCTGTTGTCTCTTTGTTAGAGTGTAAGATCCTTGAAACAACTCTTACTTTTGTCTTTCTATCCTCAGCAGCTAGCATAATGCTGGCCATGAAAGCACCTCAAAGGCTTGTATTTTTCCTTTTTTTCTTTATGTCCCCAAAGTTTAGCCTAGTGCTGGCCCATGGCAAGCATTTAATAAATAAGTAATTATTAATTGGTTAATTTGTAGAAAAGTTTTATGAAGCAGGAAAGGTAAAAATTATCCTCATTTAACTGATGAAGGAAAAGGTTTAGTGATATACAGAATGCGGAATTTGTGGCAAAGCCAGGGCTACAATAGAATTCAATTGAAAAAAATAAATGTATGCCTGCATATATATATATACGTATATATATATATACATATACATATATGTATATATATACGTATATATATACATACACATATATGCACACACACATATATATGCATACACATATAGGTATACATACAGATGTATACATACAGATATGCATATACACCTATATGAATGCCTCTGTTCAAGGCACTGTAGAATCCCACTTGCCTGATTTCTAGGCTGTACTCTATCCATTGGACATGTTGCCTTTTTAATAGATGAAATAAATATTCACTGGCCCAGGGGGCTGGAATGTCATTTCTCACTTATAGGCCTCAGCTTTGGGTTAACAGGGACTATATTCAGGACTGGGGTGATCTGACATCTAAAGAGAGGGAAAATGCTCTTTCTTTACTGTTTCTAGATCACTCAAAAAACTTAGATCTATGTCTGCAATCTCTTCAAAAGCACTGTGCAGACTCTTCTTGAAAAGTTCTGTGTACAAAACACATCAGGAATAAGACTGATAATTTATTTCTTTCACTAAAAAATGAAAAACTCGTAAGAGTGCATTAACAAAGGCTTAAAACCTGAAACACTAAAACGCTCTATTATATTCCCTCAGTAGGTTACTAGAGAGGGAGAGGGGTACAGTGCCCAGCCCCTTGGACCTGGCCCTGGTTCCGCTAATTATTTATCGGAAACTAAGTTGGTGGTTTAGAGGTTGATTCTAATCACCCCTAAGTGCCTTGTCCCTTTTTGGGAACCCCACACATGCCTGTGGCTTATCTGATTTCTTTTCCTTCTTTTTGAGGTAAGCCTATTTTCTCTTTTTATTTGGTGGGTTCAGAATGTCATTTGATAACACTGAATTGGAAAGTGATCCCTTGGAGAAACATATTGTTTTTAAGATGTGCAGCAGGAAACCATGGATGAATTTTCACCCAGGTGAAATAGTTTGATTTCTTACCTCAGCATTAGAGAATTTCCAATTGACTTCAGATTGCTAATCTCTGTTAAGAGAGGTCCACATTTTCTAGAAACTCCTTTGGTATTAGAGATTCTCTCTCTGAGAGAAATGTCAGTTTTTCCTTTTCTTCCCACCCCCACCCCCTTCTCTATGAAGGGAACTAGGCAAACTATAATCTCTGATAAGCCCCATAAGGTGTAATTTGTTTGTTGAATTTTCATAACTTTGTATTTGGGAGTGATTGAGACCCCCAGCCTCAAAAGTCATGGTAGGCCAGGGCCCTCTCTAAAAACTGTTAAGTTTGAAGACTAAGAATTGTGTCAACTGGACCTTGAGATTCTTTCATCAAGGACACCATAGGAGGTTTATAAAAAAATAATTCTTGAGCCTCCCTTGAACCTCAGAGAACTTCCTACAATTGGGGATATGAATAAATGTGCCAATTTTACCCAGTCTATTTACTTAACACAGCAAAGATTTAACTGGGGGAAGAGGGTAATGAGGGTTGCATTCTATGAGTATGCACAGAGATACTTTACCTGCTTCTGGTCAACTATGTATGCTAGCTCAGTACTGTTGGACTCAGGTGCTAGGGATGACAAAGCAATCCCCTTATATTGTCCTCTTAGCTCTATGATGAGGGAGGGTTTTAAAAGAAAAGTCAGTTTTTGGTTTATTCTCTTTGTTAGAATCTTTTATATGACAAGTAGCTCTCCCTATCTAGACCTTCCCTGAAGGGGGAGAATAACCTTTTCCCTACCCCAAGACAAATGGTGAATTCTAAGCACATGGCAATTAAGGCACATAAGTGGGCTTTGATGAACCTGAGTCTGAGTCTTGGTCTCTGGTTGCATGTTCTGCTTTGTTTCCTTCTCTAAGCATAGATGATTAAACAGCAATCCTGAATTGGACTGTCTAGGCTTGGGACAATCTTTTGAATTCAAGAGGTCCAGAGATCTGAGTCTCTGAGTCAGAACTGATTGTGGATAAATAAACTTTTGGTATTAGGAAGGCAGATTACTAAAGGGGACAAGTTTAACCCCTGATTTCACTTTCCAGAAGACATTGACCTACAAAGAATTATTTTGACGGTGCAGAGCCAAGGTGAAATGTAAACTGCCTATTCAGCAATCCCTCAGATGTCTTGATGGCTTAAAGTATCAACCTCCCAAGGGGGAATAATAATTTATATTTAGTATATTCTGCTATGTGTTAAATTTTCTATTCATGCATGTTTGTTTGACTTGTTAGAGTAATCATTTCTTTTTGGTAGAGGAAATAAATAGCTATCCTATACCTGACATCATACGTAGGGTATCTTCCTATTTGTTCTTTTGGGGATACCATAGATAGGAACCAAAACATAAGTAATTTAATTAATTAATTTTCCCCACGGTATTGGGATAGGGGAAAATAAGAATAGTTCTTTAAGTTGCAGACTCAGGCCTGGCCTTACATGGAGGTAGAATAAAAAGTCTCACATTAGTGTGTTTTCCTAGATCCTGGGAAGGTCCTTTTCCACAATTAAAAAAAAATTCCCTCTACCCACTGTAGTTTGAAATCACTTTCATTCCACAGTTTAAGAGGAAGCTTAAAAATGAAGATCCCCCTGGAAGGGGACACAGTTTCTTAAATTCATCCTCAGTTATAAATGATTAGTAAATTCTTTTCTAAAAACAAGTTTTGAGAAAATCATAAATCTACAGCGAGAAGGAACCTTAAAGCCCAGCTACCCCAGATCTCTCATTTTAAGCTGAGAAATGAAGCCAAGGAAGAGTTGAATGATTTTTCAAGAATCACACAGGTGGTAGTCATCAGAGGTAGGTTTTGAACCCAGTCCCTTCACTCTAAGACTAATGCCCTTTCTACTAGAAATGCTAGTTTCTAATGCCCGTTCTACCAAGAACGTGGGGTAAAAATGTATAAAGACATGATTTGCCATGAGGTATGGAGAGAATGAAGAAAGAGGAAGTGAGGGAGCCAAAGGCATGATTTTGCTGAGTTCTAACCTTGTGGAGGTTTTCTCTCTAGATATCGGTACCACTCCTTGGGGTATGAGGTGTATGTGTTTATGTCTGTAGGGGTGCTGTTAAGATGTTGCCTGAGGTCTCTTTGGAGAGTGCCAGTGCCAGGTAAAATACTGGGTCCTCAACTAAGAGATGAAACTCAATCTCCAGCTTGATTTCCCAGGCATTTACCCCTTGGGGATAATTAGAAGCACTGCGTTGTCTTGAGTTTATATGGCATCTTTGAACAAGCTATGATCTCAGGAGGGCACCTCAGGTGGGCAGGGAGGAGCCATCATGACCTTGTTCCCCAGGTGATACCAGTGTGTCATTTGGTACCAGGAGGGAGAGAGATGTCTACTCCTTATCTGTACCCACTTTGCTCATGAAGCATTTCAGGCAGGGCCGTTGGGTCGCCTGAATTCTTGAAGGAAATTCCTTACTGGGCTTTGTACATCTCTAGCAAGGCACATTTTGCCTCCAGTGTCAGGGTGTGCATTCAGAAGGGGTGGGAGGTGGAAGATGGGGGATGGATAGGCAGGTTTAGGGACAAAGGTTGAATCATTCCTACCTTGGAGGAGGTATGATGACTTCATATCTGATTAGTAAACTCACAGACTTGTTCTCACAAAGTGAAGAAGCGTCCTCACCTTGGGGTTTTCCTGGCCTTGGACAAGTTCGCTTACTCACCGGTAGATGTTTATTGAGACTTTATAGCTTCTCATTACGCAAATTTCTGGATGATTTCACATCATCACAACCAAGTTTCTAGGCTGGCTTCACAATTAACCTTTAACAGCATCCACCCTTTTCAAAGAAAGACAGGATTTAGTGCTGTTAGAGATATTAGAGATCTTCTAAGTTCAACCCTCTCAGGTAGAGAAAAACAGAGAGGTGCAATGCATTACAATAGAAAGCATAGTGAGTCCGGAGTCAGAGGAACTGAGTTCAAATTTTACCTCTGATCTTTACCTGTGTGACCTGGCACAAAATAATCAAATCTCTCTGGGTCTCAATTTCCTCATCTATAAAATGAGAGAATTAAGCTAGATGGTCTCTGAGGTCCTTTCCAGCTCTAGACCTATACAGGAAATAAATAATTGCGTACATCATATGAGTTCGGGAGGATTGGGAGACTGATGAATGTTCTTCATAGTTCTGTTCTCCTCCCTTGCCTCACTTGAGATTCACACCATTGTAATTATTATGGGTTAATAACAAGAAAAGCTTTTGTAGATATGTATATACATGTATACTTTACAGTTTATGAAGATGGTACCTTGTAGATTACTCTCATAGATTAGGAAACTGAAACTAAGAGCAACTAAGAGATTTGCCCAGGGTCTCACAGCTGGTAAGTGTTAAAGCCAAGGCTACAATTATGTCTTTGACTGCCAGTCCAGTAGTCTTTGCACTGAATTATGCTTTCCTAAATAATGAGGATGAAGATGAAGGTTATTCACATTTTATCTGGATAAAATAAGATGCTGAAGTCCATTCATAATTTTGATCAAGGAAGAAGTATCTATTTAACCTCCTACATTTGTCAGGAGTTTTTCTACTCTTCTAAAAAATCTTTGAAAAACTTAAGGAACTAAGAGAAACAGAAAGTGATTGAAAAAAGCCATAAATACAACTCAGTAAATCCAAATGCGGTATAATCAATAAGTATTTATTTAATGTCACATGACTATTTTTTCTGATAATGCTATGTGATTACAAGTAATGGGGGACTATAATCTCTGAAAATTAAAATTGTGGGTCCCTTACTCAAAAGTCATGAATTGGCTGTATTATGTTAGCAGTAAAGATGGAAGGCATGAAGGAAATGGCATGAAATGTTATCAAAGGGATGTATGACCGAAAAGGAGGTGAGCTGACCGTGTAGCTACAGACAGAGGAAACAGATTAATCCTCATGCTATACTGGCACCAACATAAGGTTGACCTGCCTCACTGGGGAAGATTTATCATAGGACATAGGTAAGAGTTACATGAGATAAAAAGATAAGGAAAAGGTTTTATTTGTAATACCTTGTGCTCCAGAATTTATTTACCTGGGATCTTTGCTTTTTTGTCCCTACCATCAGAGGTTATAACATTCCAGTTGGAAGAGCTTTCCTCAGGAGAAGGGCCAATAGGAATTCTCCCTTAGATTGTGCTGGTATGCCAGCCTCTTGTTCTATGTAAGTCTATGCCTCTGAAAGCAGATATGCCTTTAGGGAAAAGAGAATGGAATAAATAAATGGAATGGAAATAAATCTTCTTGATATTGATTATTTAACCTGTAAAGGTTTAGACTACAGGGTTCTACCTAGATTTTCTCTGAATCCTTTGAAACTCACTCTTCCAAAATCTACAGAACATGTCAGACTAAGCCTATCTTTTGTTTCTCTTGTCACAAATTCCAAGACGAAATGATGGCACTCTTGGGCTTACTGTCTCTTCCATTTTGGGTTTTATTGGTCTTGCTGGGCTGCTTTTGATGCCTGGAATACTCTCCCTACTCAGCTTCTTTGCTTGCCTTCCCTGGGTTCCTTCAAGACTTCTCAAATCTCATGTTCTATGGTTCTCTCTTAGCCTTTCCCTGCACCTCACCCCGGATGTGTTAGTACCTTCCCTTTGAAATTACTTCTCATTTAGGCTGCATATATCTTACTGGATAATTTTTTGCATGTTGTGTTTCACATTATAATGTGTGAGCTCCTTGAGAGCAAGGGTGGTATTTTTGTCTTAGTATTGTCCTCTGACTTTAGCACAGTACCTAGTGCATACAAAGGGCTTAAAGCATGGTTGTTGTTTTTTGGACTGTCTGAGTGACTGACCTAAGAATGACATTATCTGTAGGCTAAGACATGAATTTATCAACTGCTTTGCTTTGGAGAGATAGCAAGCTTTAGCAGATGTTTGGACAATTGAATTAGACCATTACCTCTATAGCATACTTTCAGTGCCAGGTTAGTAACTTATTTCTGACTCCTCATCTCATTCTTCTTCCTGCAATGGTCATGTCCTTCTCTATCCGTTGACACCTGTAGTGGTAGAATTGTCTCAGAATAAGATCAGTACTGTTGTTTCCCTCTGTTACACTCTATCTAGATACTTTTTCCCATGTTTTCTTCCTCTGGTTTGTGGATTTCTTGGCATAGTATTAACTTTTAAATATACAATCCTATTCCACCCCCACCACACTATCAAAAAAAAATCTATTCTGTTCCCATTGAATAAATCAGAATGGAATGTCCCAGTAATCTGTTCTTGACTCTAAATGCTGTTTAACATTTGTAGTCAACGATTTGGATAAAAACATGGGTCGCCAACGCCATCAAATCTTTAGATAACACAAGGATGCAAGGGATAGCTAACAGTCAGAATTTAAAAGGATCTTGGCAGGTTGAATCTAATGAGGTGAAATTCAGCAAGGATAAATGTAAAATTTTGTACTTGAGTATAAAAAATCAACTTCACCAGTACAAGAGAGAGGAACTCTATATAAACAAGACGTGTATAGACGTCAGTTGATCTCAAAAAAGATCTAAGTGTTTCAGTGGACTGCAAGCTCAATATGTATAATTAAGCTCCACTGTATGATCTGGCAAGCAAAATGATAATGCGATCTTAGGCAGCATTAATCATCATCATCCTCATCTTCATCATCATCACCCCAATGATAATAACCATAGAAACTAGCGTTTACATAATGCTTTAAGGTTTGCAAGAGCTTTTGCAAACATTATCTCATATGATCCTAGCAATAACACTGGGAGACGGGTACTATTACCTCCATTTTAAAGATGAAACATTGAGGCAGCCAGAGGTTAAGTGACTTGCCCAGGGTGACACAGCTAGTAAGTGCCTGAGAGTGGATTTGAACTCATCTCCTAACTTAAGGTCCAGTGCTCTATTATTGCACTATAATTTTCAAGAACTGTATCCTATCCTTAATGGACCTCATTTGGACTCTTGTGTTCAGTTCTGGTCATCCTGGTTAAAGAAAAATGGTAATAAACTGGAGAATGTCCAAAAGAGGGAACCAGGAAGGTGAAGGGTCATGACTTCATGACATATAGGATTGTTGGAAGGAACTGGGCTTATTTAGCATGGAGAAGACAAGACTCAGGGGAGATACAATAGCTGTAGGCTATTGTATCTCCCCTGAGTCTTGGGGCCATTTTGCATAAACCGTAGATGGCATGCAAAGGCCAACAGACAACACAGAAAAAGTTTAGAAACTCAGATGGGCATAAAATATATGTATAGTATTATATAATACCAACATATTTTATCTTTTACTTTTATAATAATTCATATTTCTTCTCTGGTATGAAAGGAAAGTAAAAAAAAAATTATTAGAATTTTCTAGTTCATGGGGGTACTGCCTCGATGTAGAAGGGATAATTGTCTTTGCTATGTTTGGCCCCAGAAAACAGCATCAGGAGCAATGGGTAGTAGTTGCCGAGAGGCCAAGTTTAATGTCAAGAAATAATTCCTAACAATCCAAGCTGTCCCAAAGTGCAGTGGTCTAAAGCAAAAGGTGGTAAAAATTCCCCAACTTGGGGGTTTTCAGACAGAGGCTGGAGAATTTCTTGTAGAGTATTCTATGCTGGAGATTCTTTTTACATGATTTGGATTAGATGGATACTGTCTCTTCTCAACTCTCACATTCTCTGATTATTGTTTCAAAGCCTGTATTTGCTTCTATGTCACTTTCAGTAAGTCACTTAACCTTTCCAGGTCTCATTTTCATCATTAGTAAAATGAGGAACTTAGACTAGATGACTTTTTTGGTCCTTTCTGGTTCTGAGTCTATGGTAAAGCCTAAGGTCTCTTCCTGATCGATTTCAGAGAGATGGGATAGGAGAGAATTGTGGCTACCCTGAACAACAGACAATTGGAAGCTGTGTTTGTAGGATATTCACTTGATTAAAAACAACAACAACCAACATTTGTAGACTCAAGCACCAGTTGTCCAACTTTGCTCTCACCATATATTTTGATATCTTCTAGGTTTAACTGCATGTGACTGATATTTTACAGTTCATGGTGAAACAGAAATTAGAGCTATTCAGGTCTACTGAATCAACCAACCTTACTTGTCCCATCCCTAATGCTTTATTTTCCCTATTTTTATCATGCTTCACACAACCAAGATGCCCTAGAATTCCCAACAATTGGAACAGCTTCCTTCAAAAGCATCATATTCTCAAATCAAAACCAGATCTCTTTCTTTCTTGTGTTTTGGGCCGGATGGTAGGATATTGGGGTGGGAAGGGGGTTGGCAGAGGGCACTGTTCCCAATTTGCATGAGGCTGAGCTGTGAACGATGAATGCCGTAGATCATCCTGTTTGGGAATGGCACTTTAATACCATGAAAGTAATACAGGACCATATATCTTTCCAGATGAATATATCCAGATCCTGAAACAGCTTAATATAGTTTCTCCCCCTATTTTTCCCCCTAGCATTTTTGGATTATTGTTAAAGTTCATTGAATAGAGTCCACCAAAAGATATTATGGTTTTTCACTAGAACTCAAATTTCCTGTTTCTGATTTCCTGTAATTTCAGTGTTATTTCCCTTCTGCCTTCTGCCTTACAAACACAAATCCCGAAAGTAGAAAGGGCCCAGTGCTTTGACTATGTTCATTCAGAGTTGTCTCATAAAAAAATTGATAACTCATTCTTTTATGGGGTCAAGTTGTCTCCACCATGTATCTCAAGATGTTCTACATTTTTGTATATTCACTTTTTTTCCAATGTATTTACTTAGATTCTGAGAACCTCAAATATCATCTATGAAATGATTTGCAAAAATGATTGTAGATGAGTGCAGAATTCTTCAAAGGTTCCTACTAGGTAGATGATGTATCATAATATTTGAGGTAGGAATCCTGGAATAGAAGTATAGTAGAACCTCAATTTATGAGTAACTTGGTTTATATGTGCTTTGTCACATTTCTGTGACATTTTGAAAAAAAGTCAAAAACAAGTGTCAGGTTCCTAGTCAGAAGTGAACATAAAGAAAAAAAATCGGTGGGTCAAAGCATGGAAGTGATTCTAAAAAATGAAAAAAAAGTGAAGGCAGAAGTGTTAGTCTTACTTTTAGTGAAAATAGCGTAAGACAGAGACACTCTTGAAATGTCCAGTGTTCTCACAGAAGAAGATTCTCTTTCCAAGCAATAACCCTTCCTGTTCCTCCTCCCTTTTGTCTCCTTCCAGCTACCCCCTCTCCTTCTAACTAGCCTCTCCTTAAACTTGGCACCTTGGACCTCCATGTTCTGGCTCCCAAGTGCTTTGGCATCAGTCTCTTCCAATATTCCCCTCTTACATAGACTACTCTTTAGATTCTTATTTTTGGTTTATAGTCTATACTAATCATTGCTATTATAGTTCAGGTGCATTAGGGACAAAAACACTTACTTAAAATTATAAATAATTATTTTTAGGGATGTGGTACCAATCATCCAATTTTACATTATTTCCTATGGGAAAATTCGCTTTGCAATACGAACAAATTGCATGATGAACAGAATCTTGGAAAGAATTAAATTAGTAAACTGAGATTCACTTTAGTTAGTTGGTGAACAGAGAAATAAATACAACTCTGGACCTGGAGTCAGAAAGACCTGAGTTCAAATATGATGACCTCAGATACTAACTGTATGACCTGAGGCCAATTGCTTAAACTCTTTTTTCCACAGTGAACACATCTATAAAATGTGAACATAATAGTAACACTTACCTCCTAGGGTCGTTGTGAGGATAAAATGAGCTATTTGCAAAGCATTTTGCAAACTTTAAAGCATTATATGTAAATATTAGCTATTACGTGGTGGACGCTGACTCTATGAATGCTTTTTCTGTGGAGACCTATGGTAGAGAAACTTTCCCCTATCTCTACAAACTCTCCCTAGTCTCCTTTAACTCTTGTTTTTCCTTGGCCCTTTTTCCTTCCTTCTGGAGTTGATATAACATGAGCACTCTTTTTGCCCTCACCTTATTTTCATTCTAATTGCGGTCTCTCTCCTAGAGTCTATTAGATGCCAGAATGTGAAAAGTAGAATCCCACTTGAAGATCAAAAGGAGTAAGTTCAGAACCCATCTGGAAATGTTATTTTATATCTCTGCCTTAACTTCGAAAGCCCATTTCCCTAAGAAGTGATACAGGATACTAAATTCAACTACAGACACATTCTCTGTACCTTACCCATTGTGTTTAATTGGTCCCATGAGAGCACTATGGAGGTGAAAGGATGTTATAGGGAGCAGTTAGTGCCACAGGACTGATAAGATAGCGAGGTGATGGACTGAAGGCTTCTGAAGTAGAGTTTTGTGACTTTATGATTCAATTAAAATAGATTAATGGTGTTTGGTAAAGCAGTATCGATCATGGTAAACCTATGTGCTATATGCTTAGAATTTTAAGAAGGATGCTCATCCTTTAAGATTTAGCTTAATTCCAACTTCCTCCAAACAACATTGATTTCTCTTCTCTGACTTCTTTGTAAAGTTTACTCTCTGTTCTACCTATTTCTCTAATTTAAATATATACAGTTTTACATCATTCTCTAATTATTTCATATTTTCTCTTGTTTGTATCCCTTGCCATGGCCATTGCATTGGCTCCAGGTATGGAGCCAGTTAGGTGACTTGGTGGAGAAAGGTCTAGCTAGACTTGGAGTTAACTATATGACTAGAGTACTTATAAGTGTTTCCATTTAATACAGTACACATATGTATCATCTTTTCAATATTCAATTATACTTTGAGCTCCTTGAGGGCAGCGACTTTTGCCTCTTTTGGTATCCGCAGTTCTTAGCACAGTACCTTGAATATAGTAGTCACTTAATACGTGTGTTCATCCTTTGTTGCCGAAGAAGACCATGCCATCAGAGAAATAATGACATGACTTGCACTTGACTCTTTTTTTTTGAGTGAGGGAGGGCTGTGCAGGTCACCAGCCTCACTTCTCCTCCAGAGTCATCTGAATCCAGTGACCAGATATTCATCAGAATGACTGGAGATGACTCAGGATGAGGCAGTTGGGGTTAAGTGACTTGCCCAAGGTCACACAACTAGTGAGTGTCACGTGTCTGAGATGAGATTTGAACTCAGGTCCTCCTGACTCCCACACTGGTACTCTATCCACTGCACCACCTAGCTTCCCCATAGTCATTTAATAAATGTATATTGACTGACCTTGGCTATTTTACTAAAACTTCATAGTTTCCTTATCTTTAAAACGAGGGAAAAATAATAGCACCTACCTTACAGGGTTATTGTGAGGATGTGTACTTTACAAATCTTAAAGCATTATATAAATTCTAGTTATTATTATTTTTAAAAAATGAAGTAAAATAGTCAATAAAATTTGTTGCGTGCCTACTATATGATAGGCACTGTGCAGGGCTACAATTATGAAAAAGAATGTCAGTCCTTGTCCTCAAGGGTTGCAATCTAAGAAGGGAAGACAACACACAAAAGAAGGCTCCAAATGGGGTGGAATGAAGAGGGAAAGTATCTGGGATGGGGCTCAAAGGAGATTAAATAGATGGAAAATGAAGCCATGGCTAACCCGAGCATCCTTTTTCAGTGGAGGTTCTTGAAAGATCTCTGACCTCCAATCAGAGGGGCCCTAGGAGAAGAGAGCACTGATGAGGCATGTATTCCAGGGATGAGAAATGATTATTAAGAACCAATATCTTGGGGAGATTCAGAGGCTCTCCCCTTCTTCTAAATTCCTCATTTTAAAAGTTCAGTTTTATTCCAGAAATCCAATACTGATAGTGAAATTGCATTGACTCTCCTTGATCTTGATCAGACTTCATCCAACCTTGTACGGAATTTAATATAAGGTGGGAAAAAACCATTGCGTTCTACTCAAGCTTGGGAAGATCCTTTTGTCTAGAGAGTCCAAGGCTGGGAGTGGTCTGGTATAGAGCTACTTTCTCTGTGCAGGGGTGTAACAGCAAGCAAAATGGAATTTGTTTGTTTTCTTTTTGGAATTGTTTCCCAGGCTCAGGGTAAATTGTGAAAATCTGAAGGTTCAGTCTCCTTTGAGTCTGAATGGTTTGCTGCTGTGTTGAGTCATGTGGGTTTTGTGCTTACTGACTCTGAGGCAGTCAGGAGCCAAGTCCTCATTATATATCCTGAGTGGTTAGTATTTTACTTTGAGGGTTCACTTATGAGAAGGATCTTATGATTACCTGGTTGAGACTCTGAGTGGTCATATGTTCAGACCCCCGAGAACAGATGTAAAGCCTCTCTGGATCCAGGAATGTATATAGTGTATAGCAATGTTGCTTTGATTTAGGCAGTAGAGACCTCTCTGTTGGTATTTTATTTCTCTGTATTTTCTCTGTTTGTTGAATAGGTAGAGGCTTGGTAGCTTTGGAAATATAAGCATTTGGTTGAATTAATTAAAGTGATTGTAGACCCCTCAAAAGTTGCCTTTTCTTTTATAAATGCAGATCTAAGAACTTGTGATAGC
This sequence comes from Potorous gilbertii, assembly GCA_028658325.1. NCBI lineage: Eukaryota > Metazoa > Chordata > Mammalia > Diprotodontia > Potoroidae > Potorous > Potorous gilbertii. Next base: position 255,819,634 of record CM053771.1, read on the forward strand.
AGGGCCCCCTGTGTATGTTGGAGTGCTTAGTGATACAAGGAGTGACATGACATGATGAAGGAGTGTCAGCCCCTATTGGAAGAAGGTATATAAACTGTGAGCCTGCCACCATGATTGTCTGTATTCTAAGAGATGGCCAAATGATCATCCTTTCATCAATAACCTGCTGACCTTATTGATAAAATAATTAAATTATCCAGAAACTATGCCTCCTGGAGCTTTTTAATTGTAACAAAGACCAATGTAAACTTGCAGGATAAAGAAATTCTTTGGTCATCAAGGAGAAGTTCAGAGGAGTAGAGGTCTATGGGAATAAGAAGTTTCGTGGGATATATCTCTGAATTTCTGGTGTTTATACCATATTTAAAATGTTAGATATGGCCTGATAAGACACAAATACCTCCATATTCCTATCAGAGAATAGATTGAGGGTTGGTTGAACTACTGTTTTGATCTGGTGGAGTTGCCCGGAATGAATTCACACACTCAAACCTTCTTCCAGTCTACTGGAAAAGTTTATCTTGACTTCATTAGTTTTTAGCTATGTGACTTTCAGTTATTCATTTCCCTTTTGGTGCCTTGATTTCTTCATCTGTAAAATTAATATGTTGGACTGGATAATAGAGTTCCTTCCTTCAAAATCTGTGATATCTCAGTCATCATCATTCTTCCAATCATGTTATTTAGCTACTGCTGTGCCCCAGTTTATAAATTAGAATTATTTTTTTTTTTACAATTGTAGAGACACATCCTTCTGGAAGTCGTAGGGTAGAAAGTCTGGTAGAACCAAGACTTGGGAGAGGGAAAGGTCATGTATGGAATTCTAGCAGTAACAGTCAGAGTTATGCTTCTCCTTATTTTCCAGAAAGGAGTGTGCTGGTAAATGTTTAGCTATAGGCTCCCCTGCCCAAATGTACACAGGACACACTTTTAAGCTTAACATTTTCCCCTTTACTTTATTAAGTCTAGAAAATAGCAAAATAAAAAATCAAACCCCAATTTATAGCATTTACTGATTTCTGAGGTGTGAATGTTCACCATGAAAATTTAACTATCATCTCTTTCGAAGTAATTTCAAGTAGGGTCATCCATGCTAACGGCTCTAGCCCTCTCTTGGCAGACTGTCATGAGATTGAATTAATATCACTGGGATATTGTTTCCACTTCTTGTAGTGAAAAGGTGTCAATATCTGAAAGTCTATACTTATGACTTCTATATTTGAAAGAACATGGTGTTGGTGTCATCCTTTATAAAGAGCAAAAACTTGGCAGTGCAGTTCAAAATTGCTTCAATTCTTCATATTTTGATTAAAAAAATAATTTTGGTATGTGTATGAGAGTTTCTAAGAGTGCTAGTATAAGACCTTTCCAAAGTCTTCAAAGAGAAGATCGAACAAGAACTTGCCAGACATCCACCTGTCTTACTTTGAAGCTTGGAGTGGATAGAGAAGATAAATCACTTGGTTGCCATAGACATGAGTGAGTCTTCGCTTTTATTGAGATAGGCATAATTCCCCTTCTCCTCATTGCACATTTAGTGCCTCAGTCTTCCTGTCTGTTAAATTGGAAAAATCTTCTCTTCTGCCCTCCATTCCCCCAATCCAAACCAGTTGCCTTACTCAAAGTAACACTGGGGAATGATGGGACATTTGTAAAATGCTTTAGGTCTTTGAGCTAAATACCTTTAAATGTGTGTGTACTTTTCTGATCATTCCTTTTCAGGGAAACAATTCAAAGGTCTTCCTTTTTGTTTTAAATCCCAGCTGGTTCATCTGCAGTGTAGGAAAGAGGGAAGGAGGGAGGGAAGAAGCCTATTTATCACCTCCTCCTCCTAGCTCAGCAGTACCCCTTTATTAAAAATGCATGGCACACCAAATCCATGAGCTGAGCATCTTGTCCAGTCTGCATTATCCTTTCATGCCAAGGTCTTGCATGTTCCAAGCTCCTGTGGAGAACACAAATGTTCAGAGTTTAGCACCCTCCATGGCACACTTTTCACAATTGTTCATGCATTTATTTATTCATTCTTCCCCACTCCAACTTTTTTCCCCAGCCTTTACTCCATGTTGGCTTATGAATTGTAATCCCTTTTACTCAATGGATCTCTGGCCAAGACAAAAAGGGGAGAGAGCTTGTTGTCAATGCTCCGCCTCCAACTCAGTTGCCGTATTAAGAACGTTAAAATCTGAATTGAATTAAGGAAGGCTTGGTGGTAGAGTGGGAATAGCCATGGGACTGCTAAGCAGAAGACTAGAGACTCCTCCTACCATTAGTCTACCATTAGTAAGGAATTTGATCTCGGTCAAGTTAGATCCCCTGTCTAGTCCTCAATTTCCTCATTTGTAAAATAAAGGACCAGAAGATTTCTGAGATGCCCCTTCTAATCCCAAAGATCTGATATTCTTTGGTTCTCTGAATTGAATTAAAATACATTGAACCATTCTGTGTCATGTTTTTAAAGTATGATTTTTATAGGTCACGGAAACGATCTTATTGTATGCCCCATTCCATATGAAGACTGACACTCTTTTGGGGAATCCACTTCAAATGTAAATCCTGGGAGACAGAGGTTTAACTAAGGAAAGGGAAGTGAATAGGCATTTATATAGCACTTAATATGAGCCAGGCACTGTGCTAAATGCTTTGCAAATATCTCACAGTGCTTACTTTCCCTTTCATTCCCTTATTCTTTCACTTATTTGTCTATCCACCCAGTGTAACTCTTTGGAAAGTCTCCATGTTTTATAGTTGAAAGGGCAAGAGTCACAGATGGTGTCAGTCACTTTCCGAGGGTCACCTGATAAACCACAGTAGAGATTTCAAGTCCCAAGGTTCTTCAGAGCCCGACTGGTTGGCCAGAGCTCCAGTCATCAGCTGTCCCTCGGTGGGAATATTTGGGGAAGCTCTGGTTCCTCTTGGAATTGTTTTAGATTACATTCTGGCAGCCATTAGATAAATTCTATCTGTCTTCTGAACCATGGGCCCTTTGAGATATTTAGCTTATAATTGAAGAAAGAACAGAAACCAAACTTGGGTAGTTTGGGTTTATGTGCATTGTCAATTTACCTGGGTGAGTCCTTAGAGAAATGAGTGGATAGAGTTACCTAGGAATGAATAACAAGCAGTTGAGGTATTTACAACACAGGTCCCATTTTGCACTAGATAAAAGCAGCCATCTAACTTCTACACAAGTGTTTTTGTTCACCAGAGTCCAAGTAAGATGACTTTGGGACTGTGGATAAATTATCATGCAAGCATTTGTATTGTGAATGAGATCCTCATTATGATCTGTGGAAGATTGGAATCTAGATTCTAGTGTTATATAGGGACAGGGCTTTATATTTTTTTGTACTTAGCAATGCTAACCATGGTCTTATACAAAAACTAAGCTCTAAAATAAATACTTTTTGACAGTAGAGTGGTATGGTGGAGTGGAAACAGTTTTGCATTTAGAGTCAGAAAACCTAGATTTAAATCTTGGCTCCTCTACTTACTCTCTGTGTGATCATGGGCAAATCACTTCACACTCTGTGGGCCTCAGTTTCCTTACCTGTAAAATGAGTGGGTTGAGCTAGGCCATTCATTCTCAAATTGTAATCTAGGATCCTATATACTTTGCATGTACTTCCTGCCTCCTCTGATGGTGAATTCCCTGTTCATTGCTGGGTATCCAAATATCTTTTGCTCATATGCTACTCTCCTATACTGAACTAAGTGACTAGATATAATTTCCCCTTATCCCTCTATGCTACTGACAAAAGGATGGTCCTACTTAGATGTCTCAGTATCAAGTTAAATTTAACATGTATCAATCTAGATGCATTATATACCTTTCTCTCCCAAACTAGCTTTTTCTTCATACTTCCTACTTTCTGCTGATAGAATCTTCCTATTATTTTCCCAGTTAGTCACAAAATCTTCAATGACTTGTTATTTTATACTTTCAATAAATCTAACTATCACTGGTGTGGGTATTCCCACCAACTGTACAGATTATAGCCACTCATGTTTTCACCATAATAGGTGATGATTGTCCATCTCTTCCCATAAACCATCCCTTGATGATGTACCAAAAACATTGGAGACCTTTCTCCAGGTCTTCTCATGCTTTGTGGCCAAGTGTAACCTGTGGGCTTTCCATCTATTATCCTTCCCTTTTGCTCAATTTTCAATCCTCATTTCTACTTTTGATCATGTATATCCTGGGCTTTTTTTGTGTGTGGTAATAATGTAATCCATGATTTTTCTCAAATAATTTGGTATTTTGAATTTCATTTTTCTCTTCTTTTTGAAATATCTTAAAAAGTGATCCCTTAGTGGTTCCTAAATTGTGTTGCCTTTAGAATGAATCTGTATTTCTGGGCAACATGATCCTCCTTGTACTTCGGGCTCAAAACTTAGGTGTCACCCTTGATCTGTTCCTCTCTCACGGCTTCTTCTCCCCATATCTAGTCTGTTGCCAAGTGCTGTTAATTTTGCCTCTGCAATATCTCTCAAATATGATCCCTTCTCTCTGACAGTGTCACTCACCACTCTGGTGCAGGCCCTCATCACCTTACTCTTGGACTATTGCAATATCCCACTGATGGATCTCTCTGCCTCAGAAAGAGTCTCTCCCTCCTTGAATCTCCTCCATTTAGTCATCAAAATGATTTTCTTAATCTGCAGGTCCAACTATGTTGCCCCTCTACTCAATAAACTCCAGTGGTTCCCTGTCCAGGATCAAATAAAAAATGCTCTGACATTCAAAGCCCTTCATATAACCTAGCTCCCTCCTACCTTCTCTTCACAACCTAATTCCCTCTTGATCTTCCAGTCTTCTTATATTTCCTGCCACACACTGATCAACCAATAACACTGTCCTCCTAGTAACACTACCTCTCAGCTCCAGGGATTTTCTCTGGATGTCCTTTGTGACTGAAATGTTCTCCCTCCTCATTTCTACCTTTTTGATTCCCTAGCTTCATTGGAGTCTCACCTAAAATTTCATTTTCTACAGGAAGTCTCTTCTAATCTTTCCTAATTCTAGTGGCTTCCTTTCCTTATTTTTCTCCTATCTTATATCTATGTATGTTTCTATGCATATGATATATATGTGTATATTATATATATGTATATACATGTGTATCTCTATCTCTCTGTTTCTTTTTGTCTCTCTTTGTGTGTCTCTGTCTCCATATATATATATGTATATATACACACATACACATATATTGTGTGTATACATACATACATGTGTAGACACACACATATAGTTTGTATACATTTGTATGCTTATCTCCTCCATTGGATTGTGAGCTGCTTGAAGGCAGGGACTGTCTTTTGCCTCTTTTTGTATTCTCCACACTTAGCACCATGCCTGGCACACAGTAAGCATTCACTAAACGTTTCTTGACTAAAAACCAGACTAACTGAATTCTTGGTCTGGCCCAGATGCTCTTTCCCACTGCCAATTCCCTGCATAGCATATCATTTACCAGATGTTAGAGTCCTAATCTGGTTGTTCCACTGTCAGCAACTTTTTAAAATAATCAATACAGAAAAGCTGACAACTCTGTTCTATTTTCTCTGTTTATAGTGCTCCTTCCTGCTTCATCTGTAAATGTTATTGAGATGCTACAACTTAATTATCACACCAAGTTTTCTGCAAACTAATTTTCCTTTGACTATTTTTATTACTTTGGAGAAACAGTATGCTTATCATCATCTGCCATTATCCTTTATAATATTTTATAATCTGTATCCTAAACTGGTGTTGCTATTGACTGCCCTAGCTTTGCTTAGCAAAGGCTGAGACAATTCCTCTGCTCTTTTGACCTCTTCCATGTGGTGATTGCTTACATTGGTTAAATTTCCATAGGAAGGGATGATAATTAATGTCAATGTGTTGTGTTTTATTCATATTATCTGGCACCTGTAGCCTTTTTGACTAGGTAAAGTTGAATCTTTTATAATTGTACATGGTATCTTCTTGTCATCTTTATCTTCTCTATTAATTTGGTGCTGATTTTGACCTTTGCTCTAAAGAATCAATGTTTTGACAGCTCACAGACAACTAATTTGAGAGTTACTTCTAAATTCCATATCAGTAAGTAGGGTCAATCTCACTTTTGTGAAATTGTCTGGTACTGGATATATTCCTGGTCTTCCAACTCATTTCATAAAGAAGATATTTGTAATGTATAGACATCAGTCTTCTGTTTTGTCTGTAAGCCTTGGCCGCTTGTTTTTAAATTCTGAACCACATTTTCTAATACATCTATTTTTGGGCTTTTATCTCTTTGACCCCCCTCATACTTATATCACCAAGATTTCTAGCTTGTCAATTCTAATGCCTCCGCTCACTCTCTTTCTTCAGTTTTCTTTCTCATTCCTTCATAATACTCCAATCAGCTTGTCCTTGCTTATGACCCACCCATTTCTTTGTTTATGTAATTTTTGATAGGTATATGATTATGATGGTATACTACTGTGCTATAAGAAAAGATGAGTTTGATGAACTTAGATAAAAACATATATAATACCTGAAACAATGAGGAGCAAAATGAGCAGAAGTGAGAGAAGGTTGTATACAGAAATAGTGATACTGTTTTAAGAACAACTTTGAACAAATAAGTCATTTTAACTATTATAAATACTCAAATTAACTACAAAGGACCTATGAAAGAAGACATTATCTTCATCCAGAGATAAAAAAATAAGTAGAAGTATACACAGAATGATTTTGCAACTATATATACATATATATGTATGTATATACATATATATATTTGTGTCTAATGGTAACCATTTCTAGGGCAGAAGTGGGGAGGGGAAAAAAAGGAAAAAAGAAATGTACATGATAACTTCATTATATATTTTAAAAGAATGGCAATTTGTACGTAATAGATTTGCAGTTTCATATGCAAACATCTTTTTATTATGCTGTGTTATGAAAATATTTGTTTTATTCCATAAATTAAAAATTTCTGATAGGAAGGACAATATAAGAACAACTATATACAAACCAGATTTATACGAGATAAAGGAAAATTTGTTGTAGAAGGTGGGATTTTAGCTGGCACTTGAAGGAAACTGGGGAAACCAGGAGGTGAGAATGAGGGAGGAGAAAACTTAAGCAAAATGCCTGGAGTCAGGAGAGATGGAATGTCTTATTTGAGGTACAAGGTGACCAATGTCACTGGATTTCAGAGTGAGGTATAAAATTAGAAAGGCAGAATGGATCCAGATTATTTAACACTTTAAAAGCCAAAAGGTTTCATATTTGGTCCTATAGGTAATAGGGAGTCACTGGAGCTTATTGAGTAGGAGAGATGACATGATCAGACACGTGTTTCATGGAGATCAATAGCACTCTAAGTTTAAAAAAAGACTTTATATATGTTATCTCATTTGATTGTTACAACAACTCCACTAGATAAGATAGATAGATGTTATTATTATTTCCATTTTATAGATGAGGAAACTGAGGCTGAGTGATTAGGTGACTTGCTTAACATCACAGAACTAGCAAAAAGTCTGTTGCAAAATTTGAATTCAAGGCTTCCTCAACTCTAGCCCTGAATATGTGTATTAATTTTGGGGAATAGCTAAACCATTTTACTGGCCTTTACAAATAAGGCTTCAGTTGCCTTATTTGTAAAATGGGAATAATAGTCTTGGTCTCTTACTTAAGAAAAGGGCTTGAGGGGGGCAGAGCTAAGATCACAGAGTAGAAACATGGACCTGTAGAAACTTCCCCACAGAGCCCATAAAATACCTGTAAAAAATGACTCTAAACAAATTCTAGAGCAGCAGAAGCCATAAAAACACAGAGTGAAAGAGATTTCCTGCCCAAGACAACCTGGAAGGCTGACAGGAAAGGTCTATTACACCGAGCATAGAGCAGAGCGCAGCCCAGCCATGCAGTGTGGCAGGGACAGGACCCAGAATGTGCTTTAGGGAGCTACTGGTAGCAACAGTTCCCAGATTGCTCAACCCACAAATACCAAAGACAGCTTCAAAGGTCAGTGAGAAAGCTCCTTCACCCAGGAGAAGAGAATAGGCTGGCAGCAGCCACTGCAGCAGCAGTGTCCATTTTTGGAGCCCTCCACCTAAAGTCCCTGAGGGAATTGAGCCCCTGATCTGAATCTCAGCCCTGAACAGGCCCTGGGATGAAGAGGAATGCTGGTGGTTGTGGAGAGGGAATTCTACTCATAGATTATGGGCAGAAAATTTTTGGTTGCTCCCAGACCAGTGCACAGGCCAGGAGAGGAGTTTACTCTTAATTGTACCACCTTGGAGGAACTGAGAACTTGCAGGTCCCCAAGACCCATAAGACCCCCGGAGTATACCCTCCTCTTGACAAAGGACTCAAAAGTCAAGTAACTGGCTAGGAAAATGCCCCCCAAAATGAAAAAAAAAACCATAGAAGGTTACTTCCTTGGTATTTCTTCCATCCTTTTGGATGAGGCAGAACAATGCATACCATCAGAGGACATCAAGGCTTCTGCAGCTGACTCCTCCAAAATAAATATGCAATGGTCTCAGACCATGGAAAAGCTTGCAAAGGATTTTGAAAATCAAGTAAGAGAGGTGGAGGAAAAATTGAGAAGAGAAATGAGAATGATGCAAGAAAATCATGAAAAGCAAATCAACAGCTTGCTAAAGGAGACCCCCAAAAATGCTGAAGAAAATAACACCTTTAAAGATAGACTAGCCCAAAAGGCAAAAGAGGTCCAAAAAGCCAATGAGGAGAAAAACGCTCTCAAAAGCAGAATTAGTCAAATGAAAAAGGAAGTTCAAAAGCTCACTGAAGAAAATAGTTCTTTAAAAATTAGAATGGAGCAGATGGAAGCTAATGACTTTATGAGAAACCTGAAAGCCATGGTCAAAAAAAAGAGCCTGGACATCATCTTTCATGAAATTATCAAGGAAATATTCTGATATTCTAGATATTCTAGAACCAGAGCATAAAATAAATATTGAAAGAATCCATTCATCACCTCCTGAAAGAGATCCAAAAGAGAAAATCCTAGGAATATTGTAACCAAATTCTAGAGTTCCCAGGTCAAGGAGAAAATATTGCAAGTGGTTAGAAAGAAACAATTCCAAGTGTTGTGGAAATATAATCAGGATAACACAAGGTCTAGCATCTTCTACATTAAGGGATTGAAAGGCATGTAATAAGATATTCCAGAAGTCAAAGGAACTAGCATTAAAACCAAGAATCACCTACCCAGCAAAACTGAGTATAATACTTCAGGGGAAAAATGGTCATTCAATGAAATAGAGGACTTTGAAGCATTCTTGATGAAAAGACCAGAACTGAATAGAAAATCTGACTTTCAAACACAAGAATCAAGAGAAGTATGAAAAGGTAAACAGCAAAGAGAAGTCATAAGGGACTTACTAAAATTGAACTGTTTACATTCCTACATGGAAAGATAATCTTTCTAACTCTTGAGACTTTTCTCAGTATTTGGGTATTTGGAGGGATTATACACACACACACACACACACACACACACACACACACACATAGAAAGAGAGCACAGGGTGAGTTGAATAAGAAGGGATGACATTTAAAAAAATAAAATGAAGGGGTGAGAGAGGAATATATTGGGAGGAAAAAGGGAGAAATGGAATGGGGCAAATTATCTCTCATAAAAGAGGCAAGAAATGATTTTTCAATGGAAGAGAAAAGCGGGGAGGTGAGAGGGAAAAAGTGAAGTTTATTCTCTTCACATTTGACTTAAGGAGGGAATAACATGCTTACTCAATTTGGCATGAAAATCTATCTTACACTATAGGAAAGTACAGGAGAAGGGGACAAGTGAGGTAGGGGGATGATAGAAGGGAGGGCAAATGGGAGGAGGGAGTAATTAGAAGTAAACACTTTTGGGGAGGGACAAGGTCAAAAGAGAGAATGGAATAAACAGAGGGAAGGATAGGATGGAGGGAAATATAGGTAGTCTTACACAACATGACTATTATGGAAGTCTTTTGCAAAATTACACATATATAATCTACATTGAATTGCTTGCCTTCTCAGTGGGGATAGGTGGGTAGGGAGGAAGGGAGAGAAGTTGAAACTCAAAGTTTTAGGAATGAATGTTGAGTATTTTTTTTTGCATAAAACTGGGAAATAAGAAATATAGGTAATGGGGTATAGAAATCAATCTTGCCCTACAAGAAAAGAGAGAAGATGGGGATAAGGGGAGGGAGAGGTGTGATAGAAGGGAGGGTATATTGAAGGAAGGAATAATCAGAATGCAAGGCTTTATGGAGTGGGGAGAGGGAAGAGATGGGGAAAAAATTTGAACCCAAAATTTTGGGAAAATTAATGTTGAAAACTAAAAATAAATAAATTACCAAAAAAAGAAAAAGAAAAGGACTTGCTTTGTTTATGCTCTTTATTTTACTTGGAATACCTAACCTCCCTGATTCCCAGACTATAAAAATCCCATCCATATTTCTAAGTCCTACTCAAATGTTACTTCCTCAATGAATTTTTTCTCAATCTTCCTAGGGACAAGTGATCACTCTTTGTGCTGAATTCTTGGAGTACTTTTAACTACTCTTATGACACTTGGCATATACCCATACTGCTTTGTAATTGAGTACACATCTCCTTCCATTCTAGAGGAAATTTTTTAAAGGGCAAAAACCTGTGTTTTACATTTATTAGGTACTTACTATGTGCCATGCATTGTGATTTGCCCAAAGTTGGGCAGGTCACTAGTAGTTGACCTGGAAACTGACCTGGTCCAGTGTTCTTCCTATTATATCATGCTTTCTTTCTAGTTTGGAGTAACGTGGGTTGATTTACTTGGAAATCTTAGAGTCCTGGGATCCTGGAGCAGTGTGAATGCTTTTGAAATTCTTTTTCTTATATTTATTAGTTACCATTATGAATAGCAGCCAATATCTAATGATACCAGCTATATTATGAGTGACCTAATTGTAGTGATATGGGTATATTGGATGGCATTTTAGTTTTCAGAGGGCTTATAAAAGCAAATCTAAAAATATTGCTGCTTTTTATCTTTACACCAGGGAAGGAAGAGTGGTATCCTCTTTTGGAAAATAAACTTTCAGGTAAAGTCTCTTGGTTGGGATAGGGGAAAAAAATGCTTCACCAAAGAAGGTTTTTAAAATTTCATGCATATCATTGAACTTTGAGAAGAAGCCTTGGGGGAAATAGGGTATTGTAAAAACTAATCTGGAAAATGTTGAAATCCCACTTGAGGCACCACTTCTTAGGGTAAGAGATTGATCCAGGTCTGAGAGAATTCTGAATTTAAGACCATAAAATGAATTTTGATTTCTTTTTTTCCTATTTTTCTCTTTTCCATTTCCCTTTTCTCTTACTCTCTCCTCTCTTTCCTTTTTATCTTTCCTTCCCTTCTTATGTTTCTTCTTCTTTCCCCTTTCCCTCATTTTTTTCTTTCCATCTTTTGCCCTCTCCCTTCCCTTTCTGCTCTTCCCATTTTCCATCCTGTTTGGTGTCTGAAGCCCTTCATAACCTAGTTCCCTCCTACCTTTCCTTCTTTTTACACTTTATTCCCTGACATGTCCTGTTCCATGCAGTGTCACTGGTATCCTGGCTGTTCCATGAACAAGACACCCACACACACTCTCTCTCATCTTTGGGCATTTTTCTTTAGCTGTTCCCCGTTCCTGGACTTTTCTCTCTTCTCCTCTTTGCCTCCTGGCTTCTCTAGTTTCCTTTGAGTCTCAGCTAAAATCTTACCTTCTACAAGAAACTCTTCCCAATCTCCTCCAATTCTAGTGCATCTTGTCTTTTGATTATCTCTAGTTCATCCTGTGAATATCCTATTTGTAAATAATTGTTCACATGTTTTCTCCTCTATAAAATGATAAGCTGCTTAAGGTCAGAGATGGCCTTTTGGCTTTCCTTTTATCCTCAGTCATTAGCATAGTACCTGACACATAGTAGGTATCTTGGGCATAGATTGAAGATTGGCTTAAAATCGAGTAGGAGAAGATCTTTATTTCCTTCCAGGTTGACTTTTGGAAAACTGAATAGGGTTGTCAATCATCCCAAAGCACTTGTTACCATGAAAAGATCATTTCTTTAGTATCATTATCTTTAAAGTTATGCTCTATGTTTGTGAACACTGTCTTTTCAGTGATTCTGTATGTTAATTGGATGGGATTGATTAATCAATAGTGAACATTACAATCTTACAAGAACTACCATATATACCTATTTGGGTCTAGTGGTAGCCATCTCTAGATTGGGGTGGAAGGAGCAAAGAAAAAAAAAAAAAAGGAAATCTACATGATAATTTTGTTGTATGTTTGAAAGGAATAACAAGTTGTGAATAGTAGATTTGCAGTTTTATGTACAATCATCTTTTTTTATTGGACTATGTTATGGAAATTCTTGTTATATTCCAAAAATAAAAAAATAAAATTTAAAAAAATTAAATAAGAACTGTAATTATGAACAGCCTCAAATCAATGGAAATCCTCATGGTGAAGAAAGCAGATTGTTAATACATGTAAGAAATGGTATAAAAATTATTAAGTACAGATGCAACTCAAAGAGCTGGTAGAATGACTTTATAACAAAAAGTGAGAGATAATAGAAAGTAAGTCTTAGCTGTGGCAAAGAAGATCATAGGCCCTCAAAGCAAAAATATCTTAGAGCTGAGGATTCAGGCTAGTGCTATCAGTTGCACATAGCTCCTTAAGAACCAAGGGAAGTTACAAGCAAAGTTCTGTTTTTTTCCCTAATTTCCATCCTGATGCCATTTACAGATATTCTGATATATTCTAGGGCTTCTTTACCCAACTATTTCTGGTAGTCCAAATTTTACTTCAACTACAAAGGGATTATCCAGAGATAAATATAAATTTAAAGTAAGGCAGAGAGCCAAATCTCTTCCTAAATATTAGAAATTTTCCCAACTGAGAGCTTTTAAGCAATCATCATTTTACTCCTAATTTTTCATTTAATATAATTACTGAAGGTAAGAACTACATGGACCTGAAGGGCTCTTATATTATATTATATCATATTATAGTATATACCCGTAGGCTTCAAACAAGCTAATTATTGTAACATAATTTTATATAGGTAAATCCAAGAAAGGGGGACATGAAATTGCAAATCCTAGTAATAACTTAGGAAGAAAGGAAAAAATAGTACCACCTTAAAAAACATCTAAACTTAAATAAATGAAATTGATTAAAAAAAACCAATTGCATCTGGATTTAAAAATCCATGGACTAAGATGTTTGTAGGTTATGAGAAGTGAATGGATTGCCTACGAATGTGAGCTTCGTCTCCTGTCCCTACTGATTGTTTTAGTAACCAGACAGTCATCATTTCATAATGACCCAAAATGGCAGAACTTGAGAAGGAAAGGAGGCAAATGTTGTAGAATTTAATGAGTTGGCAAATTAAATTCAATAATAGCTTATCCATCCCCTATTCTAGTCCTTCAGATGCTTTATTTTTCATACTACAGGTTTTCATACCACATCAAATTTGCTCTTTTGGTTACTGTGTTATACTTTGATTCACATTGAACTTGTAGCCTGACAAAATTTTAGCTCTTATTAATATGGACAGATTGTCACTATAGATCCCTTCAATTCAATACTTGACTAGTGTGTTTTTTGAAGCTAAATGCAGGAATTTACAACTACCTTATTTAAATTTCATCTTTATTAACTTTATTCTACTATTTTAATTTATCTGACATATTTTAGATCCTAAATGTATCTACCAATATATTAACCACCCCTCTCAGCTTCATGTCATTTGATAAGCATGGAATCTAGGCCTTCATCTAAATCATTGATAAAAATATTTGTAGCATCAAGAAATAACTCAGCTGAGTCTACAGGAGTTTCATTATTATATGTAACAGTGAAGTTTCTTGATTGGGTTTGATTTTGGAGAAGCCCTAGTTCTTTTTTTTTATTCTACCTTTTTTATGTTTATTTATTTATCCTGAGTTTAGTTTTTCTCCTTGACCTGGAAACTCTGGAGTTTGGCTACAATGTTAGTTTCTCTTTTTGGATCTCTTTTGGGAGGTGATCAGTGGATTCTTTCAATATTTATTTTGCCCTCTGGTTCTAGAATATCAGGGCAGTTTTCCTTAATAATTTCATGAAAGATGATGTCTAGGCTCTTTTGGGGACCATTTGGTATGTTTATAACAAAGAAAGATGGCGGAAATGATTTAGGATTAGAGTTTGAAATTTGATAAGTGGCAATAGGACAGGGGGACAAAGGACCAAAGGAAGTAACATTGTACTAGTTAACCATAGGATCAAGATTTTGAAGAAAGAAAAATGAAACTAGAGCAAGGGTGATGGTGGCCTGGGAAAGTAGGGAAGGATGGAGGATTTGGGAGTTGTGATAAGAATGGTTACCAAGTTTAGGACAGATGAGGCACAGAGAAATATGGATGGATAAAAGGTTTTGGACAGATAGAGGAATATTGATAGTGGTGGCTGAAATAACTTTATGTGATGATATGCCTATCCATTTGAGTGAGTGGTTCATGGTAGCTGAGGAGTTGAACTGGGAAGCAAGGGCATTTGAGAAAGCATCAATGTGTAAATCAAAGCCCCAAAGTATAAAGGTAGAGACTGAAAGGAAAGGAATACTGTGATTCAGGCCTGGGGTCTGTTGGGGAATAGCCAGTAGGATCTTGATAGGGTATGATATCTGGAAAGAGTTAACCTTAAAAGAAGAGGTTGATAAGGTAGAAGGAGAATTTCAATGTGATAGATGGGAGTAAGAAACATATCTTTTGCCCATGGCCCACTGTGTATACGGGGAGTGTGATACACAAATATATCCAGTTGTGTAGAGGATGGTCTGGAATGCAGTGACTTCTGGAGTGTGGAGTAGGAGTCAAGTTTCTATGATTGTAAGGAAAAGGAAGGAACTTGAGAGAAATATGTTCAATTTGTTGGTGAAATAATAAAATGGAGGTTCCATAGGGTACAATGAAATGATAGGGTCAAGTCAACCAGAATTTACTAAGAAGCTGCTATGTTCTAGAAACAGGATAAAATGGAAAAAGCACAAGCAGGGTAGAGTGGAGTAAGGACAGCTGGTGAAGCGGACATTCATAGGTATGAGGAGGTAGTTTGTGAAGGGCAAGGAAAGAAACTTGGCCCAGGACATTCAGGGCTCTCAGTCAATCACAAAAATTTTCAGTCACTCCACAGGGCAATAGAATGTCAAGCCCTTCATAATAGCAATATCACAGATAACTTGATTATCAACTCCGGCCCGAAAGTGAAGGGATGGGTGCTATGGTAGCAGGTGAGTACCTGGTCCTGCTGAATGGTCAATGTCTGGCTAATTATAAACAGGTGAGAAAAGTGAAGTATTCACTGTCCAATCCTCAGGTCATCTTTGTCTCAAGGTTCATTTTTCAGATGAGAAAAATAAAGCAAGTTAAATGACTTGCCCAGGGTCACATAGTTAGCAAGTGTCTGATGCAGGATTTGATAGGTCCTCTTGACTTACAACATCACATATGCTATATGCCTGAAAGAAAGGAGCCAACCATGTTCCCATCTCTGTCCTTACAGCTACTAATCTCTTATAGCTTAGAGCTCATCTGTCCCTCCCTGTATTATTTACCTCCCAGTATTGTTGTCTTTCTGGTGGAAAATGAGAGGATTGAATAAATTCATTCAGAGAGATAAAGGTGATGACAGAGATAGACCAGTACCCTTTCCCCAGGACCCTGGCAAGAATCCTGCAGCTAGGGAAAATGCTAATAGTCTATGTTTCTAACTAAAGGATGCCCCCAATATATTCCCCCACTCCTCATTACTGTTGTTGGCTGCCCCCAAAGAATCTGGGGCCAGTTAATAAGGAAAGTGGTCAGACAAAAGTTAATATTTGTACCCTGATCAATGGAGATGAAAAATCCTATTCCATCTGTTTCTCTTTTCAGGATCAAATGGTTTGGGGAAGTGAAAGGTTTTTTTTGCCCTCCTTGTAAATGAGATATTTTATTTTACTTTTATGATTGCTATTATTTGTGGAGAGGGTGTGCAAAGACTTGGGAGGTCTAGTGAGAAGACTTTGCCACATTGAAACTTTCCCAATCTCTTCCTTTATGGCTGTGATGGAAAGCAAAGGCTGTATTTAAGCGGTTGGTGTTATATGTGTGTTTAAAAATTACTTAAAATAAGGGAAATGTATATTTCATGCATGAAGCATTTTAAGACTCCAGCATATGCACTTCACAAAAAGTTCCTGCTCAGAAAAGAACACTAGTCAGCATTCATCACTTACTGTAAAAGTTAACTTTAGGATCTGGATTCCTGGGGAGTCTGCTTTTGCTTCAGTTCTCTCTGCCAGATTTTATTTTTCATAGCCTCCATATATCACTATTTCAGACTCTGGGAAAGAGCAGAGAGGACCTAAGCCATTGCTTAAAGGACACAACACCAGAGCCTTACACACAATCCTCAGTGAAATTTGCTGGGAAAGACTCTTAAGCTGAACCAATCGGCTTTATCCTTTCCCCTCTTTTGGAAGGGAGAAATTGCAGGTTTTCCACATCAATCAATCAATTCATCATTATGTATTCCTAGAGTGTCTACCATGTGTCCCAGACTGTAAATGGGAGTGTGATGGAGTAGAAGAGGGGTGTCTCTGGAATCAGAGAATCTGGTTCTAATTGTGGTACTATCTGTATGAACTTAGGCAAGTCATTTTTATCTTGTTGAGTCTTATTTTCCTTGGGAAAAGGAATGCCATATAAGGAAAAAATGGGAGGGTTTAGCCTGAAGAAGAGAAGACAAGGAGATAACTGTCTTCAAGAGTGTACTGTAGGAGAAGAAGTGCTGGATTTATAGAGAGTCTGTGTTCAAATTCTGGTCCTTCCACTAACTAACTACCTGTGGGACATTGTACAAGCCATGTAACCTTTCTATCCTTTGATACATAGACCTTTTTTTGGTGGTGAGATACTTTTCTTATCAATTTTTCTGTAAATGTGTGTGTGTGGAATACATCCCAGCTGGAGGATGGTAAAGGTAGACAAGACAACTGATGATGCTGGCTCAGTATGGACTTGGACTGATTATTTGTGAAGTAGTTAAGATGCAATATGAAGGATTGTGGAGGATGGTGATGATGAAGGAGGAGGAAGAAGAAGAAGAAGAAGAAAAAGTAATAGTAGTAGTAGTAGTAGTGGTGGTGGTGCTGGTGCTGGTGCTGGTGCTGGTGAAGGAGGAGGAGAAATGGTGGTAGTGGCTACAAAAGAGTCATAGTTGTCCCCAACTGCTTGATGGTATTAGGCTTATTACAATAAAGTTATACCTCATGGACAATTAGTCTATTGGATATTTATATAACATCTCATTTCTATGCTGGGACTTCAAGGATATGCAGTTGCTTAAGCCAGACTGATGGACTACAGAGGATTTGTGACCCTAGAGTTGATGATCTCACTATCTTGTTTGTCCACCTAGCAATGACCAGAGAATCAACGAACATTCTTATAGTAATAACTTATTTTGAATTAAACTACCCATGTCCTACTTCCACTTGGTTAAGATAAGATACAGAATTTGTGAGTTGATCTCCTTCTAGGCAGATGTTTGGAGAAAGTAAAAATGGATTTCACCTAAGCAGGTGGGATTGAACCTGAAAGAAATTGGGATTTTGCATTCTATGAAACATGGGTCTAATGTACCATAATCTTACTAAGCTAATTAAGCTATTTAAGCTTATTTAGCTATGAACTTGAAGTTTTAGTGAATGCTAGCAGCAGTTGCTGTTAGTAAGTAGGGACAAGATGAGTCAATGTTTGATGAGTTACTTTAGATTTAGAGTCCAATATATAAGTGACTTAATGAGTCAACAAACATTTTTTAAAGTGCCCATTATGTGTAAAGTGCTATGTTAAGTGATGAAGATGCAATGACACCAAAAAAAAAAAAATGAAGCAGTTCCTGTTCATAAGGAGCTTACATTCAATTGAGGGAGACAATATATACTTAAATAAGTATTATCAAAATTCATACTACTACCACTTCTTCTAACTTGCTTTAACATGAACTGAGTTCATCAGTTCTCTATCTGAAGGTAGATAGCATTTTTATTTTGAGTCCTTTGGAGTTACTGTGGATCATTGTATTGATTAAAATGAATAAATCTT
Organism: Potorous gilbertii; assembly: GCA_028658325.1. Classification (NCBI taxonomy): domain Eukaryota; kingdom Metazoa; phylum Chordata; class Mammalia; order Diprotodontia; family Potoroidae; genus Potorous; species Potorous gilbertii. Next base: position 255,837,792 of record CM053771.1, read on the forward strand.
TTACAGTTGATTGTCTTTATAATATTCCTGTTACTGTGTACCTTGTTCTTCTGGTTCTGCTCACATCACTTTGCATCAGTTCATAAAAGTCTTCTTAATTTCTTCTGGAACCATTCCTTTCATCATTTCTTACAGCTCAATAGTATTCCATCACATTAATATACTATAACTTGTTCAGCCTTTCCCCAGTTTATGGGCATCCCCTCAGTTTTCACTTCTTTGCCACAACAAAAAGAATAGAACTCACTCTAGATCTATGCTCTAAAATACAAGGTAAATACCTCAAGCCAAGGGACACAAGCCTTGGACCCCACATACCAAGGTGGGAAGTCTATGGTCTACCACATCTATTGGGCTTTCTTATCATAGGCAAAACCACCTGTTAATATGTTATACATTATACATCATTCTGTATTTTAAAATCTTAATTATTTGTGTATATGCCCTATCTCCTTGACTGTAAGCTTTAAGGAAAGTGGAAATGTCTCAGAGAATAAATATTTATTTTAAATATACTGTATTTTTGCTATTGTGTTCAGATTAAGGTGTTCCAAATAATAGAATTCTCTATGTGTATTTATTTGAGTGAGTTTAGTACTAATACCTTTAAAAAATCAGAAAGGATGAAGTTAAATTATATGTGCTATTAGTCTTTTTTAGAAAATTTGGTGAAATAAATGAAGTGACAACACCCTACCAATGAGAACGATCTTTATGGAGATAGGGGATTCTCACACGTTGATGGTCTTTCTCTAGCAAAGAACTGAGTGCCTAATAGAAATTCCAGATTTAGTTTCAGCTGTCTTTTTTTTCATTCACAGAATCACAAACTTTCAGAGTTGGAAGGGATCTCAATGGCTATCTAGTGCATCCCATACTTGAAAAAGAATCCTCTTTACAATATAATCAGTAAGTAGTTTTCCAGCCTTCACTTGAAGACCTCCAGAGAAGGGTACTCACAAATTCTAAAAGCAGCCCATTCTCCTTTTGGAGAATTCTAATTGTGGGCAAGTTTTTTTTCCTCATGACAAAGTTAAATTTTTCTCTTTGCAAATGAGAACAAGTCTAATAATTCCTCTTCCATGTGGCAGTCACTTGAAGACAATTTATCAAGTTGTTCCTGTATCTTTTTCTTTTTCTAGGCTTAACACTCCAGTTCCTCCAGCCAGACCTTATATGGCATATGCCCTTATAGACAGGGAAGCCCCATGATAAAACTGTGAAGACAGCAGTTGTGTGTGTGTGTGTGTGTGTGTGTGTGTGTGTGTGTGTGTGACTCCTAGGCACAAAGTTAGCATTGTTACCTTAGAATTGTTATATAGAAGTTTGGACTGATTCTACCTTCCCATCAGTTTCTGGGTCCTCTCCTCTTTCCACTGAAGTGCCTGTCCTAGGAAACTAATGGCCTGAAACCTTTCACCTGTACTCCTCTTTATCCAAAACAAGTTTCAGGAAAGGCTCTGCCATCTGTCTTTCATCCCTGACTGTTCGTGTAAGTTATTGTGATCAGGGTCTCAAAGGATTTACATTTTAAGTCTCAGCTTTCCTTGTTGGAATGAAAGTCTTTGCACCCAAAGAGATGATTCACAGGATTATAGATATTTAAGATAGAATGGGACCTTAGAGATCATGACACTAACACCCATTTTATAAAGAGGAAATTGAGGCATGGAAATAACAACCAAGTATTTATAGTACCTACTGTGTCTCTGCTCTGGAGGAACCCACAATGTAATGGTGGAGACAAAAATGTAAATACTAATGCAGCTATCTGACTAGGCCTTCACTGGAGTTAGATGGCTCTGGAGGAGAGTGAGGCTGGTGATCTGCACAGCCCTCCCTCACTCAAAACAAAGTCAAGTGCAAGTCATGTCATCGTTTCTCTGATGGAATGATGTTCTTCGGCAATGAAGGACAAACACACCCACACACACACACACACACACACACACACACACACACACACACACACATAAAACCAAATCACTCTGGCTCTCACTGATTAGCCAATAATAGGTCCCAGCCCAAGTCTCACTTGCTTATTTAGGTTCTGATGGCTCAGAGTGAATATAAATAGTTATTGTTTCTGTCCTGGTCAGAAACTCTGAAGGTCTTCCCCTCCCAGACTGAAGGCAATCTAGGCCATCTTTGCCTCAAATTCTTTTCCTGCCTCTAACTACTGAGTGGGTCTGAGACTTGGGAAAGACTTTAGCTTGAAAAGTCTCTGGTCTCTTGCTGCATCCAGGGCCATTGCCATTCATACTGACCTGTGTCTTGCAACTGGATTCTGATGACTCTGGAGGAGAGGGTGAGGCTGATGACTGCACACTTACACCCCACTTGGATCCAAGTCACTTGCAAGTCAAGGCAACACACTCCTGATGTCATTGATCCTCTTCAAGAATGAGGGGTAAATATCTATGCTACATAGATGCAGGTATGCAATCTATATAGATATACCTATATAAGCTATCTTCTGGAAACAGTCAATGGAAGGAAGGTGCTAGAATTAAGGGGGAATCAGGAAGTAAAAAATAAACAACACCTGTCCCAAGAGAGCTTCCATTCTACACGGGAAGCCAATATGTGCACAAAATATCCAGAGACTATAAACAAAACAAACACAAGGTGCCTTGGGGAGGAAGGGTACAAAGAAGTAGGGGGATCGGGAAGGGCTTCATGTAGAAGGAGGTACTTCCAGTTGTCATCTTCAGGGAAATAAAAGGATTCTAAGACATGGCAGTGAGGAGGGTATACGTTCTAGACATGGGGGACAAGCAATGAAACCTTCCACAGCTGGAGATGGAGTACAGAATAGTAAGAAGGCTAGTCTCTTTACACATTTAATTCCCAATTGCTCATTTAATTCCTGTATAGCCCTGGCCCCCTTCTAACTTTTACTCTTCCTTAGCTGGCTTATGACACAAAGAAATCCCCTTTTCGCATCCATTGTCTCATCTGAGCCTTGTGTCCTCTCCCCCCCTTCCTGTCCTCATGAGTTAGATTGGTCAGGCATTATTATCTGTATTTTACAGAGAGGAAGGCTGAAGCCCAGATCATACTAATCCATCAAGTGTTTATTAGGTGCCTATTGTGTACCAAAGACTGCTAGGTGCTACATGGGACACAAAAACAAGAATGAAAACCTTGTCCTGAATGGAGGGAAGAGGTATATAGACATCATTAAATAAATATGAAAGGGGGCCTAGGAAAAGCTCAACCTCCTTGGACACCCCGCCAGAGATGGTAAAAGGGTGAGATTTTCTCTCGGAAAGTCTTTTGTATGTCCCAGCTCTGCAACCTACCAAAAGTCTTAACCACTTAGTTAACTGAAGGGAAAAATTATAAAATCTGTGCATGCTAAGAAGCCCACCTGGCATAAATCAGGCAAGCATTCTGCCTGAACTCACGAGGGCTGGGTGTGGTCACTCCCCTGTTACAAATCCAAATTTTTGAGCAGGAAATATAATGGGGTGGGCAGTTAACACCTGAAGGAGCATCAGAAGAGGCCTCCTGTAGAAAAGAGCATCTGTGCTGGCCTCTGAGTGTGAATGGCTCACATTTATTTAGAGCTTTAAGGTGTTCAAAGTGTTTTAGAAATATTGTTTCATTTGATTCTCACAACAACCCTTGGAGGTAGGTGCTATTACTATACCCTTTTTATAGATGAGGAAACTGAGACAGGCAGCAGTTAAATGTCTTGCCCAGATTCACATTGCTGTGTCTTGATACTGAATTTGAATTCAGGTCTTCTTGACTTAAGTCTCTGCTCTACCTGCTGTGACACCTGATGGCAGTTAGGTTGCTAGGGAGCCTGGTGACAGAGGGGAGGAGAGACAGCCTCTCAAGTGGCACGGGACCAGCTTCTACAAACCCAGGAAGCAGCAAAGACTGAATGTCCTGTGTCAAGAGACTGGAAGGAAGCCAATTTGACTGGAACACTGAGAGCACCAGGGTGTTGTATGTGTGTGTGTTCGTCCTTCGTTGCTGAAGAAGGCCATGCCATCAGAGAAATAATGACATGACTTGCACTTGACTTTGTTTTGAGTGAGGGAGGGCTATGCAGGTCACCAGCCTCACTTCTCCTCCAGAGCCATCTGAATCCAGTGACCAGATATTCATCAGCATGACTGGAGATGACCCAGGATGAGGCAATTGGTATATGATATGTCTGGAAAACATAGATTGGAAAGTAAAATTATGAAGTGACATACAATATGTCCATAGTCACAAAGCAAGTTATTGATAGAATTAGGATTTGAACTTGAGACCCCCAACTCTCAGGCCAGTACATTTTCCACCAAACAGGTGCCATGACTGCCTCAGAACCAGAAAGGAAGCACAATCCTCCTGCCTCAGTTTCTCTTCACTCACAAGGGCCTGGTTGTCACTCAGCTGAGCAGGCAAAGGCAGCACCATTCCAGATCCAAGGTTAGTCATGTAAGGTCACTTTGTCCCCAACGCACTCTTCGTAATCACCTCTGGTAGTCCTGGGTGAAGTGAGTCCCTGTGCCTGAGAGGCAGCCAAGAGATGGTAATCTTCTACAACACCAAGCTGGGCCCAAGGCAAATGCCTGCTCCAGGGGAGCTCTTCCCCAATTCCTGTTGGTTACTTGAAACAAAACAAAACAAAACAAAACCCCACAGACTTTAGGGAAATAAGACTTGCATGTGGAATTTAAGCCCTTTGCCAACTAATTCCAAGTCCAAATTGACCTTTCTGTAGTCTCTGTTTACTGTTTATTCAATTTTCTTTATCTGGAGTCTCCAGAGTGCCAGCATTACTGATACCTGCCAAGAGAAATAGGCTGTTGTTGAGCTTACTACTGTAGGGTGGGGCATGAGGGAGAGGAATGGGAGGAGGGAAGGGGTGATGACCGACTTCTGTTTCTCAGGTCTCATTGGGGCACCTGTGGGTGTGAGGCCATGAGATTGGTACAGTTTTTCCACCTAGTACAAAGTCACTTATTCCTCTGCTGCTCAGAGAGGAGACTGTCAGCTTCCCTGCCTGCCCAGGTGGTAGCAGGAAATTTACTGTCATCTCTGGGAGACTGTAAACCTTCCAGAGATAGTGACAGATCATCGGATCATGGTTCTAGATCTCGAAGGGATGTAACAGCCACAATCCCTTCATTTTATAGATAAGGAAATTGAATGGGGGAAGGGGGTGAGGGAGTGACCTGCTTCAGGTTCACTGATTTCAAATCCTGTGTTCTTTCCATTGCACCACACTGCCCCGCCAGTGATTCAAAGATAAAAAATGAACATTAATGAAGTTCGTGTTTTGTACTAAAAGGAATATAAAAAGGTAGAAAACATGGTCTAGGTCCTTTCTACATTCTGTTGGTCATAGACTCAGTCCAGACCCAGAGTTGACAGCAAGATATTCCCTCCATGAAATTGTGAGATCAGCATGGTTGGTGCTTTCATCTCTTTCTAAATTACTGGTTCTCACACCTCATACTCTTTCTAAATCCTAAATTGATTTTTCTTTATCATAAAGGAGCGTCATCTAATAAGCCAATTCATACAAAACTTCCCTCTTTCTAAGAATATTTGCATTTTAAAAGAGAAATGCAGGGATATGTTTGCAAATGCTTAACAAGGGATGTACTCATGAAGCACTTTTAAGTTTAGTTTGCATTATTAATGCTGTCTGAAAATTTCAACAATCAACAAAAGAGCAAATCAAGTCCTGATTTGTAGTGATTTCCAAGGTATAAATATGTGCACAGATAACTTAACAACTGGCTCTCCAGACTTTGTATATATAGCTGGCTCCAGCACACTCCTGAAAGGGCAGTGCTTATTATAACAGAATGAATGACTAATGGTAAAATCTCAGGCATGAGTGAAGCAAGATTTTGGGGGATGAAAAGTTTAGTGCAAAGACCTCTAGTCTAGGAACTAAATCCCTTCTCTGGAATTTACTAGCCATGGACAAATCACTTTATCCTTCCAATCCTCAGGTTCCTTATCTCTAAAATGATGAAAAGAACACTTCTCCTGTTTACTGGAGGTCTTAGACCAAGAGCTAAAAGTCTTCGAAGTCATCTGGACTAACACCCTCTTTTTATAGATGTGGGAACTGAGGTCCAGAAAGGAAAGTTACTTGCTTATGGTCACATAGGGAGTAGGCAGTAGAGTTGGAATTTGAATTCAGAATCAGTGACTCTAAGTTCAGTGCTCTTTCTACTGTATCTAACAGGGCTGTTTTCAGGAAAGAAAAGAGAATAGAAGTGAATATGTTTCTAGTGTCAGACCTGAGTATTATGAAAATCAAATGAGACATCATTTGGGAAAGCATTTTTAACATTGTAAAGCAAAGTCTAAGAGGAAAGTATTATTATTAACAGTACAACTACACCTCTATATAATATTATATATACAGTTTTGAACCTCATGAACCCTGTGAAATAATTAGTGTAGTTATTGCAATAATGCCCATTTTACAGATGAGAAAACTAAGGCTCAGGCACAATAAATCAATGATTTCTCCTCCCATCTACTCAGCCACTTAATGTTAGTGTCAAGCATCAAACCTAGGTCTGAGTCTAATTCCTATGCTCTGCCCAGCCTTCCATACTGCTTTTTGTCTTCTACCTCGTCTTCTTCCTTCACATTTTTCTTGTTGACAAAAATCATATTAATTGGGCTGATAAGAGCCAATCAGATCTCATTATCTTCACCAAACTCATGAGGATCTGTCTTATAATGATTATAATAGTTTATTTTTTTTTAAATGACTCATCATAATCCACACAACTATGGCCTGACACTTGTATTCATTTTGGGAGAATTGTTTCGGTTTCCTATTGTACAGTTAAACTTGAGGATGCCTGGAAATATTAACTAGATCCAACTAATAAGGCATCATTAAAGAACAAAACAAAACAAAACAACCAGACATACACATACACAAATACACACAACCAAGACACAGCTTTATAATGTTATCCTAAGGGCGGCAGCAGAGTACATGAAAGGGGGAAAAATCCACCACCCTCACATAAAGAGTTTTGATTGATTAGATGTTAGCTTACCTGCAGCCTTATTAAACAGAACTCATTTGAACATAATCTTAGCATAACGAGACAAATGGGAATACCAGTACAGTTTGAAGAGAAGTAAAAAAACACACCCCACCACAAGTTAGGGTAAGAGCCAGAATGCTGTTACACCTTGATTTTAAATACAGACACAGGAAGAGGAGGTAGACAAAGCCGGTGGCCTTCCATGCAACAGATTTTAGGTTAAACCGCAATCTAGTGAAGGATTGCTAAACAGCCAGTCTAATCAGAAAACTTTTTTCCAACACCATGATGAGCGGTGACATGCTAATTGAAATGTACTTTCCCCAGTGAACCACTTAACAATTTATATAAATATCAAAGCTCTTGGCTTTACTGTCAGTCTTTGTTTCAGAATGAGAAATTTATAAAAAACATATGTTTCTGACTGTCATTGACAGAGTGCTCTGAAAATATGGCCACCGAATCACATCCTACTTGTCTCTGAGAAAGGACCAAACCAATAAGAGTATATTTTTCTGTGAATAATGTCTCTTTTCAGGAGATAGTCATCCCAGCATTCTATTATGGAATTCTGGATATTCATTAAGAATGGGGGAGAAAGTGGAGGGGAGGCAAGGCCAGGACTTAAAGGAGTGAATGAGTTTGACAAGTCAAACTGAGGGGTGGGGCCTAGAATGTGGAAGCATTCAAAATAGGACTTTATAGGTCTTTGGGTCTTGTTGCTGGTCCTACAATCAGGTTGGCTAACATCGTTCCAAGTACACAACAGCATTCTGTATTACTTTTGTGGGCAAAAGTTTTGCGGACTTAGATGGAAATTGTCCCAAAAATAGGGCCTGTTTTTATTTTAGTTGGACTAGAGACAAGTAGGTTGCTATCAGGAGTTTGGCCTGCAAAAAGACTTGGGATTTTATCCCCTGGAAGTGTGAAATCCTGTAATAACAGCCTCAATTGTCCCAGACAGTGCTGCTTTTGTCTTTTAAAAAATATCTGGTTTACCCTTAGGATTTCTAGGGGGGAAGGGTGGGGAACCCTGAATCAAGTGGTTTTGTGTAACTAAGAAATGCTGGGCAGGAGTTTGTATAAAATAAGTGAAACTGACCACCAAAGAATATGAGTGGTGGTCATTTTAGTAATTTACGTCACTGGGACCTGGAGGGGGTTGCTGAGCAATCTTAGCCACATGCCAGGAAAAGAATAACACAATGATTCCAAAAGGACTTCCTGACATTTAGGGGGGGTGGTGGTAACTGGCAATAATATGAAAGTTTATCCACTCTGGAAGCCTCCCCAATCCACCTCAATAATTCCAGGGCTCTCCAAACTCACTAAATTGTTTTGCTAATAGCACATGTATAAATCTTTTAATTGTAAGCCTTAAGCCCTGAGACACTTGTGCTGAACAATTTTGCAAAACCTTCTGGTCACAGCCAAGTGATCTGCATTTCATTTCAATTTAGATAGTTTTGCTAAAAAAAATTTTCCCAAGGTTTCCTGGTTTTCAATAATATATCTTTCAGCACCGTATCACCAAAAGAAGTGGTTGAGTTGAATTGTCCCTAGGGATTTTGAGTGGATATCAAGGATTACTTTATAACTAGGAACTTATGAATTGTACTGGGTTTACAAATGACTTGTTTTTCTCAGTTTAATGGTCAAACCATAAAACCGATAACTTACTTTGGGAAGGGTATGTGGATGATATTTTAACAGAGTTTTGTGTAAGAGAATGGATTTTTTTCCTCTCTGAAAGGGTCACAGGCAACTTGGTTTTAAATAAGACATTTGCTGAGTAAATGAGCTTTGACTGACCACAAATCTTATGCATTAAAACCTCAGGTTTAATATATTTCTGCACAAATGCACCCTACCCCAACCTACCCACTCATGCTAGGCCCCTAACTCCACTAAGAGCTTTTGGATTGCAATCCTGACTGTTGGCAGTTGCCATCTGATATGACAACACAAGTAACACATTGTTCGTTCAAGTTCAGTCACAGCAGGGGCAGGCGAGATCCCATGTTGAAAAGATTCTGAGATCTAGTCTTTGCCTCTACTTGCATCTGTAGGAGTTGCGAGAGTGGCAATGGGTATTAGGGAAGTGGCCAATTGAGAAAGGAAGTTTGCTACAATTTGGAGCACATCTGTTTTATTTCACATCAGTCTTATGGCTATAGTGGCAGTAACTGGGGCTATGTGTGGAGAAAGGTGAGGATTTCTATAAAGGACATGTTATTATTTTTGTTTTTATAGGGATAGAAGAACTCAGTTTGTCAAATTGTAAATCCATAGTAACATCCTGGGCCCTGAGCAGGGTATTAAACCTGGATTCTATGGGTAGAGTTGGTTTATAGTTGGCAGAAGGAAATGTCCTGGTACTCAGATGGGGAAAACAAGGTGGGGGAAGGGGCAGTGTGGAGACAGGATACTAAAACAAAATTAAAAGGCTTGGAAGTTTCCTCTGTCCCCCAACAGCTTCTTCTAGAATAGTGTTTTTGATAAGTTAGGTGTTAATGAATCAGAAACATATGGATTAAATTTCTCTTCAGATATATTGCACCCTCAAATGGTGGGAAACAATGGTTGTCAAGCAGAGTTTGGGGTGTTACCATTGTGAAACCAGTTGAAAAATAGTTCAGCTGACTGACAAGGGAAAAACTTGCCCATGTTAGCCCCTCTGATTTTTTCTAAGACTCCATCTGAAAGCTGATGTCAAAAGTACTTTTATTATTCCCCAATGGAGGTTCAAGAATTCATTTTTCTCTCTCTAGAAAACTGAACAGCTTCTATGTTTTATCTTGAAACCTGTATGTTTTGGATCATGCTTGATTTGATTTTTTTTAATATAAATTTATTTATTTAACTTTTTACATTCATTTTCACAAAATTTTGAGTTCTAAATTTTCTCCCCATTTGTCCCCTCCCTGCACCCCAATACACGAAGATTCTAATTTCCCCTATCTCCAATCTGCCCTCTCTTCTATCATCCCTCCCTTCCCTTGTCCCCATCTTCTCTTTTGTCCTGTAGGGCCAGGTAACTCTCTATTCCCCATTACCTGTATTTCTTCTTTCCTAGTAGCGAGAACAATACTCAACAGTTGTTTCTAAAACTTTGAGTTCCAGCTTCTCCCCATTCCTCCCTCCCCACCCATTCCCTTTGGGAAGGCGGGCAATTCAATATAGGCCATATCTGTGTAGTTTTGCAAATGACTTCCATGATAGTCATGTTGTGTAAGACTTAACTATATTTCCCTCCATCCTATCCTGTCCCCCATTGTTTCTATTCTCTCTTTGGATCCTGTCCCTCCCTAAGAGTGTTGACTTCAAATTGCTCCCTCCTCCCATTGCCCTCCCTTCCATCACCCCCCCCCACCCTGTTTATTTCTTTCTCCCCCACTTTCCTGTATTGTAAGATAGGTTTTCAAACCAAAATGAATGTGCATTTTATTCCTTCCTTTAGTCGAATGTGATGAGAGTAAACTTGATGTTTTTTTCTCAGCTCTCCTCTTTTTC
>CM053771.1:255848838-255908522 GCA_028658325.1 Potorous gilbertii
AAGATATTGACCCGTTTTTCATGTTTTTCTTGCATCTCTCTCATTTCTCTTCCCAGTTTTTCCTCCACCTGTCTAACTTGATTTTCAAAATCCTTTTTGAGCTCTTCCATGGCCTGAGCCCATTGGATATCTATTTCAGATGTTTGGGATACAGAGGCCTTGACTCTTATATCTTTACCTGATGTTAAGCATTGTTTTTCCTTGTCAGAAAGGAAAGGAGGAAACATCTGGTCACCAAGAAAGTAACCTTCTATTGTCTTATTTTTTTTCCCCCTTTTCTGGGCATTTTCCAAGCCAATTACTTGACTTCTGAGATTCCTCTCCACCCCCACCTAGATCTGCCCAGCCAGTGCTTGGGGTCTGAGATTCAAATGGTGCTCCCCAGCCTTAGGGCTTTCAGCAGCAGGTGGGGCTGCTATTCAGGGTAAGATTAAATTCAGGTTCTCAGGTAGGGGCAGGGCTGCCTTCCAGGCTCAGTTCCCTCAGAGGTTCTATGTGGAGACCTTAGTAATGGAGCCAAGATCCCACCTGCTTTGGGAGCTCCTGTCCACTACTTCTCCCCACTGCTGCCTCCCGAGGGGGCCTGAGTTATGGACACACCCTGCTTCCCTCTCTACCAGCCCAGAAGTTCCTCTCACTAACCTGTAGTGCCTGTGGGTGGAGGGACCTTCATGGCCGCCGGAGATTCTGTCCCTGAAGTCTGCTCAGATCTGCTCCTCTCGGGGCCGTGCGGCCAGGGCAGGGCTGGGCTCTGCTCTGGGTCCGGTGTGCGATGGACCTTTGGTGCCATTTTTTCAGTTCTTTCTGGAACAGAAATCTCCTTCACTCTGTTGCTCTGTGGCTTCTGTTGCTCCAGAATTTGTTGGGAGTTCCTCTTTATAGGTAATTTATGGGCTGTGGGTTCTGAGCTAGCATATGTGAATCTTTCTACACTGCCATCTTGGCTCCTCCCCATTATGCTTGATTTGAACAACTTTTGAGTTATTTTGTATGTGTATGTATGTGTGTGTGTGTGTGTGAGAAAGAGAGAGCTACAGAAAGATAAAGAGATAGAGAGACAGGGACAGAGACAGAGAACCAGAAAGAGAGAGATATGGGGGAAATGCTGAGTCAGCTCTCTATGAAACTGGATGAGCAATTGTAGTTTAATGACAAAAGTACCAACTTTTAAAAATTGTGGTAACCTATTATTGTTAGTTTAGTTTTCTACCATCCCCTCCACATACATAGTGGTGGGACCATTGGGGAGGAAGGGGGAGGTTAAAAAGAAATTCAATCCCATTTTGAAATTCTTGACTTATTTTTATTTATTTGGAACTTAATGCTACTCATTGGACATACCTTTGAGATGTAGTCAGTCTAGGCCTAGAAAACTACTTCAGTCCATGTCAAGTCTGGAAAGTTTAATCTGAGGACATATTTCACTTTACGTAATAGTTATTCATGTATCCGATGTTATATGATCATGAAACTGCAAGTTCGATGAGGCATCAACTTTGATTCATTGTTGCGAGATCATGTGGTAAAGTGTATTGTCTACCGCACTTGGAGTCAAGAAGACCTGAATTCAAATGCCACTTTTGAAATGCATTGGCTGTTTGATTATGGAAAGTTACTTAACCTGTCTCTCAGCCTCAGTTTCCTTATCTGTAAAAAGGGAATAATACAGAGAGTACTTACTTTATGGTGTTTTTGAGTCAGAAATGAGGTAATGTAGGCAAAGTGTTTTGCAGCCTTTAACAGTGATGTATAAATATTATTGTGGTGTGCAGGTGAATCTGATGAATTTGTCATTCATAGCTTCTCAGAGAAAGTCATCTAGTAAGACACAGTGAGTTATATAGTGAGTTCCTGGAGGACCTACACTGACAAAATCATACATCTTTGAATATTGAAGTACAAATGTTACTGGAGTAGGACAAGTAGAGGTCTCAGAGGCCTGTGGAGTGATGGTATTAAAGAAATAAGATATTACTGTTAAGTTCCATTCAGTCACATCCCACTCTCAGTGACCCCATTTGAGATTCTCTTGTCAAAGATATTGGACTGGTTTGACATTTCCTTTTCCAACTCATTTTTTGTAAATGAAGAAACTGAGGCAAACAGGATTAGGTGACTTGCCCAGGGTCACATGGCTAGTAAGTGTCTGAGGCTGCATTTGAAATTAAGAAGATGAATCTTTCTGATTCCCAGTCCAATGTTCTATCTATTGTCCCACCTAGCATCCTCAAGAAATGAGATGTATTTGCTATTTAGTACTTGTTTCATTCAATAAACATTTTTTAACTGTTTTTTTGGCACTAAAGTATCCAAAAACAAGTAAGACACAGCCCTCGCCCTCAGAGAACCTGTAACATAGCAACAATAACTATTAAAAAAGGAAAATAAATGTGAAAGAGATGTAAATGTAGCTGTTATAAGAATTCTGGAGGTAGTGAAAACATTTTCCACTTACAAAATCAAAGGAAGGCTTCATTATTTACATTAAAAGTATGGAAGATGCCCTCTAAGAGGTGATGTACAAAGCTGAATAGACATAACAGATGAGGTTATAGGTAAAACTGTCACATAGGCCTGGTGCCATTTTTTATGGGGAATTAATACATTCATTCAACAATTATTTATTGAACACTTATTCTATGCAAGTTACTACACTAGGTTGTCTGAGGGTATGTGAAGTTGTACAAGTCCTGGGGTCTGCTCTTAGGAGAGTATAAAGCCTACTAAGAGATTAACTGTGGTGTCATGGAAGGCATATTGACTCTGAAGTCAGAGGGCCTGTGTTTAAATCCATCCTTGATACTTAACAAGATTATGTGAATTTGGGCAAGTGATTTTACTTCTCTGGCCCCCAGTTTTCCTTATTTAAAATGAAAGTGTTGAACTAGATGGACTCTTTTTGTACAGTTATCCACAATACAAGCTGTGTTGTGTGGGCCAACTAAATATTAGAGGAGTTCACAGAAGCAAGGTTGTGGGACTCAGGGAAGGTTTTATGAAGAAGGTGAGTTTTTAAATAGATCTTGTAGGATGGGCAAGACTTTGATAGGCAAAATATAGGGGAGGGCATACCAGTTAGACTCTACTGGTAGAGGGAGGACAGCTGCAAAGATACCAGAATAAGCAAGGACTGTTGTCAACTCAAATAGGCTACCGTATATTGACTTAGAAAATCACAAATTTAATGTTATGTATGTTGTATTATAGTTTGTGAAACATTTCCCAATTATATTTCAGTCTAGTTTGGGCCTTTGAGGATATTGTCCTTGAGTTTGATACCTCTTATGGCATGGGGTTAATGCAAGAGAATGGCAAAAAAAAGTGTGGAAAGGAAGATGTAGGGCAGATTTGTATAGGCATTGAATAGAAACTGATAAATAGGAAGGGATACTCTTGGAAATAGGGAGCTATGAAAGTTTTATAGAAGGGGAGTAACATGATTAAAGTGTTGTTTTCAGGAGATTTATCTAGTGAAGGATGCACAATGTTAGGGAGTGAGCAGAATGTGGGATAAGAAAGGTTTCACCCTTCTCCCTTCTCCTCATCCCTACATTAAGATTCTATCATTTGATGACATTTGGTATGAGGAAAATGGTCCAGTATTTAGTGTTTAATAACTTCATTCAAAAGTATTTACTGAGTGCTTATGTATGTCGCTGTTCTATGTTCTGTTGGGGGAGAGGAAGATAAATTAGACACTGTCTTTGCTTTTAAAGAGCTTGCAATCTTAACATATTTGTTCTAATATAACACTGGGACCAGTTTCCCCTGCAATCCTCTGACCTCCTTTGCTGACAATCTGTGGACCCAGGAATCCCAATGCCAAATAGGTAGTCTACATAATAAAGGGCATGAAGCATTGTTCAATCTTGCTAGTGCCCACCTAGGGTCACTTTTCCTATCTTACCCCTCCATGGCTTCCCTGATGGTCCTAGAATTGACCACTTGCTTAACCAGAGCTGTGATATCTGTCAGACTTCTGTTTAACTGAACTGTCATTTAAGGATCTTGGTCTGGACTCAGTCTTTAAAGCTAGGTAGGATAGCTGATGTACGCAACAGACTGATTGGTCAATCCAATGGTTGTCATATATTTACTTAGTGCAAACTACATCCAGACATTGTGCTAGACGCTGAAGGTACAAATACAAAATTAAAAATAGTCTCTACCCTCAAGGAGCTTATTATATTCTACTAGGGGAGATGATGTGGGCATTATAATTATATACAGAAAAGGTACAAAATTCATATAGAGTGATTGAGGGAGGGCACTAGCAATTTGGGGCATCAGTAAAGACCTCATGGAAAATCACGAGTGATTTTTTTTAAGGACCCTAGAGAATGCAAGAATGGGAAGTGAGGAGGAAATACACTGACAGTTATAGCAGACAGCCAATGCAAAGGGACCAAAATGGGACGAAGGCCAACTTATTTGGCTTATAGAGTGTGTGAAGGGAGTTAGGTGTAATAAGACTGGAAAGGTAAACTGGAGAAAAGTGGTAAAGAGATTTAAATTTGAAATATAGGAATTTATATTTTATTCTAGAAGAAAGAGAAAGTCTCCAGAGTTTAAAGAACATTAAGATGACATGGTCAGACATGCTCTTTAGGAAAATCTCTTTTTTTTTCTTCTTAGCTGGTTGAAGAATGAATTGGAGAGGAGAGAAACTTGAGGAAGAGAGACCAATTAGAAGCTATTACAAAAGTTTAGGCCAGGTGTTATAAAGGCCTGAACTGGGAATGTGTATTCATCCTTCATTGCTGAAGAAGACCATGCCATCAGAGAAATAATGATATGTCTTGTACTTGACTTTGTTTTCAGTGAGGGAGGGATGTGCAGGTCACCAGCCTCACTTGTCCTCCAGGGCCATCTGAATCCAGTGACCAGATATTCATCAGGATGACTGGAGATGACCCAGGATGAAGCAATTGGGGTTAAGTGACTTGCCCAAGGTCACACAGCTAGTGAGTGTCAAGTGTCTGAGGTGAGATTTGAACTCAGGTCCTCTTGACTCCTGCACTGGTGCTCTACACACTGCACCACCTAGCTGCCCCTGAAAACCTGAACTAAGCTGGGGAAAGAGATGCCATGAGTGTAGAAATAAGAAGATTTGAAAACTGACTGAATATGTGAATGAAATGATAGTGAGGAGTTAAGAACAATATCGAGATTGTGAATTTGGCTAAATAAAAAGATTGATCTTGGGAAAGTTTTTTACTTGATTCTTTGAGGAGACAATAAGTAAGAAATTTGAAAGATGGTAGGGTTTGGAGGGAAAGAAAATTTTATTTTGGACATAATGAGTTTTAGTTGACTGTGAAACACCTGATTTGAAATGTCCAATAGATAATTCATGCTTCCAGCCTGAAGTTCAGAAGAGAAAATAGAAGTGGTTGTATAGACCCTGGAGTTGTCTGCATAGGAATGATAATTAAACTCCCAGGAGCTGATAAGGTCACCAAAAGAGAGAATGTAGAAAGGAAAGAAAAGGGGACTTAGGATAGAACCCATTGTTAAGGGACGTGCTATGGATGATGACCTGGCGATGGAGACTAAGAATTAGTCAGGTAGGTAGGAGATGAACCAGAAAGAGCAGTGTCACAAAATACCAGAGAAGAAAAGGTTTCTAGAAAGAGAGGTTGGTCAATGATTTCAAGTGCTGAAGAGGTGACAAGAAGTATGAGCGCTGAGAAGAGGCCGGCAGAGCTTGTCAGGGCAAAACAATAATAACAAAAACTCATCTTCTATAACACTTTAAGGTTTGCTAAGTGCTTTTCCTATAATAAGTGTATAATGTAGGTTGTCCACATGTTGTTTCCCTATTTTATAGTGAGGAAACTAAGGTTGAGAGAAATTCGATGACTTGCTCTTTCCGATTCTTGGAGACAATGAACAAGAAATATGGCATTCCATTGTGATCATGTTCATGCTTAACTTCTTGCTGACTGCCTGATATGGAGAAAGTCATCATTCCGTCCTTCTCTCTCTGCCTATATTGTGGCCTGGCTTGTTTCAGCCTCTCTGCATGGAAAGAAAGTCCATTACATTATTTTCCCTCTGCTGGTCTTCTGACCTGCTCTGGCCTGCCTGTAGGGAAAGGAGAGAATTGCCATCCCATCAGCTCCGTCCTTGACTAGTTTCCTTGACTAAATTAACAACCTGTGAGAACTCTACCCTGTAGGAATGTTGATAACCTATGTGAACTCTTTCTTCAATAATTAACAAATTCCCACTTGGTCATATCCTCCCCATTTCAATGATTCTGAACCCCCAGTTATCATTGTTCAAAACCCCTTCTCCACCTTCTGTTCTCTCCCTTATTTCTCTTCCTCTCATCCCAACCCTCCTAAGTGTCCCACTGTAAAGATATTCACCTCTTCCACTGTGATTTCTGGTATGCTTGCTCCATAGGGAGTAAACTTGCTTTCACCTTATATCTTGCCCTGCCAAACCTTAGCCTTGTATTACTTCCCCTATCAGCCGTCCTTGTTCCTACACAGGTATTTCTTGAAGAAGCTGGAAAGAACCATGAAATCATGCTGACTGGATCTGCTATGGATTTATGCCACATAATCTTAATGTAACCCTCAGTATATCTAGCCCCTTGCTAATTGACTCACTATCCCACTTACCACAGTAGCTTTTAAATCCTTTTCATCTGTCCTTAAGTCTACTAAATCTACTCTCTCCTCATCTTCTCAACTGAGAACATTGACTCATACTTCACTGAAAAAAAGGTTGTTTGCTGAGAGCTTTCTCTTCTTCTCTTATCACTCAGATGCCTTTTGCCACTATTTCTTCTGTCATCTTTGTCTCACATGAAGAGTTTATCTCTTTTTCAAGTCAAATCTGTCTACTCACACAAGTGGTGTTATTCCATCTCATCTTCTCCAGTATATGGTGTCCCCTCTATCATCCCACCTCTTATCTTTAGTACTTCTACGTCTGCTGCCTATACACATGTTCGTCTCTCCCCATCCTCAATAATCCCCCACTTGATCCCATTCATCTCTGGCAGCTATCTTCTCATATTTCTCCTCCCTTTTGTTGCTAAACTCCTTGAGAAGGTAATCTGCAATCAATGCCTCCACTTTTTTTCCACTCTCTTCTTAACTCTCTACAGTCTGGTTTCTGACCTCATCATTAATTGCCAAATCTAATGTTCTTTTCTAAATACTCCTCCTTCTTGACCTCTCTTCAGGCTTTGACACTGTCAATCACATTGTTTTCCTTGATATTCTCTCCTCTCTTTTTTGGTAACACTATTCTGTCTTGGTTATCCTCTTACCTTTGAACTTCCCTGGCTTTTTCTTTTTTTAAAATTAATTAATTTTTTTTAGTTTTCAACATTCACTTTTATAAGATTTTGAGTTCTAAATTCCCCCACTTTCCTTCCCCCCATCCCAAGAAAGCATGCAATCTGATATAGGCTATACATGTGCAATAATATTAAACATATTTCCACATTAGTCATGTGAAAGAAAAATCAGAGCAAAAGGGAAGAAAACACAAGAAAGAGAAAATGAAACGAACAAAAAGAAAATAGTGTGCTTTGATCTGCATTCAGACTTGGTAGTTCTTCCTCTGGATGTAGATAGTGTTTTCCATCATGAGTCTTTTGGAATTGTCTTAAATCATTGCATTGATGAGAAGAGCTAAGTTTATTAATGCTGGTTATCTTACAATATTACTGTTACTGTGTACAGTGTTCTCCTGGTTCTGATCGTTTCACTCAGTATTAGTTCATGTAAGTCTTTTCAGGTTTTTCTGAAGTCTGCCTGCTCATCATTTCTTATGGAACAATAGTATTCCATTACATTCATATACCACTACTTGTCCAACCATTCCCCAGTTGATGGGTATGCTCTCATTTTCCAATTCTTTCCCTGGCTTTTTCTAAGAGTAAGTCCCAACTCCAAATCCTACTTCCCTATAGGCCTTTCCCAGATTCCTCTTCTGTTAGCACCTTCCTTTTTCAGATGAGACATCGAGTAAGTGCTTTATAAAATGCTTGTTGACTTATTGACTGAACTGTTACATTGTTTGACTATTCCTCTGTGTGAGTCATCTCCCCAACTAATCTTTAACATCCTTATACTTCCTGGTGTCTGCTTCAGTTCTTAGAATAGAGGTTGGCGCAGCATTTTCATTTAATAAATATTTATTGAATGAATGTTCTTCAAAGAGAGACTTCAGGAGTATCTGGGGTTTGTTCAGGGGAAGAAAGGGAAGAGAAAATAGCAATACTTAATAGTTCCTTTCTCAAATGCCTTCCTTACTGGATGAATCCATGGTGCCTTCCCTTCCTCACTGGTGGTCTTGTGTTTTACTCAGTTGAAAAAGAAAAGTCTTGGTTATCTGGGCTTGGTAACAGCTGCAGTTGAGTCCCTCTGAAAACTCTATACCGTGACAAACATCGAAACCTTGGGGGCGGGTGCCAAGAAACTCAGTTCACATCTCATCGACTGAGGGAATACGATGTGAAAATAGCTTCCTGAGTCTCAGAGATGTCAGTGCGCTGATCAGATGGCAGGTAATGAAAGAAGGTTGTCCCCACGCATTGTTTTTACAGGCTCATCGACTCAGGTTGTGGAATAATGGAAGTAAATTCTGTTTAAAAATACACTATCACCCTTCCAGGGTGACAGCACCACGACAGCAGTTAGTATAAGCTGGAGATTGGCCAAGGCTAAGCACTGGGTAAGAGCTATTATTTTTCATTGGCTTCTTGGGTGGCTGGGGACCTCAGAAGTCATTCGGTACATTCTTCTGCCTCCAACCAGGTCCATTCTTAACCTCTTTTCTTTAGGTATCAATGAAGCCTAGCAACAAGGTTAGCTGTTTAATGGTAGACTAACTTATCTACCCACCTTGGAGTTGAAGACACCTTGCAAGGACATTTTATTCATTCCTTTGCCTCTGAGGGGTACCATGCTTACCCTTTTGTCTTTTTAGATAAGAATGAATTTGACTCCTAAAACTATGACAGAAATCTGGTTTACTGCCTACAGTTTCCACCCAA
Source organism: Potorous gilbertii (assembly GCA_028658325.1). Classification (NCBI taxonomy): domain Eukaryota; kingdom Metazoa; phylum Chordata; class Mammalia; order Diprotodontia; family Potoroidae; genus Potorous; species Potorous gilbertii. The sequence continues at coordinate 255,857,861 of CM053771.1, forward strand.
GTCCCATAAGCGTAGTGAAGGACACTAGCAGTGTGAATTGGAGGAAGCTGTGATCCTTAGCTTATTTCACATTTCCATTGTTGATGGAGGTTCCAATGATAGGGGTGTGTAATTGCAAGTAACATTATTGTCCACCTTAGAAGGTTAGCAATATGCCTCAAATATTCCTAAGATCTCTTAATAACCCATAATAGAGGTATGGTGTATAAAGTTATCTCAATCCATCTTGGAGACAGCAACATGGTCTGGTAGACATAGTGCTGGGTATTTTTTGTGTGATCTTGAGCCTCTGTTTACCCATCTTCAATTAGAGGAAGTCTCTAATTGTCTCTAAAAGTCCTTCTAATTCCAAATATGACTCTATGATCATTCATGTGACTTTAGTCTATGCCTTTAGTTCAGAGACCATACTGAGTGCTTCAATCATTTAATCATGCTCCAGCATCCCTCCCTCCAGTTGCTTTTGTATATTTATCTGTGTGTATCTCCTCCCAAAGTAAAAGCTCTTTGAGGACTAAGATTATTTTTTTGTCTTTGCTTCCCCAGCCTCTACCCTAATAACTGGTATATAATAAATCTTTATTGAATTGAACTGAATTGAATTAAATTATACCACCTATTAGCTTGACAGGTTCTATAAACTGCTCTATAAAATAGGACTACTTTTACTTGGATAAAAATTCCCTTATTAAAATTTAGAAGGACTACTCTCATTTTAACATTCTGGGATTGAATGAATATATTCATGGATCCTGATAGGAATTAATATGAACTAATTCCTTACCCCCCCCCCCCACCTAGGCCTACATCTTCTTTGCCATTTGAGTTGCCTTACTCTTGTTCTTTATACCTACCCTTACCCTTCAGGTTCCAAGAATGCATTTGTGCAGGAGCAGACCACTACACATACCAGTTTGGCCTAAAGGGAAAACAGTAGTAGTTTTTGGAGAGTTTTTTTGTTTTTGTTTTTGTTTTGTTTTTATAGTAGTTTCTAATAGATTTTGTGATATTGGCTAACATTTTGGGCACATGCTTTGAAAAGAAGGTGCAGATAATTTGATTCTCTACTACCTTCAGAGTTCTTCTGTTTGACATTTAAAGTCCTTCCTAACCTATCATCCACCTACATTTCTAGGCTTCTTGCATCTTTCTATCTCTCTATGTACACCATGGTACAGCCAAGCTAACTTTCTTGCCATTCCCTATATATGGTACTCTCTTTCCATCCTCTGAGCTTTTGTATTGTCAGTTTCCCATTCCTGAACTGTACTCCATGCTCACTTCTGTCTGTCAGAATCCCTAGTTTCCTTCAAGGCTCAGCTCAGGAACCATACAGAATAGGCACTTAGTGGTTTATTATCCATAAGAGTGGAATTAGCATTGCTATCTTACTAGATTTCTTGTCTACTGGATTATATTGGAATAAAGACTTCAGAGAATAACCCACTATGGTTCTTACTCATCTTGTATGAGCTGTAACCTAGAGTTATGGAGACTATCATCTTCACAGTTTGATAAACTTGTGGGAGGACATGGACAAGAGTTGCATGAATTGGTTGCAATCAGCAACATTGGAGGGAATATGTACATTGATGCAATAACACATCTATTTCATTGTATTACTTTATGTTGATATGAATTGGTTATTTTGGGGCTTCTCCACATACCCATGTGAGACTGCTTTCACAGACACTTTGTATTAATTGGGCCAGTTAACTCAGTGGTTTAGTGACTTGTGCCAACAAGAGTATGGTCATCAAATTCCATCCCATGTCTGAGCCCTTGGACAGAGAAAGACTTGTTCACAGATTAGGTTGTGAATGTGTGTCAGTGAGAATTCATCCTGCTCAGAACTGTAGGCCAGTAAGTAATAATGAGGGAGCTAGGTGGGCCTGGAGTCGGGAGGGCCAGTTGCTATAAATGCTACATGTCTTACCTACTCCTTTTCTTATTATCCTTGTGTAAGAAGTATGGAGAAGAGCATGGCCCAATGGAAAAGGAATGAGACTTTGAGTGAAAGGACATAGGTTTGAATTCCAGATTTGTGTTATCTTGGTGAACTGGGACAAGTCATTAACTTCTCTGGGTCTCAGTCTATGTAAATAAAAAATGAAGGTTTGGATTTGATACTCTTTGAGTTTCCTTCCTACTCGAAAGCTATGAGTCTATGAACCTATAAGGAAAGGTAGACATGGACCAACCTAAATATTTCTTACCAAGTGAGGACACTGGCTCCTTGGCAGAGGGACAAAATATTGTCTTTTTATTTAGATGGATCTAGCTTTAAATATTGGTTCTGCTTTTAACTCATTCTGTGAATTTGGGAAAACTCCTTCTCCTCTCTGACCTGTAGTCATTTCATCTGCAAAAAGAGGGAGTTGGATGAGATGGTATCTGAGATTCCTTCTCATTCTGCATCCTAGGATATTCACCAAATGCACTGACAACCCAACCACCCATTGAAAAATGAAATTAAGTAAAGTCAAGAAATTATTAGCTGCTCTTTTTTTAGCAGAGACATAGATTTCTAGCAGATGTCCAGATAGTTGGAGTCTCCTCTGACTATTATGTCATGTCCATGACAGGTTGTGATCTGTTTCTCTACCTCTTTCTTTCAAGGTGGCCTGTAGGGTATTATGATGAGAGTATCACTTCCATTTTTCCACTATTGATCTTTACCCCAAGCTTTCCACCAAGCTTTTCCATTCTAGTTCTTGTATTTCTTCACATGAGAATATTTTCTCAATATCCAGTGCTATTCTTTTTTTTGTCTCTTTTTAGGCTACCAGAATTGTCTTGAATAAATTAACTTTCAAAGCCATATTTCAGTTTTGGATCCTATTAGTGATACTTATGAAGTGAAATTTGCCTCTTTGAATCTCTAATTAACCTTGCTTTCTTGCCTGTGGTTTTGTAGTTTGTGCGTAGACTCATAAAAGCATAGATTTAGAGCTGGAACAGACTTTATGACCAAATAATCCAATCCCTTGATTTACAGATAAGGACATCGAGGGCCTGAATGGTTGTAATTTGCAGAAGCACACACAAATAGTTAACTGGGTATATTCAACTCCAAATCCAGGTCTTTTCACTCCAAATCCAGCACTCTTTCTACTGCATCATGCTGTCTCCTATATTCCTCAGATACACAGACATTGGAAACCATTGATTTTATTGCAGATTCTTACTTTGGACTTTATTTCTCGTCAATTTTGGCTTATCTTTTCCCTGCATTATCCAGCTTGGTAGATGGATAGCTCTCTACCTTTCCTTTCCGGTTTAAGACCTTTTGTTTAGATTTTCAATACTCTAAACAAAGACATTTTTTTTTACCAGCTCTTGTAAAGTGCACTCCATCCCTGGCCAAGATCCCAATACTCCTATTTTTTTGAAGCTGTGGCTCAGAAATCCCAAACCTATTCTCAAACATCATCTTAACCTGCTCTACCTTCCTCACATCTGTCTTACTCTTCTAATACCTTTGACTTCAATCAGTATCTATGATGACAATTCTTCCTATGTGTCTAAAGACTTCAGTTTATTCCCAAAGACTTCATAATCCATTGCAATACATTCTGGATTTCTCCTGGAAGTATCATTTATACCCATTTGAAACACCAGAAGTGGGTAGTAGTCATAAAGTTTGAAAAGTCTTGAAAAACTTTCCATAACAACTGGGATACATCCCTTGGATAGATAGCACACTTCTATGTTGCTAACATCCAGTCAACAAATAGCTGTTGTCTTCCTCCGTAGGGATTTACCCCAGTACTTATTTTCTCTTCCTCTGACCCTTATTGGATGATCTTTGTGGTTCATTGGATGGCTGTAGATGCACATTATCCATCCTCAGAGGATAAGCAACTAGTTTTGCTCGAGTATGTCTACCTTCATTCTGTTTGGGACAAGCTTCATTTTTATTGTTTAACTCTGAATGTTCAGTGGCTCTTCCCTTTCTTCTCTGAGACATTTTTCTATCCTTTGCCCTCTAACCACAGGTGAGAATCCCGTTCTTTTTTTAGATCTTTCTTTTATTATTCATTTAAACATTGAAGCCCTTTGTGCATTTTTAAAAAGCAGCAATTTGCTGCTTTTATATATACATATGTATTTCATATATCCATATACCATACAAGAATATGATAACCTGGGGAAGGAGAAAATATTTCATAAATATTTCATAAACTCCCTTCTCTTCTCTAAGAGATACCAGCCTTCACTGTGAGTATAGACAGCAATTGTTTTAGAGAAATTTGACACAAAGACAAATGTTATATACTCTCTGAAGGACACTGACATTTTTTTTCCTACTTTCAAACTTGCTGGAAGTAAGATCCTCAGTCCTTGGTCATTCTTTGTAGTAGCTCCATTACCAACTCTTGTAGAGAACCCCTGTGCTTGGATAAAAGATACATTTTCAAATAGTTGAGGGAAAATACTTTTAAAAATAATTTATTATTTTTTTTCTAGAAACAGCAAATGGGAAATAAAAATTTTAATACATGGAATTTAGTTACAAAATACTTTCAATACCTTTTTTGTCATTTGATCTCCACAGTAATCCTTAAGGGCATGTAGTACTAGGATGGTTATGCCTCTTTTGAAAACTGGGACAGTGATGTTCCTAGAGATTAAGGGACTTCATAGAATAAATGATTTTAGCTTTAAGAAATTTACTACCATTCATTCCTAAGGTTAAATGCAAATGAAGAATAATTTATGGTGGATGAGTCTTAAGTTGCAGAATTCAAAAGTAGAGAAGGGAAGTAAGGGGAATGAATATTAAAGAAATAAAATTCCCAGGCACCTTCTAGGAGTAAAAACATTTTTTTTCAGACATGAATATCCTTCTGGAATTCCCCATAGAAACTGGGTTAGACTGGCTGGATAAACTAAGAAGGGAATACTAATCACAACTTCCCTCCCACAGAAGAATAACACAAATCACCTAAACCAGAGACTCCAGAGGAGGTCTTAGGCATGTTACATTTGGATCTCTAAATCCCTGAAAATGTAAAAAAAAAATGGGATTAACAAGCACAAATTAAAGAGGTAAACATTTAAGCAGTCAGGTTCCTCAAGACCTTTTTATACTTGAACTTGATAGCTTGATAGAAGTATTCATTTAAGCATTTTGTTTCTTTGTTTGACTCTCTAGGAACTCCAACTATGATGTACTCACCAAAAGAATGGTAAAGAGATGGCTATTGAAAAGGAGCCTCAGGCACACTTGGTAGGAGTTAATGCATAGACTGTGTCCATACATCATGCAAAAATTTTTTTAAAAAATGCCCAAACATTTGTAAAATTAAAATGAAAAATTTTAATACTAGGATGCCTTAATTTATGTAAGACCAAAAATCCAAATGTTTTCAAATGTAGGAGCATTTAGAATCTGTGGATGAAGCATCACAATATTTAACTGCATTTTAAACTTTATATTCAGATGCCAGTGATCTGAGTGAATTAATTATTAATATCTATGTTGCCTTGATCCTTTATTATGGCTGTATTCATAACTTCTCAGCTAGATTGTGAGCTGTCAGTTCCTTAAGAACAGTTGTTTTCTGAAAAGAATTACATGAAGTGATGCTGAGAGAAGTGAGCAGAACCAGGAGAACATTATACACATATAATGTTTACACATGTGAGATGATTAACTATGATGGACTTAGCTCTTCTGTGCAGTACAATGGTCCAAGATATCGTCAAAAGACTTGTAATGGAAAATGCTAACCACATCGAAAGAAAGAATTGTGACGTCTGTAACCTGATTGAAGGGTACTATTTTCACTTTTTTTGTTTTTAATTTCTTGTGGTTTTTCTCTTTTGTTTTGATTCTTCTTTCATAACACAACTAATATGGAAATATGTTTAACATGATTGTACATGTATAACCTATATCAGATTGCTTGCTGTCTTGAGGAAGAGGGAGAAAAATTTGGAACTCAAAACTTTACAAAAATGATGGTTGAAAACTATCTTTACATGTAATTGAAAAAAATAAAATACTATTAAGGAACAAAAGAAAGAAACACAAAGGTTCTGTCTTTCATGCCTTTTATATGTCTCACAATATCTAGTACAGAGAAAGATACCTCATTGATGTTCTACAAGTATTTGTTATTAAATGTTGAAAGAAATGCTCACCATACCCATCAGAGGACATGCAGTCTAAGTTCCTTTTCATTGCCTATAGAACTTTCCGTTGGTTTTTTTTGTTTGTTTTGTTTTTGACTGGGTAGTACCCAGCCTGACACCCCTTCCACTTCAAAGAAGATGGCAGCTGAGCCTGATAAAATAATTTACTATTGGTTCCCAACTTTTCTAGCTAACATGAAAGCTTTGGCTCAGTTTGGGGGTTTCCTGCCCTCACCAGTTATATTGCCTGGGAATTTCCCCTTCCTTGAGACAGGTCTTCACCCATCCACCAGCTGACACAGGACAAGAACACCCACCATTGGGCTGTATTAACCCACTTTAGCTTGAATGCATGGCAGCTGCTAACCTCTGGCCTGTCACCAAGATGTCTGGGCAAATGATTTTCTTTAGCTCTAATTAAGGATGACTTTATGTCTACTGGGGTACACTTAAGTCTTTGTTGGCCTGCTGTTATTTCTACAAAGCGTGACAAAGCCTAGAAGCTTTATTATGGCTGTATCATCCAAGTGCTAAAGGGGAAAGAAATTCAGGGGAAAAAAAATCACTACTTTCTTTTACTGAACATGCCCATTTACTTGTTTCTCTTTTTTATGGCATTAGTCATAGCTATAAAGTCAGTGTGGTTGGTTTTTTTTCTTCCTATTTTTAATGACAGTAGTTCTTCTTAGCCAAGTAAGCACTAGTGTTGGGTATTACTAAATCCATGAGACAGGAATGTAACATGCTTCTCAACATTTCTGGCAAATTCCTAATAGTAGAGTAGTCATAATCTAAGGAGCTCTCAGGTCCAGGCAAACCTTAATCACTTCACCTTCACAGCACCCCTCATACCTATGCGTATTGGCTGATATGACCATCTTTGCAGTTCATAGTTTTCATCACATCCCTAACCCTTTGAAAACCCCAGCATTTGGAAATTTACTCCATGGAAATCAAAGAGAGAAATAAAAGCCCCACCCAAACTGAATAACAAAATATTCACAGAACCACTTCCTGTGGCAGCAAAGAATTAGAAGCAAAATTGATTGGGGGATGAATAGGAAAACTGTAGTGTGTGAATGTTGTTGTGCTGTAAGAAATTAGAAATATGAGGAATTCAGAGAAACATGAGATGAATCAAATGAACTGATGCAGAGAGAAGCAGAGCCAGGACAGCAAGATGCCTAATGACTCTAATGATGTAGATAAAAAGAATGATGAAAGGAAAGTAAATGCTTTGTAATCATTATATTCACCAATCTTGGCTCAGAGAGGAGATTAGAAAAATATACCTCTCTCCTTTCATTGAATAGTTAGGGTACTATCAATTTGGAATGGTGCACATGCTATCAGAAATAGCCAGTGTCAGTTGGTTGTGCTTAACTAATTTATTTTTCTTTGTTATAAGAGAAGGAGGCTTAGGGGGTTGAGAGTAGAAGAGAGGTATATATAGAAAAATTATTGTGATACAAAATAAAAGCATAAATAAAACCTAAAAAAGGAAAATGGAAGCATTCTCTAATTGATGACCTCTTTGTCCGTATTCCTTTTCTTTCCCCACCTCATCCTTTTTGAAATGGATGGCCAGACAGCCCTGATATTAGACACAGAGCTTTCCCTCAGGTCATCAACCTTTTTCTTTATATTGGACCAGGTTTCCATACCTATTTGCTTTGAGGCATCTCTTTCCTCTAGGTGCTCTACTCTAGCTGGTGAGACCTAAATTGCTAAACCCTTCTCAGACCTTTCACCATTAAGTGAAGCTGTTTATTAGTCAAGAAGACCTGAGTTTGAATCTTGCCTATATCACTTACTAGCTATGTAACTGAGGAATAGACTTCACGTCTGTTTGCCTCAGTCTCCTCAGCTATAAGATGAAAATAATTACAGCACCTATGTCTCAGGATTGTTGTGAGATCAAATAAACTAGAAAACTAAAAGTGCTATATAAATGCTAGCTACGATTACTTTCATTCTATCTCCAGAAGGTACTCTATTAACGTAGTTCCTTTGTTGATTAAGTACTGAACAGGAACCATGGACCTGTGTATCAGGAATTTTGATGTCTGGCTATATGTATATTTCAGAGGTATTGGTACAACAGCATGGCACATGATGATTCCTATTGTTCCTACTACAATGAGGAGTTACCCAACCTCAAGGAGCTTCTGCATTCTTCATGTATGTTGGACTCCTCAGAAGCTTCCCTGGGTTGAGCCCCATTTTTGCCAATATTATTTATTCATCTCTGTGATTTATTAGACACACATACACACACACCCATGACCTGGAGGTCTCTGGGTGTGGGGATGCTAAAAGAAACTGAGTAATTAAAAGTTCAATCAAACCTGGCAGGTAGGTGGAACTGTAGACACAGACTCTGCCAGGGAACCAGGAATCCAAAGATTCTATTAAGAAATAGTAAGGATCCCAACCTTTTTAAGGGACAACCTACTGCCTGTTGTTAGCTGGGATTTTCCTCCCTTCCCTTTCCAAGTGCCCTGGGGCATCTTAATTATTTTACATTAAAGGGGATTAAAAATTTATTTTGGTTTGTGAATCAAATGATGTTCATATGAAATAATTGGAGATACCTGAAATCTACAAAATTGGGCCTGGGAATCACCAAGGCCGGGGATGCCCCTTCTTTAGAAGGCATGATTGTTTCAATCTTCAGTGACTGTTTCTTGGCCAGGATGCTGATATTGTCAATGTCTCAGGTAGCCTTTCACTTCCATGATGCAAACAAAGTCAGCTCCAGCTCTCTTGCTTCCTAGTCTTCCTTTACTATATAACCTATTGCTTGGTGTACCTATAAGAGGTGACTTCACCATGGCACTACCTTCTCCCAAAGAACTGACTCACAGCTTTTGTTATATTCCCCTGCAGACCCTATGACACTCACATTTTCAGCCAGATTCCCATCAACAAGACTGATTATACTACTTCAGCTTACCTTCTTTGTCTGTCTTAAATTGAATATGAGAACAACTAAAAGAAAGGGTTTCCCTCCACTTCCCTAATGTAGTAACTTCCTTCTAATGTCTCTGTAGCAAGCTGCTTAGATAGCGAATCCAAATCACCCAGAGAATTGATGATCATTTAAGTACCTTCAAGCCCTTAATTGTAAGTACTAAGTAGTATGAAGAATATAAATTGAGCATTTTCAATCTATGTATATATATATATCTATGGTTCTGTCTGTCTAACAAATACTGGGTTGATGAGTAAGGATAAACTCAAGTGGTCCACTATATCTAGGTAATCCCAGATTATCAGACCAGGTCATGCTTCATATCTCATTCAGACACCTTCCACTGCCATCTTGCCATCTACCCTGACACTGCTCTTTCTTTTTACTTATATCCTTTTTAAACCAAACCTAGGAGTCAATGAAATTATTCAAGCTTAATATTCTCTTTATGACTTTTCAGTCTAGGCACAGAAATAATGTGACTGAAGGAAAAAAATTAAGAGAGACAAGGGTCATAGGATCATAATTTTCAATCTGAAAGTACCACTGAGGATTTTTAAGTTCTTCCCCTTCATTTTACAGATGAGGAAACTGAGGCATTTAGAGGTTAAGTGAATTTCCCAAGCTCAGTAAATGTCTGAAGTGGGATTCAAATCCAGGTTTTCCTGACTCTAAAGTCCAGTGCCTGAAGAATCCACAGACCTGCTATGCATGCGGAGGTTCTCAGTAAATCTGCATTAAGAAAAATAACTACTAAATAAGCAAATTTATGAACTGGAGTAGCCTCTGAATAATCAAGAAAATACTGAAGCACTTCTCTTAAGGGAATTTTCTCCACTTGATCAAGTTGTAAATCTTCTAAATCTCCTAATCCTGCATGATTTTTGTCCATTTCTTTCTATAAATCCTCACGTTTTATACGTATCAGTGCATCACTTTCATTTGCTATTCACTAAAATTGTTACATGAATGTTCCACATCATTTTCTGATCATGCATTGTCTTAATAATGTTACATCATGTTCTATATGCAAACAATCACTGATAATACTTAGGCCTGTTGTATATCTTTCCGTTGACCTTTTTGGGTCACTAGCAGTTTGGAATCTTGAGAATTTTCTATTATATGAAGAACAACGTAGACATATACTACATAACCAGGTACAAATGGAGAAAGAAGGCACCTGGTTGAACTTTCTTCAGAACAAATGTGGACTGAATTACCAAAAGAAGGGGAGATAAAACTGAGAAAATTATAAACCAATATTATTAATGAATAGTGATGCAAAGTCTTAAATGAATATTAGAAAAGAGCCTGTAGCAATCTATTTGAAATATCACTCTCCCTAATCAGGTTGAATTTACTCTAATCATATAAAACTGGTTCAAGATTTGTAAAAGTATAAATGCAATTATGTTAATAAAATGAAATAATAAACTACTGGTCATACCAATAGATGCAATCTTCAAAAAATACAGCATTCAACTCTTAAAAATGTCAAAATTATGAACTAGAAGAGACTTTCTTTAATATAATAACAGAAATCTGTCTAAAAACAAAAGCTAACATTTTTCATGACAGAGAAACACTGTATCCTTTTCTAGTAATATAGAGCTAAAGCTAGGACGTCCGCTGTTTCCACTAAAATTTAATATAGTGTACTAAATGCATCAGATGAAAATAATTTCAAAAATTCTCATAGACAAAAAGGAACAAGTTGTTTCTGCATATACGTGGTGTAATGATTTCCTTAAAGAAAGCAAGAGGATAATCAAAAGTAGCTTCAGTGCAATCACGAGCTGGCAGAATGTGAAATAAATCTGCCAAATCATCATGCTTTCTATGGATTGCTAACAAAAGCCAGAAGGAAGAATCCCATTTATGACAACAACAAAATGCATTAATTATCTAAGAATTATCTGAGAATACCAAAACACATATGGGACTGACAGAACTACCACCATATACATTTTTTTTTACAGAAGTAAAAAAAAAAAACCTACATATTTAGAAAGATCTTCAATATTTGTGACGGAGGTAGTTCAAAATGGAAAAAAAATTAATCTATGGATTTAGTGTTATAACAATCAAAAGAGATTTTATAGAATGACAAAATAGTAACAAAAGAGATAAAATAATTAGATAAAATAGTAAGAATATAGTAACAAGGACAAGGATACATTTCAAATTAGACTACAACGTAGTAATTATCAAAACTACAAGGAACTGATAGAAAATATGAAAACAAATAGTGGAAGATACTAGATAAGTAAGACCTTGAAGCAAGTACATACAGCACTTTAGATTTCTGTGAACACCAGAACATAAATGTCTTCCTTTAAAAAGAGCTGGGAAGAGTAATCTAAAACTAGAAAGCAATCGAATTAAAAATACGTTTACTTCAGTGTTTTACATCTAATAGCAAAATGTTTTCCATTTTGTGTTTGTCTGTTGACACTTTCTACTTCAATTTATAAATGCTCTTGGGAGGGTCTGACTTACTAGGGTTATGTGGCATGGGTGCTCACTCTGGAGGAAAAGGATCTGGGTTTGAGTTCTTATTTTACCTCTTACTACCCACATAACCTTGGACAAATCTCTTAATCTTTTGGACTCAGTTTCCTCCTTTGTAAAATGTGAAGATTGGATTACATACTATTGAATGCCCCTTCCAACTCTATGAAAACATGCCTAGCTTTTTTAGACTATAAAGATTTGCTGAAATTCAGAGAGAGAAAGAGAGAGAGAGAGAGAGAGAGAGAAATATCTCCATTTTATATCACAATTTATGCCCTCATCAAAACTGTCAAATTAAGGAAATTGGTATTTGGTACTATGCTCCCTTTCAATATTTGTCTCCCACCATCTGGTGCTGCAACTAGCCGAGGCATTCACTGTTCTCATGTCCTGAGAATCTCATGCAACCCTACTCTCTTTTCCACGAGGCTCTAAAAATTAACTCACTCTTCCTTTTATGTCCCCCCATTTTAGAAGCCCTTAAAATAAAAACTTTTGCTTCAGTAAGGAGATTGATTTTTAGCAAGGTGTTTGAGAGAAAGCATTAGATTATACCAATTTACATTAATTTATGAATGAAAAATAACCACTTCTCATAGTCATTATAACAGAATATAAGAAATACAAACTGAAAAACTTTGAAATGACCACTTCAAGTCAGTCACCTCATATTTGACTGTATACAGGGCATGAGCTCTACATAAGTTGGTTTAATTTCTTTATTGATTATGACAACTTTGCTTTTGGTTTATACTTTCATAGAAGCATCATCTAGGAGGTTTGCAGAGAAAGCAAGCACTCCTAGATTTAATGTTAATCAACCACCCACAGGCAGATGTTTCCTCTAAATACCTACATTTTCTCACCTGGAGAATACAATCTTTTCCCTAGTACTAGTCTTCCAACACATATATGTGAGTATGTGATAAAAAAGATATTTCATATGTAGTGCATTTAATCACATAAATATATATCTATGTGATATAAATGTATGTATGTAAACATATATGTGTGGGGGAGGTGATTGTTGTGAATGGACAGATGGCTGGATTGGTGAATGACTGGATGGGGTGGATACCCCCCAGCGTACCCTGGCAAGTTCAAAGGTGTGTCATAGACTAAGAAAGGTCAGGAAATCCTGCACGAGAACAGATTTTTCTGAAAGAATTTGTGAGAGAAAAGGATTAGCTTAAAATACTTATAAGGGCATTCATTTCAGCTGTGCCCTTTTTCCCTTACAAGTGTGTATGTGTGCCTGTGTGTGAGTCTGTGTGTTTGTGAATATAGATCTATGAGTGATGCATGAGCTGTCCAGCCTTAGGGGCTGTTCCTGCAGTCTCCTGAGCAAAAACCGTCACTGGGCATTTTGCCTGCATTGAGAAGAGAAAAACTGAGTTTAGGGAGAATAGTTTTTGAAAAGAGTCTGAAAATCAATGCTGGTCAAAATAACCTTTTAAAAAGTAGAACCTTCTATTTTTAGATTCATGTAGGTGGGTTCATGTGTTGAAATTAGACATTTATGTTTAATGTAATTCATTTAATGTGCAAGGAAGTTACTAATTTCATGAAGAAATAGAGATCCTCAGAACACATAATTCTCCAAACTCCACCCTGGTCTTAGCCTGGGGTGATTACTAACTCCTTTGGTGAGAAGATAATTTTATTTTAATTCTCATGCAATAACTGAATAACTTCTATACAAATGCCAGCTATCAATCTTTATGAGTGAATTACTGTCCTCAGTATTAGGGTGTGGCAAAGCAAAGGATGTCATACTTTAGAAGCTATAATGCATCTTGCATATAATTTTCTTCCAAAGCCATAATAAACATAAAAATCCTATTTTTTATGACTCAAGAGAACAATGTATTTAAAGAACAGTGACAAAAGACTGTAACAAACCATACAGCTTATTCCCCCCCAAAAAAAGAAAGAAAGAAAGAAAGAAAGAAAGAAAGAAAGAAAGAAAGGGAAATTTTTAAAAAATTACCTTTTTTCCCCAGAAAAGTATCAGTGAACACTTATCTCTATTGGTGCTTTGGTCTTTTTTTTTTTTCTTTTCCAACCAATGCTTTCTCCACCCTTTTGAAACCAGACATCCTGGAAATCTTGGAGATCATAAAAGTGATCTTCAGTATGATTTTTTTTAAACTCTACTTACAATATAACAAATTATTACGCATCATTAAACTGGAATTTTCTCTTAGAGTCATTTAAAGATATCTCGGTTGTCTTGTCTCTATTTCAGAAATGTGCTGATTTTACTCATTTAAACACACAATGTGGTCTTGAATACTCAGCTCTGAAACATCAATGTTGGGAAACAGATTGTGCCCAGAGTTAAAGAGCAGTGTCTTTCTTTATGAGGTTGATTGACATTAATCCCTAGAGTTAATGTTTATCTCTGTGGGCATCCTAGGAGATATTTTCAGCAGTTGTAAACTGAGAGATAAGTTTCACTGATCAATAAGGAAGCTAAGCCGGCCTTGAGAGCAGTAATTCCCAACCTATTGGAACTGGGACAGCCTCTGGCTGGTTTCAGTGGCACATTCTCTCTCCTTCCTCTTCTAGCAGTGTGATGTGGTGCGTGTTTGTTTGTAAAATATTAGTGAATTGATTTTACTTGGGGGACTCTCATAATGTCTCTCGAGGTAAGTGAAAGACTGTGCTTGCTTGTGGCTAAAACAGGGTCAGATGATAAAGCTTCCAAAACTCCATCATTCTCTGTTCTTTTTGTTTATAAATGATTTTTGGAGAAAGACATTCTGATTCTTTTGAACAGATGATACTTTCCTAAAATGTTGTCCTCCACTAAAATCCACGTCATTTGACCATTACCTAGCTCCTGAACTTAGTTTCCATAGAGGAGTTTTGAGTTTTTCTTTTAGATCCTGTTCAAACAATAATATTCCAAATAAAATATAACTGTTAAATACTCCTCTAATAGAGAGAAAAAAAAATCAGAGTATCTTCTAGAAATTAACTCTTTCCTGGAAAATGACATAATATCACTATGCAAGCCTGTCTCAGTTTCCATATAATTTTTCTTGCAATTCCCACTTCTAATTCAATAATCATTTATTAAATTCCTACTATTTGAAAGGTGAGGAAAGCACTTTGTAAATAATAAGGTATGATAGAAAGGCCATTTATTGTCATTGTTCATTAGCATCATGGTTATATTTTTAATCTAGTGCTAAGCTACCAGGAAGTTTACAATTTGTGAATTGACCAGAAATTAAAGGGCAACCTTTCTCAGTACTTATTGATATTGTGCTAGTCTCTGCAATTTGAGTGATTTGTAACAGAAATTAGATGTTTGACACCATATTGGGCCAAAACAAACAAACAAATAATGGTGATTATCAAGGAGCTAGTATACCCTTGGCACTTTGGATATTTTTAAGAATCTAGAAGGTCATTTTGTAAAATATACCCAAATACTTGGATGTTTCCATAAAGGAAAACAGGATATGGAGGAATAGCAAATATCAGTTAGTTTAAGAATCACTTTAAAGAAAAAACAACACACTAACTTTCAGCTAAGTTTTCTGCCCCCTTTTTGAGAAACTGGACACCCTGCAATCAAAAGCTGCTAATAGGAAAACAAAATTTGTTTGTTCATTATTGTGAAGAAGAACAATTGACTGAATGTTGCCTCTATACATTTTTCTATTAATTTTATGCTATTTGCAGTAAGTTTTGGATTGTTTTCTATCAATCATAAGGAAAGAGTTGTAAGGAAAAAAGTGATAAGGAAAGAATCTTCTGCTTATCTTTTGGAAAATGAGGATTTAGTCTATTTCCCTTTCCTGAAGTATACCAGTTGTTTTATAGACAGAATGGTTGCTTTCCTCATGTTTTCATCAGGTTGTAAAGAGCTATAGGTCTTATGGTTGGGGTAGCCAAAGATTAGTATAGTTATGGTCAGTGAAATAAGTGGAACATTTATGGGTGAGGCTAAATGGGAGAATTTGGTCTGGCTTCATACTCAGCAGTTGTATATGAGTAAAGAGTACTGCTCTTCACCAAATGGAGGCACCCTTTGTCTCTTGAAATTTTTAAGTAGGTTTATGTGACTTTTAAACAACCAGTCAATTAAATCAATTCTTTAAAAGAAAACAGTCAGACTTGGGCACCAGGGTGCTGCTTCTGACATTTGTTAGTTGTGTGGTATTGGACAAGTGACATTTCCTCATTGGTAAAATAAGAGTTAGATTAGTTGGATTCCAACGTATCTTTATCTAGCAGGTACAACATTATCTAAAACTTTCTATCTTATATAACATAATCTGTCATAAAGATGGAATATGGGAAAGGGAAGAGACCTTTGAAGCTATCTTGTCCAAGTACCTACATTTTTCGAATGAGGAAAGTGAGGTCCACAAAGGTTGATAGACTTGACCAAGGTCACACAGTTAATAAATGGCATGGGCAGTATTTAAATTGATTCGTTACCCTTTCTACTTAGTACACAAGTTCCCATACAACCTTATTTTCTTCATCTATAAAATGGGGATCAATAGTAACACCTGGCATTTATATGTCACTCATTTGATTCTTGAAACAACTCTGGGAAGTAAATGTTATTATGTTGTTCATTTTAAAGATAAGGAAGGTTATACAGCTAGTTTCATTGGAAAAAAAAGTCCTAATGTTGGGAAAGATTGAAGGCAAAAGAAGGACAGCAGAGGACGAGGCAGATAGAGAGAAGCAAAGAAGCGAAGAACATGAGTTTGGACAGACTTTGGAGATAGTGGAGAATAGAAGAGCCTGGCATACTCTGGTCCATGGGGTTATGGAGAGTCAGACATGACTGAATTACAGCAGCAATAACCACAGTAAGACCACTTACCCTACAGCTAGTAAGTGTCTGAGCCAGGATTTGAACTTAGGTATTCCTGACTACAATTCCATCACTCTGTTCATTGCATCACATAGCTGAATTGAATAGGATTTTTGTAAAGAAAGTTTTTTCTTGTAGCTAAAAACACTCTCACATTATAAGTTATAGTTATTGGTAATAATGTTTTGGGGGGCTTTGATTAATTTTTAAGCAAGTTGTGCATCTGATAGAAGGGTGTATCATTTTGATCTTTAATTCTATTTGATTGAGTTTGTAAATACTGAAAACAAGTAAATTCTCTTTCTTCAATCTTATCCTTTCACCATCTGAGTTTCATTCCAGCATGGAAGGAAAGGATTTTTTCCCCAAAAGACCTTATTGTTAATTAGGAACAAATAATCCATCCTTCATGATGTATGTACACTGCTCCTCTGTTCTCATCCTTATCAATAGGTTATCATTGACGTCCTGTTTGGGATTTGTTAGCTTGCTTCCTGAAACCTTCTAAAACTTCTGCCTCATAAATACAACCTGTACAAGCTTCCTTTTTTCAAGATCTCATTTTCTTTAGTGCTTTATGGCGAAAGGCTAGTTTTAGGGCCATAACTTAGAAATCGTTTCTTCTTAATAAATCATTGTGTCTTGACATTTGACCCTCCAACCATTCATCATAACTGGTTCCTTCTCTCCTCCTTTTCCAATTGAGTTTCCCCCTAAACATGTTCCCCTGTATTCAGAGCTTCCAGATTAAGGGTCATTTATTTGGTGAAAATGAGTTTTAAGGAACTTCTTAATAATACTCATATTGAGTGACAAGACAAACTCCATGGTCTTAGAGAGTCATGTTAAAATTTGACTGTTATAATATGGGATTGTTATGTTTTGGGGACTGTAATCTAACAACATTATAGCTGAATCCATGGAATAATGAGACATGTTATTTCAGGCTTCTACTGCAATTTGTTTGTAATGAGTTTGTGTCTTGAGTAATGAGTAATGAGCTAAAGTGTCTTACCTAATGCATAGTTCAAATCATGTCCGCTTTTCTCCTCAGGTGCACCTGAATTTAGTGTGTGATCTATTTTTTGAACAGTCTTCCTGTGGGAAGGAAAATAACCGATCATTTCCCCTCATTTTCAAAATGCAACCAGAGTTATTAGTTTTGACTTAATGAAGAAAATAGTTGGTGGGAATGAGCCAGGCTTAGAGACACCAAAGAAAGAGTTTGGGACCATGAAAAAAACTCGCAGCAGGGATCAACTATATGCAACTAAGCACTTTTCCTATTTTGCATAAAACAGTTTGATGCCATTTTTTTTAAAAAGGGGGAAAAAGTAATATTTCAGACATCCTAAGCATAATGCTTAAACCACAGATTCTGTAAAAAATGAACTGCATAAGCTATTAGCATCTGTACGCGTCATAAACACCTGAGGCAAGAAAATCAGATACGAATACCAAACGCAGCTCAGGCCCATCCGTCTGCATGGAACTCTACTTGTGCAATTTCATAAGATAAATGTCTGTGCTGTTTTAAGATGATGAAACTACAGCTGGGACGAATCTTCGTATTTTTCACCAGTGATTTAATAAAGGCTAGCTCAGTATAAATATTGAAAGGCCACTTGGAAAGCTTTTTGAGTTGAGAGCTGAAATGCATTGGAACCTTTTCTTGTAAATTGATTGTACCCAAAGTTCCGATTTGTCCATGCATGGAAGAAAGACATTTACTAAGTCATGGACTCTAAACATTCCATATAACACAGTGAGTGTTGTTTTTTTTTAAATGTAGTGTTGGGAGAAAGAAGGGCCTCTGAATTAGCCCTGAGATCAGGAAGCACAAAGCTGGCTTTTATCTTCCTCAGATCGGCCACTAAGTGCAGACCTGCCTGGCTTGGGAGAGAAAAGCTAGGAAATTAGTGTTGTGAACTATACTGTCTACTGGTCTTTATTCTTCATCAAAATACCTACAGTTAAATGATAGTGAAATCTGCCTTTAGGTCTATTTTCTTTTTCTTTAAAGGCATGGCATATACATACATACATAGCACATACATTATCTCTATCTCTACCTCTAGACCTATCTCTTTGGCTATGTCTACATCTCTCTGTGTTTCTGCGTCTCTGTGTGAATATCTATATCCATGCCTATGTCAATATCTGTACATACATATGTATACATACATATGTATCTATGTGTGCATGTCTATATTAGTTATATCTAGATCTAGATCTATTTGTATATCTCTTGCCCTCTCCCCTCAATCTTCACATAATCTTGAAAGATGAGGCTGCCTGTCGTTTTGGAGGATATCCGTCCAGGGATGTCAATCTGAGATTCCCAATGAAGAACCTTGCCCTCCCCCACCCCCGCCCCATTTTAGACTCAAAGGAAGAAAATATTGTTGTAGCTGTATTTCTTTTGGGTTCAGACTAGTGACCCTTGGTCAGTGCCCTGGCTCCCTTTGGTCATCAAACTAAAGAAATCCTTCCAAGATTACTAGACTTGTGTGTGTGCGTATGTGTGTGCATGTATATGTGTACATGTGTGTAGGGGTGTGTGGGTTGTGCATTTTTGTCACTATAATAGGGAACAATTAACAAATGGCAAGGGGGGCATTTTTAAATTTTTATGGGAGGAGGGAAGCAAAATGGAAAAGAACCCTGCTAGTCATTCTCCCTCTGGTGGGTCCCCTTTTCTAGCCCCATGCCCGAGACTCCAGCCCATTAGCTTTGCCATCCCCTCCTCCAGGCCCTCCTGTCTTGAACGATTTCTTTCTGGGCCACATTCGTGGGTCACCCTCCTTTCAGTAGGCGGGTTCCCTCCCCAGAGCGAGGCTGCTCATTTCCTCAGTGGATTAACGGGGCCTGGGCTGAAACAGAAGCTTGTGCCCCCTCCACTCTTTACACAACCTGGTGTTAAAGGCTGACCTTTCACCCCCAGAGATTCTGGGGATTAAGGCTGCTTTTAAGTCCCGCTCCAGTTACTAATCCACCACTTTCACTTGATGTTAAATAAGCACTTCCTGACTTACCCTTTAAATCCTGTAAACATAATAAACCAGAGTTTAACCTTTACCTTTGGATTTCCCCACTATCTCTTGCACTATCAAATAAACTGTGTAAGGGACTGGGAAGAGAAAGCTAATAAGTGATATCCTGAGTTTTTTTCCCTCACCCTGCCAAGGGACATGTAACAAAACATTACAATATTTAATATATTCAGGTTAAATAGTTGTGACTCATCACCAAGAGCCTTCAGACTGGTCAAATAAGGGATGCTTTAAAAGTACATATGGTTTTCTTGAGACAATGAAACAGATGGGCTTGGGGTCCCCCTCCCCTTTTTTTATAATTGGAACCATCAAAAACAGGAATATATTTATGCAGTTTGAAGGAATCAAAATCTTTCATTCTTACATCTCAAGCTGGAGCCCCTGGTGATACCAACCCATATGCCTCTTTAAGATTTTGCTTTTGTAATTAGGAGAACTAGTAGGCTACAGTGATTTCGATAAGCTTTTCCACATGCTAAAAGTAGGAATGAAGGTAGAATGGCCCTCTGCTATCTCCCACTGTTTCACAAGGCTGCAATGTTCTTCTTTGGACTTCCCTTCTTAGGATTTGACTAACAAAGTTTTCCACAAACTATGTCTTCACTCTTGACCCCACTGATATGACAGTTTGTCACAATGCCTTGACTAAAATGATGCAATCTTTTGCATGGGAGGGGATAAGGAGCTGTCATCAGCTTTGTTATGTTTGGCATTCTGGAATGAGCCTAAGATAAAAATTTAATTCAGTCTCCAGGACTTGTAGAGTATGAACTTTTATAACTAAGAAAAACAGTTACCAGGTAGGATAGCCAGGGAGGCAGGGGGCTATGATGGATTCAGCTCTGGATTTGCAATCAGGAAGACCTGAGTTCAAATCCCACCTCTGACATGTACTAGTTGTCTGGTCTTGGCCAACCTTGCAGACTCAATTTCCTCATCTGTAAAATGGGGATGATAACAGGGTTGTTGTGAGGGCTAAATGAGACAACAAACATAAAGCATAAAATTAATGTTAGATTTTATTATTGTATTACCTGAGTCTTATGCTAATTGTCCCTTACATTCTCACTTATTTTATTTTCCTGAGGAAAAACCAAAGATGGCCTTTGACAACAGGTCTCTGTCACAAGTGAGCCAGTGTAGCATACAGCAACATGGGTAGTCATGCCAGCTTTTCCATTTATTGTTGGTCTTTTCAACCTCTTAGGCACTCAATTTCCTCATCTTCAAAATTAATTTAACAAATGCCTGTTAGCTATCTTCTGTGAGAACATTAAAATATTAGGTTCTAGGGGAGGATGCATAGATCAAAGGAGAGTCAGGTATTGCCTTCATTATTTCAAAATGGGCAGTCAATTAACATTTGTCAAATGCAGGTACCATGTGAAGTTTTGGGTCAAAAAAG
This sequence comes from Potorous gilbertii, assembly GCA_028658325.1. Classification (NCBI taxonomy): domain Eukaryota; kingdom Metazoa; phylum Chordata; class Mammalia; order Diprotodontia; family Potoroidae; genus Potorous; species Potorous gilbertii. Next base: position 255,878,800 of record CM053771.1, read on the forward strand.
AAGGAGAGTCCCTGCCCTCAATGTGCTCACAGTTAAATGGTGAGGATGGCATACACTCTACCTTCCCCCATATGTTGGCTGAATCAAAATCTATTAAAAAACTACTATATGTTTGAAGGTATTCTGTTTTGTTTTGTTTTTGATAAGAAGGTGTAAGTCCCCATAGTTAAGGGCCACTGAGCCCATACTAGCTCTAGTGTTTTGATGTGACTGACAGAGCAGAACATAGGAAAAAAAAGTGATCATGAGAATCCTTTGGGTTGAGTGGTGTAATAGCCCCAAACCCTGAAGGCTGTCAGGGGTGGAGAACATGAGGAATCTAAACAGTCAGGGGCCACACTTGAGGACCTAGAGGGTCACACAAGGCCTCAAGGCTGCAGGTTCCCCACCCTTGCTGTAGGCCTTCAGATAGACTGAAAAATCTCTCATGTGGCAGGCTACCCTTTCTCTACAAACTGGACCTGTCTCCTTCTGCATAATGCTCTCACTGTACCATTTGCTGAAACTTTCTATACCTTGTGTTATAATCTCTATTTAGTTCAACCGGGCTTCCTTCCAGCTAACACCTAGCATCTTGCTTCCTGTGACATTAGATAGGGGAAAGAATGATACCCTATCCTTTCCCTTGAAAATGCATGACATTCTACTGCCTCATTGAGCTAAGCCAATTACAGCCAAGCATCTGTGATCCATGAGGATGGATGATTGAGGGTTTGACACAGCTGAGTGTGCCATTTGAGGCTTACCTCTGAAGGACCATTACTGACCCCCTTCCTTCTCCTTTTGTAGCCCACAGAACATTATATTAGAAACTCGAATAACGCTCCCTTCTGGGCACAGGGGATAGTTTTAACCTACACTCTAAATTCTTCCTGTTATCTCTTCTTGTGCTTCTGCATTTAGGCATTTTATTTTAGACCCTGAACTTCCCTTTGTATATCAACAAATGTAATGAAATATTTTACTGCTTTTTCCACTACTGGTCTGTTATATTTTTTATAAGGACTTACCTTTCCCAACACTTTCCCACCCCCCTCACCGAGTTCCACTATATTGTTTTTAAAGACTTGGGAGAGTAAATGACCAGACTAGACTACCTTCCTGTCCTCACATTGTCCTTGTTCCCATAGTTAAGGGCCACATAGCCCCTACTAGCTCTGGGACCAATTCAGATCCTAGATGAGAATCGATAGAAACAAGAAATTCTGGGTAAGCAGCTTAAGTGGCTCAATAAATTCATTGAGGACAAACCTCTTTCTTATGCTCCACTTCCAGGACCTGGGCATCTGCACTAAATTAACCCTTTATGCTTCAATGCCTATATCAGTTCTCTAACCAGTGTCCAACTTCCTCTGGTCCTGGGCTACTTCTGTTCTTTTCATGGAATCATAGTTCTACAGCTGGAAGGGATTTCAAAAGCCACTTAAGTCCAACATGCTTACTTTACAGATGAGGAAACTGGGGTCTAGGGGAGTCAGTGCTTCACCCATGATCACAAAGTTTGCAAGCATCAGAGGAAGAATTGAAACTCAGGTCTTCTGACTCCAAATCAATGTTTCCATTGTACTACACTGACTCCAAGGAAGTATCTCATGTCTGTTTCCAAATCTTCCTGATGAAAACCATCTGCCTGCTGAAATAGCTACTTGCTGTCCCTGCCAGGTCCATCTGATGGACTCCTGACCCAGTCACCTATACTGTTCTGAATAACTTTGTCAAGTATTTGGCACTTAGCCATCCTCAGTGTGGTTGACTTTGCCCTGATTCGATTTTAGCTTTGTCAAATTAGGGGAAAAGAATTACAAATCTGCAAAACCTACGAAGACCTTTAATAGGGCTAATGGAATGATTGATGTGAAAAAATAGAAAAAAGCATAGATTTCTTTTGAAATATGAAATATTTAGAGTTACTTTATCAATTACTTTACAAATTGAATGCAGACAGCCTACAAGTAAGTTAGTATTAAATCATAGATGTTAAAATTAGAAAAGACCATGTAACTATACATCATCCAATCTAGGAATCCCAAGTCCAAGGCCTAAGAATTCCTCAGCTGCTTACATCCCCCCATCTGTCTACTACAGAAAGCACAACTCTGATGGACTGGTCACATTGTTCAAATATAAAACATACACTTACCAGAAAGACTATTTTATGAAGAACTCACACAGGCAAGCCTTCACATGGGAGTCAGAAAAAAAGGTACAAGGACAGTCTCAAGATCTCTCTTAAGAACTTTGGAATTGATTGTGTGACGTGAGAGACACAGGACAGCTCAGCATGGTGTGTACCCTCATGAAAGAAGGCGCTGTGCTCTATGGGCAAAGTGGAATTGAAGTAGCACAAATTTAGAGAATTCACTCCATAGTTCACGTGGACTATTTGTGCCAACTTGTGGTAGAACATTCCTAGCTTTTATTAGTCTGATCAGCCATAGTTGGACACCCTGGAACTTGACTCCAGCGTGGTGGTCATTTTGGTCAATTTCAAGAATGAAGGATGACAACCACATCCCCCAAGGTACATCATGCTGCTATTTTCCCTTTTATTTTTATTTGGTGGTGGTGGTGAGACAACATGCAACTTAATCAAAGTCTTCTTAACTGGAAACAAAGATATAAATAGCAGTATAAATTAATAAGTGCAATAAACTTAAAAAATGCCTTTTGAACCTGAGACCACTCTTCTAATCTATTGTGTTGATTTTACATATGAGAAGCTAAGGCTTGGAGATGTAAATGAGCAGCTCAGGATTACTAAGTCTACTGGAACTCAATCAGATCCATTAGACTGGCAGCAAACTGAGGACAGGGATAACTGTTTGCCTTTCTTTGTGTCTCCAGCACTTAAAAATACCTGGCACATAAAAAGTGCTTAATAAATGTTTATCAACTGATGACCAAACATTTATTACACACTAAATTATGTACAAGACACTGTGCTAGGCACTGGGGATGCAAAGATGAAAAACAAATTTCCCTCAAAGAGCTTACATTTAATAGGGGCATGAAGATTCTTGCATAAATAAGCATGCAAGGTAAAATATATATTATATATAATAAGAGATTCAGGCAAATTCATCTAAAAACATTAGGGAAGAGAAGGAAAGGAAAGTGATACCACTTTCAACTGAGGGGATTCAGGGAAGGCTTTGGGAGTGAGTAGGACCTGAATTAAGCCTTGAAAGAAGAGAATTTTCTAAGTGAAGAAGAAGTGTGCATTCCAAGCAAGAGGGACCGACTTTACAGATAGATTTCATGGAGGTGGCAAAATGCAGGATGAAACAAGAAAATAGCTAATTGTGTTGTTTGCATGGTGTGAGAGTGTGGAATGAGGAACAGAATGAAGTAACACTGGAAAACTAGGCTGATCAGATACACAGTAGAGGCAGAATGTCTCCTGATTCCTAGTTCATAGCTCATTTTGTTATGTCCTGCTATCACTTTCTACACCACTCTGAATAAACACAGTGATTTTCTCTCTGAATTAAATAGTATTTTGATAGTCATCAGATCCTAGATTTAGCCCTGGACTGGACTTTAGAGGCTATTTAGTCATTTATAAGTATTATAACAAATGACCAAACAGACTGAGAGAGATTAAGTGATTTAGGGTCACACAGCTAGCAAGTGTCCAGGGGAGGATTTGAACCCAGGTCTTAATTTCAAGTCCAGTGACCTGTCCACTAATAATGTTGCCTCTCCTGGTCATTGGATACTAATGATCTCCTCTGAGTGCAAAGATGGTTGGACATGATGGCAGCCAGAAAAATTTTGATCAAGTTCATTCATTCATTCATTTGATTAACAGGTTTTTATTGAGCATCTGGGAATGGGAGCATTTTATGAGAGCATCTGGAAGTGACCTGAGATCATCCAGTTTAACCTTCTAATTTTATAGCTAAGACAACTCAGGCTAAGAAAAGATTAAAATGGTAAATGTTAGAGGGACTTTGGGAAGACAGCCACACTAATAAAGTCTTGGTAGAAACTGTGCATTCATTTAACTGTACTGGAAGACAATCTGGAATTATTCAATAAAAGTCACTGAATTGTTTATGACCTTTTGTTGATACCTCTACTAGGCACAAATCCTGGGGAAGTCAGAGACAGAGGGAAAGGTTCCAGATGTTAAAAAATATTTATGGCAATACTTTTTGTGATAGGAAAGACCTGGAGACAAAGTGAATCACCATCTACTAGGGAATGATTGAAGAATTTATGGCATAGAAGCTTAATGGAATGTCATACTCTAAGCAATGACAAATATGAAAAATTTGGGAAGATTTGAATGAATTTATAAAAACAGAAGTTAGCAGAAGCTGGAAGATAATTATGTAATATATAATATAATTATATATCTTATAGGTATGATATATTATAAATATTATATATCTTATGTGATGTGATATGAGGTATGATGTGATACCTCAAAGTTATTTTAATATGCATTTCTCTAATCAATAGTGATTTAGAACAGTTTTTCATATGACTATAGAAAACTTTGATTACTTCTCTAGAAAAATTTAAATAAAAAGTAAGCAAGAAAGAAGTTAATGACCTGAATTAGAGTTTTAGAAAAGTTTAATATGATAAATCCCTGGTAATGATTGAATAGGAATAAAGGGAGTACATACATACGTACATACATACATATGTATGAATGTGTATGTTTACATACATGTATATGTAATATATATATATATATAACAAAAATTCCCCATGTATTAGGGCATAAAAAAAAACCTCAGAAGCAAATGAAGAAAAGTAGCAATATTAAACATATCTTTTACAAGTCACAAAAATTCAATAAAAATTATATTCATTAAAGGGCTGTTAAAAAAAGAATTAAGAAATGATTAGAGACTAATTAACAAGCCAAAGAACAAATCATAGAAACAATAGATAATTGTATTAAATGTAATGACCACAATGAGGCAAGACAGCAACATTTTGGGAAATTAACCAGAGCAGTCCTTGGTGGAAAACTCTAAAGATTTTCATCAACAAAAGAGAGAAAAAACAGACCAATGAATTGAGCTTGCAACTAAGACAAGCTTGAAAACCAATCATTTTTAAAAACCAGCTAAATATAAAAATAGAAAATTTGAAAATCAAACACTTTAGCAAAAATGAAAATGAAAACACCATTGAATTAATAAATAAAACTAGAAGCTTTAAAAATAATATACCTAATTTGATCTTAAAAAGGAAAGAAGAAAATCAAATTACCAGTTTAAATAAAATTGAATTCACATCAAATAAAGAAGAAATAAAGGAAATTATTAGAAACTATCTTGTCCATTTAATATTCTAATAATTGATATCCTAAATGAAATGTTTGATATTTACAAAAATATGATATTTCCAGATTAACAGAGCAAGAAATAGATAACACAGATCACAGATTTGTCATTTAGCATATAGAAGAAAACTAATGCAGTGTTCTAGTGTTTGGCAAACCCAAAGGTTTACTGAAGTACATCATTATTTGACAAAAGCTGCTGAGAAAACTGGAAAATAGTTGGTCTGAAATTATGCAAAAACCAAAACCTCATCCCATATACCAAAATATGCTCCAAATGGATATATAGCATAAACATAAAGTGTAACATATATATATATATATATATATATATATGGATCAATAGATAGGGGAAACATTTGTGACCAAATTAGAGATTTGATAGAAGAGAATATAACATGGAAATTCTGATTATGTAAATTTTAAAAGATTCAAATATATTAGAATAAAAACTGGATAAATGGTCAAAAGGATATAAATGGGCTATTAATAGCCACATTTAAAAAGGTCTCAAATCACTAGGAACTAGAGAAATGAAAATTTAATAACCATGAATACTCCATATCTCTCATCTTCTCAAAGTTGACAAAAGAAAATCACAAACATTTCAGGGGTTGTGGTAAAATGGGCAAATTAATCCGCTGCTGTTACCACTATAAATTAACTTAATGTTCATTCTTCTAGAAAGCAGTTTAGAACTCCTTCCTTCCCCCAAATTCCTGGACATTGTATACACATTAAATATGTGTGTACTGGTTCTTTACTCCAAAGAGATCAAAAAATGAAGAAAAAGACTCACACGTGCAAAAATATTTATAGCAGCTATTTTAGTGGTGGCAAAAAATTGGAAACTGAAAAAGTATCCTCTGTTGGGGAATGGTTGAATGAATTATTATTGTGCTATAAGAAAAGATGAAAGGGATAGTTTCAGAGAAACCTGGGAAGACTTGTATAAACTTATGTAAAGTGAGTAGAGCCAGGAGAACATTATAATTTATTACACATTAAATTATAATAAAATAGCATATTATTTTTATATATTTGTATTTATATATTATATAAAATGTAAATAAATAATAAAAATTTAAAATTATAATTACATTTATATGACTAAATTATAATTGCATTAGACTAAATATAATTCAGTAATTACCATGTAAGTGAAGTCAGAGTCATTTTTCCTGGAAACTTTTTTCAATGCCTTTTCTTGATGCTGTTGTATCTCGTAATGATAGCTAGAATTTTATCTACTGACTTAAGGTTCAAAAAGCACCTTACATATGCTATCTTATTTTATCCTTGCAAAACTCTGAACTGTAATAATTATGTAACAACAGCAATAGTTTTTATTATCACAACCAACATTGTCATTTAATAGATGAGGGAACTGAGATATAAGAGAGTTTAGATGCCTGGTCTAATGTTATATAGTTAGCAAGGACTCAAAATTAGATTTTTCTTATTCCAAAACCATGCTCTCTGCTCTTTCAATATAGGTGGTCAACTTCCAAAATTTGTATAATTTTTGAGGGGAAAAAGTGCATAATGATGAACATAATCTGAAAAAATTAAAAATCAATAGCTCACCTTTATTCTTCAAGCAATTCAACATTCATGTTTCAAAGGAAAATCTCCTATTGTCTGTTGTCATTGGGCAAGGAAACCATTGCTTTGAAGCAGTGATAGTCTTTTACATACTTCAGAGGACATAAAGAGTGGAGGATGTAATTTACATTGCTATTGGAAAAAATTCCCTCCACATAATGAAAATGAATGAAAATGAAAATGAATTTAGTAGGATTCCAATGAATCATCAATAATACTGAAACTTTTGGGAGGCCATATTACCAATACTTTTGGCACTTTGTAACTTCATGGGTGAGGCTTTTCTCCCCTCAGGTGTAGATCATGGCTTGGGTTGGAATCTGTAAGTCACCCTCTCTGGGCCTCAGATTTTTGGAGTCGGGGAAGAGATTTGGACTAGATACCCTCTAAGTTCCCTTTCAGATCTGTGATATTAGGGTCCTGCAAGTCTACTTATCTTGTGCAGATTTTCCCATAAACCTTCTATAGAGAGTTTATGTAGCATTTGTAAGACTTTTCCTATAGTTCTTTACTATCTCTTAGGTTCTACTAAGACTACCTATTGTGTTTCTTTCTTTCTATCTTACTGGATTACCTATTTTTTTCTGGTCAAAGGCATCCTTGGTAATGTCTCTTATTTGAAAATAAATTATCATTGATGACGCAGGATTGTAGTTTCATAGACTTAGAACTGAAAAACACCTTGGAGATATTCCTGTTCAACCCCCTCCATTCGGCATGTGGGAAAAACTGAGGCCTAGAGAGATTAAATAGTTTACACAGGATTATATATTGTAAACTAGATCCTTTTGCTCCAAATGAATCACTCTATTTAATTACCTCTCTGACCTACTTGCTGTAAGTCTTCCTACAACAAAAATGTCTATCCATTACCTTCCAACTTGTAATTTGAATTCTTCTGAGATCATGGTATTCTGTCATTCACATCATTGTGAGAATATTGATTTAAAAGAGACAGGTTTTCTTAACAGTGTTGTTATCTGCACCACCATAATCTTACATTTATGTTATCCCTGTTAACGTCATAATGTTGGTCAATTGTCTCCCAGCATATGGGGATTTCTTGGCAAAGATACTGAAGTGATTTACTATTTCCCTCTTCAGCTCATTTTACAGATGAGGAAACTGAGGCAAACAGTTTTCAGTGTTCTTCCCAAGGTAACGCAACTAGTAAGTGTCTGAGGATTTGATTTGAATTCACAAAGTTGAATCTGTTTCAGGACTGGTGCTTTATCCCTTGCCCACCTAGCTATTCCATGGACTTTCACATATTCCACAACTGTTCCCCACCATGCACATATTCTATTCCTTTCCCCTACAGATGTAAGATAGCAGGACTTCCCAAATTCAGGGGAAATAAAGAACAACTCTTCCCCCAAAGCTTTGAGATTACCAAGGGGATTGAATCAAGTCTCAAAGCGCAGAATTCCAGAATGTGAGAGCTGAAAGAGATATTCCAGGTCATCTTATCTAACCTATGCCTGAAAAAATAATTCCTTTTATAACATTCCAGACAAGTGGTACCCCATCCTACCCTACATGAAGGGAAGACCCCCTCTCTTCCAGCCAGACTGCCCATTCCACTTATTGAGAGCTCTAATTATTAGGAAGTTTTTCCTTAAGTCAAGCAAGACTAAATTTGACTTTTTTTTTTTTGGCAAATTCTATACATCTCTGCCATTTCTACACTTTGAAGCCAAAGAAAATAAGTCTAACACCTCTTCAGTATAAGTTTTCCAGATATTTAGACATGGCTATCACTATATGATTTCTTTCTTTTTTGTTTTGAAATATCCTTAATTTTCTTTTGTTTCTTTTTTTAACATTTAAATTTATTAATTCCTTTTTAGTTTTCAGCATTCATTTCCACAAGATTTTGAGTTCCCCATCTCTCCCCCCTACCCCAAGATGGCATGCATTCTGATTACTCCTTCCCCCAGACTACCCTCCCTTTTATCATTCCCTCCCCCAACTCCCTCCCCTTTACTTTCTTCAAGGGCAAGATAGATTTCCATACTCCATTGTCTGTATATCTTATTTCCCATTTGCATGTAAAAACAATTTTTTATTATTTGTTTTCAAATTTTTGAGTTCCAAATTCTCTCCCTTGTTCTCTCCTCATTCACCTCCATTGAGAAAGCAAGCAATTCAATATAAGTTATACATGTGTAGTTATGCAAAACATCTCCATAATAGTCATGTTGTGAAAGACTGTATTTTCCTCCAACCCATTTGGCCTCCTCAATTATTCTATTTTCTCCTCTGACCCTATGCCTTTTCTAAATTGTTTGCTTCTGACTACCCCATCCCCCAATCTGTCCTCCCTTCTATCATCCTCCCTTCATCCCCTTTCCCCCTCTACTTTCCCATAGGGTAAGATAACCGACTGAGTGTGTATATTATCCCTTCTTTAAGCCAAATCTGATGAGAATAAGGATCACTTATTTCTTCTCCCCTCTCCCCTCTTCCCCTCCATTGTGAAACCTCTTTTTGCCTCTTTAATGGAGATAATTTACCCCATTATATTGCTCCCTTTCTCCTCCCAAGATATTCCTCTCTTACCCCTTAATTTTATTTTTAGATGTCATTCTTTCATATTCAACTCACCCTATGCCATCTATCTATCTATCTATCTATCTATCTATCTAGTCTGTCTATTTGTCTATCTATCATCTATTTCCTTCAACTACCTAATATGGAGAAAGGTCGCATGAGTTACAAATGTTATCTCTCTGTATAGGAATGTAAACAGTTCAACTTTAAAAAGTCCCTTATAATTTCTCTTTCTTGTTTACCTTTTCATGCTTCTCTTGATTCTTGTATTTGAAAGGCAAATTTTCTGTTCAGCTCTGGTCTTTTCATCAAGAATGCTTGAAAGTCCTCTATTTCATTTAATGTCCATTTTCCCCTTGAAGAATTGCACTTAGTTTTGCTGGGTAGGTGATTCTTGGTTTTAATCCTAGCTCCTCTGACCTCTGGAATATCATATTTCAAGCCCTTCGATCCCCTAATGTAGAAGCTCCTAGACCTTGTGTTACTCTGATTGTATTTCCACAATACTTGAATTGTTTCTTTCTGACTTTCAATTTTCTCCCTGACCTGGGAACTCTGGAATTTGGCTACAATATTCCTAGGAGTTTTCCTTTTAAGATTGTTTTCCAGAGGTGATTGGTAAATTCTTTCAATTTCTATTTTATCATCTGGTTCTAGAATATCAGGACAGTTTTCCTTGATAATTTCTTGAAAGGTGATGTCTAGGCTCTGTTTTTGATCATGGCTTTCAAGGAATTCAATAATTTTAAAATTATCTCTCCTCGATCTATTTTCCAGGTTAGTGGTTTTTGCAATGAGATACTTCACATTGTCTTCTATTTGTTCATTCTTTTGGTTTTGTTTTGTAATTTCTTGATTTCTCACAAAGTCATTTGCTTCCATCTGCTCCATTCTAATTTTGAAGGAATTATTTTCTTCAGTGAGCTTCTGAATATCCTTTTTCATTTGGCCAGTTTTGCTTTTTAAGGCATTCTTCTCCTCATTGGCTTTTTGGAATTCTTTTGCCATTTTGGTTAGTCTATTTTTAAGGTGTTATTTTCTTCAGTATTTTTTGGGTCTCCTCTAACAAGCTGTTGACTTGATTTTCATGATTTTCTTGCATCACTGTCATTTCTTTTCCCAATTTTTCCTCTACTTCTCTTATTTGATTTTCAAAACCTTTTTGAGCACCTTTATGGCCTATGATCAATTCATATTCCTCTTGTAGGCTTTTGATGTAGGAGCTTTGACTCTGCTCTGCTTATATGCCCTGATCTTTCTTGTCGCTAAAGTAAGGTTCTATAGTCTGAGTTCTTTTACAGTGTTTACTCATCCTCCCAGCCAAACACTTAACTTTCTAACATTTTGTCAAGATAGGATGCTGTTTCCAGAAGGAGTGGGGGTGGGGTAGGATGGTTGTACTGTCCCAGGTTTCAGGAATTTTGTATCAGTCACTCGATCCTCCATTGTTTGTGGGCCCAGAGTTCCAGAAGTAGTCTCTGCTGCTGCTACTGCTGCCACTGCCACCACTCCCACCACCCTGGGGCTGAACCCAGCCAAATGGCACACTGCTCTTTTATCCAGTTCCCACAGGGTTTTTCCTCTGATCTTTTAGGTGTTTATGGGTTGAGAAGTCTGAAAACTGCTACTGCTGCCAATGATTCAGTCCCTCCAAGACCTCCTTCAGCTGTCTGTGCCAAGGCAACCCATGCTAGACTGAGCTCTGCTCTCTGTCCCTTGCAAAAGACCCTTCCTGGCGACTTTCCAGGTTGTCTTGGGCTGGGGATTTACTTCACTCTGTCACTGTGGGTTCTGTAGCTCTAGAATTTGTTTAAAGTCATTTTTATAAGGATTTGGAGAACTTTGGGGGAGAACTCAGGGAAATCTCTACTTTTACTCCATCATTTTGACTCCTCCTTGCTATATGATTTCTTTAGGTGATGTAATGCCAATCAAATTAGGATCTTTTGCTGTTTTGGGTTTACTAAAAGCGCATCTGATTGAATAATCTGATTGGGGAGGATCTTTCCCACCCATTGATGGGCCTGCCCATTGTGGGAAGCTTGATTAGGGGAGCTGTTTTGTAGGAGGGTCCCAAGTACCTTTTGTTTTTTTCTATTGAGGCACTGGGTCAGGGGATTATGCCCTCTGACTCTAAAAAGTGTATAAATATTCTGAGGGCCAGGTTTTACTTTGAGGCTTACTGACTGGAAGTGTTTCTTTGGCAAGAGAGACTCTGGGAAGCTGGGATCCCTCCAGATAAAACTTAGAAGTTGATGCTTCCCTCTCTGGTAACTGTGTTATGTATGCAATAGGTAGACATTTTGGAAGCATTTCTGTTGATTTCTCTATATTTTCTTTGAAATTTTGATTTTAATTTTCTCTGATACCCATGCTTGATTAAAGTTATTATTAACCCTTTGAAAGTTGCTTTCATTTTATGAATGCAGATAGAAGAACCTGTGGTAGCAGGCCCCCCTGTGTATGTTGGGGTGCTTTCTGATACAGGTGATATGTGATATTAGGTGATATGTATTGTCAGGTGATATATGATATCACCTTAACATTGCCAGTTTCTTCAGCTGGTTCTCATATAACATGATATGAAAGTCTTTTATCATCCTGGTTGTTTAAGCTTATCTTTGGTGTCCCATACTGAACAAAATAGTCCAGATGTTGTCTGATCAAGATAGACCAAACCAAAACTATCACTTCCTTATGAATCACTTCATGCAACCTAAGATTCCATTAGCCTTCTATTTGGCTGTCATGTTATGATCTTGACCCATACTGAACTTGCAATCTACTAACCTCCTCAGATCTTTTCCAGGTAAACTTCTGTCTAGCCATGAGAGCTAAGTGACACAGTAGATAGATCCCTGGGCTTGGAGTCAGGAAGATCTGAGTTCAAATTGGGTCTCCAAACTTACTGTGTGCCCTTGGGCAAGTCACTTAACTTCTGCTTGCCTCAGTTTCCTGACTTGTAAAATAAGGATAAAAATAGCACCTCCCTCCCAGGGTTATTGTGAAAATCTAAGGAAATAATATTTGTAAAGCCCTCAGCATTAGTACTTAAGACAAAGTAGGTGCTTAGTAAATGATCTGTCCCCTCCCCTTTGTTTTTTCCTTTTCCCTTTTCTTTTCTCTTTCCCTTCCCTATCCTTTCCCTTTTCCCTTTCTTTGGCTTCCTTTTGCTTTTCTTTTTATCTCTTCCCTGTGTGAGACGAAGACTTCAAATCACTTCAATTCAACCTACTATGTGTATATGTAATTGACCCATCGTATAGGTAGATTTTTAGTTATCAAATTATACTCTTCATCCCCTTTTAGAACTTCATACTTTTCCATCACCATTATTTCAATTTATTCTTACAGTGATCTTGTGAGATAAGTAGAAAGGATATTATTGAAGGAGCAACTGAAGTACTTTTAATTTAATTCTGAGAATATTTTGGAGTCTTCCCTGAAGATACCTCAGAAAGTAGAGGGATCGAGTCACAGAAGCAAGGTGAAGAGTCACTGGTCCACTCTGATCAAATTGACTAGAAAATTGCTTGATTCTCCTTGTTTTGTCTTTGGAGACTATGTGATGATGCCAACTGGGAAGTGTGTTTTGCCTCTCTTACAAACAGGTAACAAGAGCCAGGATGCCGAAAGCCAAGAGCAAGCAGAAGCAATGTCTTTTTTCATAATGATAAGAAGTCAGCTGCTCAGGTAACCTGCTGCTAAACAAAAGCTCTTTTTATCTGGTTCTCCTTTTTTATGATGTACATTTCACTTGCAGGTGAATTAATGGACTTTTCAACACCTAAGAAATGTTTCTCACAGCTAACATGTGTAATATGTGTCTTGAACATTTTTTTTTCAGTGAGCCTACATGATATGTAATGTCATTTTTATATTGTTGAGTTGTTTCAACTATGTCTGACTCTTTGTGACCTCATTTGAAGTTTTCTTGGCAATGATACTAGAATGGCTTGCCATTTCCTTTTCCAGTCCATTTGACAGATGAGGAAACTGAGGCAAGGCTAAGGGACTTGCTCAGGGTCAGAGCTAGTACATGTCTGAGGCCAGATTTGAACTCAGGAAGTCTTCCCAACTCTAGGTCCAGTACTCTTTCCACCATGCCATCTAGCTGTCCAGGTTCCACTTACTTGCGCTGGAATTTAATATCTAGTGCATGGCTATATCACACCTTCATGGATTACATAAAGCCCACTCTCATTGATTCTGCATTTAGTTTAATGAGTCCATTTCTGGGATTCTCATTGGGCTGCTCCTAAAGTAAGGAATTTCTCCTAAAAAAATTAATATGGCATATCTTCCCACATTTAGCCTTCTTCCTTCTTTCCATCTTTCCTTCCTTCTTACCTTTCATCCTTCCTTCTTACTTTCCCTCCCTCCCTCCCTCCTTCCTTCCTATCGTCCTGGAGAGCTATTTCTTAAAACAAAGAATAAATAAAAAGGGTGAAAATCATTCAGGAAAACCAACCAATGGACCAAAACTTCTGACAGTAAATGGAGTGTTCCCATATTCCTGTAAAGAAGAGGAGGAGATACTTTTTATATTTCATTGGGGGCCAAGCTTGGTCATTATACTACCATAGCATTCAGTTTTGATTGTTCTTGATTTTCTTTCCATTTATATTGTTGTATTCATTTTATATATTGTTTTCCTGCTTCTGCTTAAAGCTGACTAATATTTCATTATATTCACATTCTACACATTGTTTAGCCATTTCACAAGCATCTACTTTGTAATTGAAATTGTCTTTTTGTGTGTCTGACTGCCTTCATTTTTTTGCTAAAGAATGTCCCTGCTAGCTATAGCTGTGGAAGGTCTGTTCTGATATTTTTTAAATACATTTATGACATGACCTTCAATATTGAGGTCATTTATCCTTTTTTTGGGGGGGGAGTCTATTGTGGCATGTAATATAAGATATTGCACACTTGGCCATACTTATGCCTTCTTCAAATATTACAAAATTCACACACAGTTCTCTCTTTTGTATCCAGGCACAAATGGGAAGATCCCCTCTCTACTCAACTTTAAGGTTCTGGGGTTAAAGGTGTTTGTGGTCACCTTGTTAATTCATCTTGTGCTCCTAGACACCTTTCTGGACACTTGTCTGGAATAAAACTAATGATGTCCAATCTGGGCACTGGGAAAGTTGGATCAGTGATGATCTAGTAATTCCTATTCAGTCTTTCTAGTTTTTTATCAGTGAGATTTATCTCCTTAAAGAATGGTAATCTGGTGTGTTCCAGTAGAAAGAACACAGGGCTAGAAGTCAAAAGGCCTAGGCTTTAGTCCCAACTTAGTTGCTAATAAGTTGTGTGACCTAAGGCAAGTTAGTTGTCTCATCTGTTAAAATAGGCCTAATAAAATGAACCAACCAAGCTCATAAGCTCTATGTGAGTATCAAATGAGATAATAAATGTGAAAATGCTTTGCAAAGCTTTTAAAAAGTATTTATTGCATATTTAATTTTAAACAGCAATGCAGCCAATTAAACTTGCTTTGCAGCCATTTACATTTAAATACATGAATTCCAATACAAAAATGTCACAACTTTTTAGATGCTCTCTCTAAATCTACATTTGGATTTTTTTTTGATCCATTTATTCTAATTTGCTTTTCCCTTTTTCATTGGTCATACAGAAAGTACCCTCTAATCTCCTAGCTTAATTTTTTTTTTTTGCTTTGGATTTTTTCAATAAAGTCCTTCTTAGATTTCTTTATAAATCATACTTACTGATCTTACTTGCTTTAAAATATTCCGTGAAATTTTTGTAGTTTATTTAAGCAATATGCTATTAATGGACATTTAGTTTATAGGGTTTTCATTGAATTTTTAAATAATGCCTTCCAGAATACATATAAAGACAAAAAATCAAGCAAAAAAGGCTTCTGGGAGGTCAAAATAAATATTACCAAGTTAATGTATTTTAGTCATAGTAGAGCTTTTCAGACTCTCAGAGCCTATTTATTTTTATTTTAGATACAGTTCTAACCTCATGTATTGAAAAATGTTCATGCCCAAATGAAAAAAACTTTTGTTAGGGGAGAGAGTATTAGCCTAGGAGTCTGAGGACCTAGGTTTGAATCTCAACTCTTCTACTAACTAGCTATGAGAAAGTCACTTCAGTTCTTGGGGCCTCAGTTTCCTCATATGTAAAGAACTGGATTGAATGGCTTCTAAAGTCTATTCCAGCTCTTTAAGTTGACCATGTATTGGATATTGTAATGATACAGCTTCCTTTCTAGCTCTTAGGGGTAGACTAAGTTTTAGCCTCTTGGTACTAACATAAAATGACAATTAAGGAAAGAATAAAGCTGGTATTTATGTTCATGTTTTATAGTGCAAGACTTTAAAAAGCAAAGCATGTATAGAATTCATTTAACCAGGTCTCATACTGACCCAATACCAGACCAGGCATCACTTGTTAGAGTACGTAATAAAGATGTGATCAAAAGCCTGCTACCAAGGTAACTGTGGAAAAGCAGCTTAGCAGCTTGTAAACCTTCTATTACTATGGTTTCCCCAGCACATGAATGCCCTTTGAGTCATGGGACTCAAACCAGTCAAAATACTCTCTTTTGAAAGAATATTTTCAAGTAGGAATGATGACAAGAGTTGGAATTTTGAAAACATCTTTTTGGAAGACAGCCATTTCTTGTTCCCATGAGCATGTCGTCAGACCTCCCTAGGGCCTCAGGGTCCTCAACTGTAAAATGAAGGGATCAGATCAGATGACCTTGGAAGTCCTTCCCAGCTCGAACGTTTTATAACTCTAAGGTTTTCTGATCAGGACACTTGTGAGACCTCTAACTGAACATGAGTGGTTTGGAGTCAGATTCCAGTGACAAGGCAGGACCCTGAACAAGGCAGAAGAGAAGTTTTGCTACAGGAGCTAAAGTGCTGCATGGAATGAAAACCAAACAGATGGGAGTCAAGAAAGCAAGCTATTTGAGGCATGGAATCTTGTATCCTCAACAGTGTGGAGCCTTGTAATTTATACTAAACCCTTAAGAGATGTTTGTTGAAAGAGTGAATGAAAACAACAGTAATGCTGATGATGCTGAGAATATGGGAACCGGCAGCAGTCATGAATTCTAAGTCAGCCACAGAGAAGGGACTTCATGATTATTCCTTCTTCGTATTTTGTACTGTGCGGCTAGGTGGGGCAGTGGATAGAGCACCTGGCCTGGAGTCTGGTGGACCTGAATTCAATTCCAACCTCAGACAATTACTAGCTCTGTGATCCTGGGCAAGTCAACCCTGTTTGCTTTAGTTCCTCATCTATTAAATGAGCTGGAGGAGGAAATGGTAAATCTCTCTAGAGTATCTTTGCCAAGAAAACCCCAAATGGGGTCATGAAGAGTAGGATATGACTGAAATGAATAAACAATTTGTGTCCTAAGTCCTAGCCTATTACCTATTGCAGGCAAAGTGTTTTCTGGGGGACAGGTTACCACATCTGGGTTTTTCATCCTCTTCTTTTGGGATACAAGTCAAGTCAAGTCAATAATCATTTATTGCCACTGTGAAACCAAATACAAAGAGAAAGGAGAGTCCATCTCTTCAACAAGCTTATATTCTAATGGGGGAAGACAACACATAAAAGCTGAAAAGTGGAGGGAAGAAGGAGGAATAGGTAAGAGATAAAGACATCTAGTATGGAGCCATCTTAGAAAAGTCTGCAGTCTAGAGAGGAATGAAAACATAACTGGCTTGGGAGACCTGAAAACAGAAATTTGAGGAGAAACCAGCTAATCAGAGGGAGAGGCCTGAGGCACAGCAATTGTTTTCCATGAGGTTGAATCAGCTTCCAGTGTGAACAAATTAAGGGGGCATTGTAAAGGAAGTCCAGGAATGTCAGGATTAGAGCTCAGAGAGGAATGAAGGCAAGACTGGCTTGGGCTTTCTCCTTAAAATGTTAGGTACAATAGGAGAAACTGATGTGATATATTGCACATTGTAGAGTGTGTTTAGGAAATAAAATATTAAATGATTAGAAAGTAGGAAGGTGCGAGGTTGTGGAAAGCTGACACTAAAGGTTATGGGGAGCCACTAGTAAGACATGCTTAAATGTATATCTTGGAAAAATCATTTTGGCAGCTATGTGGAGCATGGTTTGGAGAAGGGAGAAATTTGAGACAGGGATGACAATTCAAAAGTTTTTGTGAGAGTCCAGGCAAGAAATGATGAGGGCTTGAACTAGCATGGTAACTGTGTGAGTGGAAAGAAGAAGACATACACAAGAGATGCTGAGAAAGTAGAAATGACAAAATGTGTCAACCAAACTGATATACGTGGTGAGTGAAAGTGAAAGTTTGAGTATGTTGAGATTGCTAGCCTGTGTGACTATAACGATGTTAGTTCTCAAAAGTAATATAGAAATTGGGAAGAGGGAATTATTATAGAGGAAACATAATACATTTCATTTGGGGAATTTTGAGATAGCTATGGGACATCCAGTTAGAAATGTCTAATAGGAAGTTGGAGACATGGGATTGGAGGTTAGAGGAGACACTGGGGCCAGAGAGATAGATCTGGAAATCAGTACAGAGAGATAATAACTGAAGCTAATAAGAGAAGTTTGCTGCAGAGACAAAAGAAAAGAGAGTGCAGCATGGAGCCTCCTGGAACCCTCATGTCTATGGAGACTGACTGGAATGTAAATCTAACAAAGGAGACTGAAGAGATGGGGTAAGAAAGGAACTATGAGAGACATATTTAGAAGTCATTTGTGTAAGGGATGAGGGAATGAGATTGCCAAAGGAAAAAGCATATGTAGAGACAGGACTTGAGGGTTCCATGCTTTAGGGACAGGAGGAAGATAAATCAACAAAGAAGACTGAGGAGTGATCACAGAAGTAGGGGGACAACCCAGGGTGCACAGTTTGTCATAAAACCCAAAAGGGATGGAAGAAAAGCAAAGAGGAAGAGGAAAGAGTCACCTACTGCATAAGTTAAGAGAGATGAGAACTAATGAAAGACCTTTAGGTTGGGAATTACAAGATCATCTGTGATATTGATAGTTTTGGTCCATGGTGGGAATAGCAGTCAGATTCAAGGGATTGGGGTGTGACTAGGTGGTGAGGAAGAGAAGTACTTTTGTTTTTGAAGTTTGGTATTAGAAGAGAGGAAAGAGATAACAAGAAAAGAACAGGGACATGATTATAAGCACCATGACATAGAGGGAGAAATAAATTGAAGATGGAAGAAAGGAGAGGAATAAAGGATATGCTTGGGGCAGACAAAACAATGTGGGATCAAGGGCACATTTAGTAGTATAAACGCTGCCAGGGAGGATCGACTCATCTTCTGAAGCTAAAGGAAAGAAGGTGAAGATGGGAGAAAGACAAATGAGTTTTGAGGTTTGGAAGAAGCTTTAATCATCTAGATAAGAGAGGTCATCTGCCCATTAGAGATAGGAAACCCTCAAGAACAAGGCATGTTTTTACTCATTCTTTGTAGCTCCAGCATTTAGCATCATGTCTGACACTCAGGAACAGGGGCTAAAATGATAATCTCTTTGGTAGAACAAACTGCAAACTGAGAACGCTTCCCCTTGCTAATGCAGATCAGTGTCTTCTGGTCAAACATTAGTCCCCTCAGAGAGCCGCCTGAAGCCTTGAGATGTTGTGTCCAGAATCACTCAGCCAGTGGACTTAGGCTGGCCTTGAACCCAGGTCTCACTGTCTCTGAAGCCAGCTGTCTATCCAGCAAGTCAGGCTACCTCTTCTGTGCCCAGCACACAGGAAGTGCTTCATAGATGCTTGTTTGCTGATTGATCTATTTCCTTGTTTCTTTCATTTTCTCTATTATTAAACTGTGAACTTTTTAACAGCAGGGGCCATGTCTAATCGATCTCCTTTGTCCCAACCAGGACTGTTGCTATGTGACCTGATGAGGAGCGAAAGGCCCCATTACTCCTGTATTTCCTCTCTATTGACTCTACTACATGACTGGAAATTCCCCCAGTTTTTTTACTCAGGCATGGAAGCTTATGGAAAAATTCAAGTATATTATCAGTTTCTCTATCTGTAAAATGAGAGGTAAGACCAGACCATCTCTACAGTCCCATGCCCTCTAGATCTCATGATGCTATCACCTTCAAAGAGTACTTGATTAAACCTAGATTACCATTTTTTTTATGTGTGCATGATTTAGTTGAAATCTGTTTCTATTACTTTGCAATGCTCAGAGAGAAGGGGACTCATGACAGGGAATAGGATTCAAGATATGGAAGTGATAGGAAAGGAAGAGATGTGGCAACATTGTGGTGATGTTGGGGTGTGAGCAGGGTTTTGGGGGCTGCTTTCTCATCCTCAGAAAGGACATGTGGGTTGCAAGACTCCTGGGCAATAGGGAAATATCACCAGAATCCTACTTGCCTGGTGTGAACAGATAAGTGCTTGAAGGGAGAAGGGAACAACTATTGACTTCCACTACATGGTACCTACAAACTATCTGCACTTGCCTAGCATGTACCTATGTATGTGCATGTTGTCTCCTCCATTAGGAGGTAAGTTCCTTGAGGGCAAAGAATGTTTTAATTTTGTCTTTGCATCCCCAGAGCTTAGCAGGATGCCTCACATATAGTAGATTTCTTAATAAATACTTGCTGTTTGATTGATTGAAGAGTAAAAGAGAACTGGAAGAATCCTGAAAATAAACTTTTCTGACTTTATCATTAAACATGTCTATGGGGTTTATGTCTATGGGGTATGTAATAAATATTTCACTTCCTGATAGGAAACATTATAGACTTCTAGAATGGAATCAGCATGTCCTTTCTATTGCATTTTCAGAATTCTAGTCCTTTAAAGAGAATCAGCCCTAGCATTTTCCTGGAAAGCTCAGGGAAGGACAAAATCTGTGTTGTGGTGCAGTTTCTCTATCAGTTCGCTTATTCAACTTCCATAACACTTTGCCTCAAAAAGCTGTCATGCCATACAATGAATCTCTTCAATATCCCCCTTCTTTTTCTCCTCTCTTACTGCCTTAACCCTCCCCAACACACACAGAAGCAAAGAAGGGTCAGGTGTGTGGGGTATAGAAGGGAAAATTGGGACTACAAAGGGAAACAAGAAATAAAGAAATGAGGGAGATGATAGATGTCTGTTCTTTTCAGACCCAGGATGGCCTGTCATGTAGATAGCTACTTTCACTGTCTGATTTCAAGAGTACTGGGATCCTCCCTTGCTAAGGATAACCATTGCTAATGGATAACCATTTTGGGTTATATTTTCAGAAGGCTTTTATTAAAGTGCAAATAACTTGGAGGATGATGCAAAGGAAAATAAAGCATGATATAGTAGAAATGCAGAGAACTTGGCGTTGGATGACCTGGGACCTCATCCTGACTTCTTCATGCAGCTATCTTGCCATCTTGGGTCCTATTTCCCCTACACAGATTGGTACTTCCTATGTTCTACTCCCTGGGGAAGTTAACGCACCCAGTTTGGGAGCTCCTGGGGCCAAGCATTTTTTGAAAATTCAACTGGTTGACTAAAGTTTAGATCAAACTACTAGAATAAACCATGCTTCATGTCCCTAAATCTTTTCAGCCACTATGGCCCCATTGTGCCATATGTCCTGCTATCACATGCCTAACCTCATCCACCTCCCATAACTCCTTGATTTGGGCTCAGTGGTCAAATCAACACTACCATATTGCCATTGATCCTGGAGAGAACCTCTCAATTGACAGCATCATGGATCCACTAACCAACCCTTTGATTCCCTAGACCATCTCTTTCCTGGCTACCATCCCCATATATGGGTTGCCAGTTCCTATTTATTGTAAACTCCCTAAAAGGAAGGATTCTTTCATTTTGTATTTGTCTCTGAGGTTTTCACCTGTGCAGTAGCATGGTACCTGGAAATAAATAGAAGAATCAGGCATGGTAATTGACTCATGTTTTAAAAAATCATTTTATTGTAAATTTACTATTTCTCCTATCTGTCCAAATATATACATTTTTTGATATAATATAATACAATTAATTTAAATACAAATAATTACAAGTAGATTATAGTATTTTGAAATGAAAATTTTCATCCTACAACCTCTATTTTTCTTGCAATATGGATTTTTAAAATGTACCATCTCAATTGATGCAGCTTGGTCCTTCAAGGGTACTCAGATTCTGGAACTTTTTTAAAAAAAGCATTTTTTTCAACCTGTGTTCTCACTATATGACTATGGACATGTCTTTGAATTCCTCTGGCCCTCTGTTTATTCATCTCTAAAATTGAGATGATAATATTTATCTTCAGAGCTTTTGTAAGGATGAAATTTTGTAAATTTTCTTATTAAAATCTTTATATCACAGGCTCCTACCTGACACAAAGGGCCTGGGCACATTTTTGGGACTTTAATAACCTTTTGATTCATTTGTTCTCACTCAAGTGAAACCTGTAAAAGCTATTGTATGGAAGTCCTCCAAGGGTGGCCATTAGCTTGATAATCTAGTTTACTCACCACTTTCCAGGTAGAACCTGGGAATTTCCATGTACGACCCTCCCTGCTCCCCCTGGATTAATTTAGTCTTATGGGCGCTTGAGATCCCAAGAAATCAAACACAAAGTGGGTTTTATTGTTTGTTTGTTTTGTTGTTGTTGGGGGGAAGGCAAGAAAATTGGGGTAGTAAGTGTCAAGTAGGTAAGGTGAGACTTGAACTCATGTCCTCTTGACTCCAGGTCCAGTGCTCTATTCACTGTGTCACCTAGCTGCCCCTCAGATTTTATTTATATTGTGAAAGATACAGGTGTTGCACTCAATGCCATAGAGAATCAGAAACCTCTCATTTTTGGTGTTCTTCTTGTAGAGATCTGTTTTCTTCTTGCATTAGGTGGGGCCAAAAGCCAGGGGAAATGATTTAGGGTTTCCTATGATCATAGAAGCCTTTCTTCCAGTGGGCAAATTACTATCCAGATGTATACAGTCTAAATAAATTTTAATACTACCCTGGTTAGAGGTATATGGTATCATTTATGGAAAATCAGACCTAGACCCTATATGGGATGAGAAACCAAACTGATTCTATTATCCTTCAGCAAGTTCATCCTGATGGACCTTATTTAGCTCATTCATGCTAACCTTCCATACTGCTTCAGGAAACTGAAACATATCAGGGACTGAAAAGCAGGACAGTTTCCACTGACCCTGGTTCTATGGATATGAGACCACCTTAGCAATACTGAGTTTATCCAATCAACAAGAATGTATGAAGCACCTGCTGTGGGGAAAGCACTGTTCTAGTGCTATAGAGGATACAAAGATGAACAAGCTATTATCCCTTGCCTCAAGAAGTCTGCCAGAACTTATCCCATCACAGCAATGCAAAGACCTAAAACATTTCCAAAGGACTCTTGAGGCAAAATGCCATCCACATTCAGAGAAAGAACTAGGAATCGAATGCAGAATGAAGTAGACTATTTTCTCTTGTGTTATGTTTTGTTTGGGTTTTTCTCATGGTTTCTCTCATGCATTTTAATTCTTCTATGCAACATGATTAATGGAAAGATGTGTTTAATAAGAATAAATGTGTAGAACCCTTATAAGACTACATGCCATCTTGGGAAAGGAGGGTGGATAGAGGGGGAGAAATTCTAAGACTTATGGAAGTGATTGTAGAAAACTGAAAACAAATAAATTAATAACAATATTTTAAAAAAGAAGTCTACCAGAAGGATGCTGGGTGACTAGAATGTGCCTGCAACTGAAACATGGAAGTTCAGAAGACAAGTGGGTTTTGGGGAAAAGATAATGAGTTCTGTTTTGGACATGCTGAGTTTGAGAGGCCTATGGGACATTCAATGAGAAATGACCAATAGGCAGTTAGTGATGTGG
This sequence comes from Potorous gilbertii, assembly GCA_028658325.1. Taxonomy (NCBI): domain Eukaryota; kingdom Metazoa; phylum Chordata; class Mammalia; order Diprotodontia; family Potoroidae; genus Potorous; species Potorous gilbertii. Next base: position 255,902,114 of record CM053771.1, read on the forward strand.
GATTGGAGATTGGTAGACTAAGTTCATAAATATGCATAAATATTTCCACATGGAAAACAATAATTAAACCCATAGAAATTGACGAGATCTCCAAATCAGAGGTTGTAGAAAAAGAAGTGGCTCTAAATTGCACAGAACCATGAACTATGCCTGGTTGCTAGCAGTCACTTCCCAAAGGCTTATTGATTCATTGGCTGAGCCAAGGATTTGTTATCAGAAATATAGATTGCTAAGCAGAGGTCCTAGAAGATAGAAGTAAGATCTAGATGAGCAGTAAGAGTCAGGACCAGAGTATGGCAACATGCAAGAGAAAGGCAATGATGCATAGTCTGGGTAAAGCAGAAGGCTCAGTCATCAGGAGGTTGAGAAGGGCAAAGCAATTTGCACAAATCTGTGGTAGGGGCACTTGGATATTTTTTTTTTACACCAGCACTTAAGAACTTGGCTTTACCTTTCAGTTTCTCCTAATGGCCCTAGAAAAGAGTGTCCATCTCTATGCTGTTGGTCTTATCCAGTGTGATAAGTCTGATTTTCTTATGATTATTTTCAACAGAGAATTTGTAGATTTCAGTGTCTGGGCTTATCCTTTCTTTCTGTCTTTTAGTGCCTAGACCCACAGTTTCCTCTTTTCTTTTCTTTGGTTACTATAGCGATTGAAGAATTGCTTGGAGAGCAGCAACTATGGACCCAAAGCCAATAACAGCCATCTCGAGCAATATATTTGCCAAAGAGCATTGAGGGAATGGAATAGGGAAAGCCCTCTCCAATGGGAATTTATAATAGGAAAGCAAAAGATGACAGATTGGAAGGTCCAGGCCAAGAACATGTCATTGTTTTTTCCCCTCCCATTCTCTTTTTTTCATGCAAACGTTATTAGCATTGTCAGTGTTATTAATGATTTGAAAACAGTGCATTCATTTAGCTTCTTAGCATTTACTCCTTTGGCTTGTCAAGGGTTTTGTCACTGGCTGTAGAATCTTTCTGAATGAGGATGAATCAAAGGGCCGAATGTTTCTCTGAGGTCTAGAAAAACTTATGAAAACTTTGATTGGCTAAACAACTGGGGAATGACTGCCAAAAATTCAGGCAAGAATGACAGCATCTCTGATAATTTGGTTGGGGTATAATTTGACCCAGGAAACCTGTGAATTTTTTTAGGGGAAGCCTCAAACCCTTTGATCTTAATGGATTGTACCTTGCCACCTTCTGATTATCCTAAACAAACTCATTCTTCAAGAACTGGTTTAGATGCCACCTCCAGGAAGCCTTCCTCAGTTATTCTAGCCTATATTAATCTTTCTCTTTTCTCTATTTCTGTTGTCCTTAGAATCAGCAACCAAATGGCTTAATATTTCTGTTGGGTCTTGTAGATGCATTTTTTTCTCATTAGCTATATTGTAAACTCCTTAAAGGAAGGGTTCATGTCTTACTTATTTCTGTCATTCACAGTGTTCAACACAGGCTTCAGTGATTGACTCAATTAAATTCATAGTATCATAGATCTAATTTTGTTTACTGATGAGGAAACTGGAACCCAGGGAGGAAAAGTGACCAGTCCCAAATCACACAGATGCTAAACATCAGAGGTAGGATTTGAAACCATATGCTCTGGATCCAGAGCAAGAAATTCTTTAACTGTTGCCTTCCTGAAATGTTTTTTAACTGCCTACTATACCCTGAACCTGTGGTTACTTTAGGGTTAAAGAGAAAGGTTTCTTCATTGGTGGACAAAGGAAACAAATCCAGCTTTTCCTATCTCAGTGTCTTTCTTCAGTGATAAAAGCACTAACTTTGGAGTCAGAAGATGAGATTGGTTCCTGCCTATGTCTCTATTTACCTTGGTGAACTTGGACAAGTTCTTTGTGCCTTTGTTTCGTCATCTGAAAAGTAAGGGATTTGAATTAGATGGCCTGTGAGGCCCCTTAGAGCCCTAAATCTACTATCCTATGACACTAGAGACTTTTCTAACTTTCATAGTCAATTTCCAATAGGACTTGAGGTGCAGAATCAAGGTTCTCTTCCAACTCCCTTAAAGCACAGCTGATCTCCTTTCCTGCTTTTTCATCCAATCAATGTGCCAATGCTAAATCCCAGAGGAAAGAGAAGGAGATCTCTCAAGGATAGTAGTTCAGTCTTCAAGTTAAACAATGCATAAATATTTATTAAGTACACTATGCTAAGGGCGATAGATATAAAGTGAAAAAAACTGTCTTACGTTCAATAGGAAGATACAAAATGTAAACATGAATATATAAAAGTTTTCATGCAAAATAAATACAAGGCAATTTAGGGGGAGGCCAACACTAGCATCTAGAGGAAGATGGAAAAAATATGTTAAAGATTATACTGTGCTAAGTTTTGAGGGAAACTAGGGTTTCTAAGAACCAGAGGTAAGAGGGGAAAAGTCAGTGCAAAGGCACAGAGATAGGAGATGGAGCATCATTGTTAGGGTTAGTAAGAAGGCTAGTTTGGCTAGATTTTAGGGCAATATGTAATTTCTAGAAAGAGGTTGGAAGAAGGTTGAGAAAAGCTTTAAATGGCAAACATAGGAATCTGTATTTCATTTTGGAGATAATAAAGAGTCAGTGGAGTTTATTGAATGAAGGAGTACTGAAGTCAGACTTGTACCATAGGAAAAATCACTTTGTCAGCTCTGTGAAGGGCGAATTGGAGTGAGGTGAGATGTGAAGCAAGGAGACCATTTAGGAGTCTGTAGTCCAGTAAGAGGTCTATGCCATAGGCCAGGTAAGAGGTCTGACTAGTACGGTGATTATATGGAGAGAAGTAGATGAAAGTTAGAGATGTTGTGGAAGTGAAATGGGAAAGATTTGGCAACAGATTGAACATGCAGAGTGAGAGAGAGGGAGAAACCAAGAATGACTCCTACTTGTAAAAACCTCAGTGCTATAGTAGATGATCAGCAAATATTGTTGAATAGAATTAAATGGAAATCAATTGAATTTTTTTTTTGGCCAGGAGTTATATTCTAGAGTAGTTTCCAACTTGCCTGGAGGCTCAGTGAAATGAAACTGGAAGTCATAGAACAAATAATTTGAGAGATAACCTGGTATAGTGAATCAAGAGACAGGTGGATGTAGGTTCAAGTTCTGCCTCAGACAATAGCTATCTGACCCTGAGAAAGTCACTTAATCTCTACTATCCTCTGTTTTCTCATCTGTAAAATGGGAGGATTGGATTTAACGCCTTCTTAAGTCCCTTCTACCTCTAATGTAGTGCTGTTGTCCAAATCACTCAGTTGCTATTGGCTCAACCTGCCAACCCAGAGGGAAACAACCCCACAGACATAGATGACAAGGTTCAATTTACCTAGCTCACATGTCTCATATGGGAACCTTTCCCCCGGCCAAAATAACAAGGGAAAGAAGAAAAAAAACATCCAGATGTTCTTTCGGGGTAATCTTCATTCACAAAATTCTCATCAGAGGCTTCTTTGAGGAAACTGAGGTAGTATTGTGGTGTGCTGATGTTCAAGTCGTAGAGGTTAAGACATTCCTACTCCAATTTGTAATGTTCAATTATGTCTGGGAATTAAGCAATCATTTTTTTCAGTCCTCAAAATGTAGGCACCTACATTCTTAGGTGTGAAGCTACTTTTATAAGCTTTTCCTAATCCAGGATTTTATAGCCCTCACACTGAAAATATTAATCAAGATTTAAAATCTTTGTCAGGTAAAGGCCTATAAATGCTCAGAGCCTTGGGAGGAGAAAAAATAAAGGAAGAGACAGAGAAAGTCTAGAACTGAATATCTCATAACTCTACTGGGATGAGTTACTCTCAGTATGTAGGCTGCATCATGAGATACACAACCTGATGGCAAAACCAAAAAAATAATCCATATAAGAAAAGATTTTGAAGGCAGAACAGGCCTAATATTTAGGGTCTGTGACTACCTACTTGGTATGAGGTGAGTGGTCTCCACACCCAAATATCTCCCTGCCCACCCACCAGACTGGTATTCAGCAGAAAACAAAATTCAACACAAAAAAATAGAAATTAGAAGAAAAGTGATTTTATTATTAGAAGAATACTGTTTAGATCTCAAGTCTCCTATTTAAAATGCAATGTCCACCAAAATAAAGAAATGAGATAGCACCCTTCTTCTTTAAAGCGATTGCCTTAGGGGTGAAGCTATGGATGTTGCACAAGCCATAGAATGTCAGACTTTCTCAATGTACTGATAAAGTTTGCAAACTATTTTTCTCTCTTTACCTTTGCTATATGTGATGGAGCTTTGGAAAAAGCTCCAGAGGGATAAATTAGGAAACGTAGCAAATACAAAAGCAAAAAGTATCCATACAATTATTTCTTTTTAAAATACAAGAAGAGGAAGGAGGACATTGAAAGGGGTGGTGTGGGACAGTGAGCAGACACTGAACATAACTTCTTTGACCTCACAGTTTTTCTGAAAATTAGCCAGATAGAGCATTTATTAAAGGCTTACTCTGTGCCAGAAACTGCGTTAAGCACTGGGCACAAATAAAAGCAAAATAGACATTCTATGCCTCAGAAGACATATTAGACATATTATATATATATATATATATATATATATATATATAAATTTATATATAAATACATATATATATATGCCTCAGAAGAAATATTTATATATATATATATATATGTATTATGTGTGTATGTATATGGACACACATATATACATACATTTTTTTTCAATAAAAAAATTACTTTCTCTCTTTCCTACCTGGGGCAGCTAGGTAGCACAATGGATAGAACCCTGGGCCTGGGGACAGAAAGATCTGAGGTCAAATTCAGCCCCCGATATCTACTAGCGGTGTGACCTTGGGCAAGTCACTTAAACTCTCTTTGTCTCAGTGTCTTCAACTGTACAATGAGCATAATAACACATCTACCTCCCAGGCTTGTTATAAGGATCAAATGAAATAGTTTGCAATGCCCTTAGCATAGTGTCTGCAACATTATAAGCTCCATATAAATGCATATTCTCTCCCCGCCTCACAACATTAGAAAGAAAGAAATAATCCCTGTTATAAACATACAGTCAAGCAAAACACATTTAAATTCTAGTGGAGACACACAAAGGGGAGATGGAAAACATGACTTAGAGTTTGGGGAAAGGTGGTTGAGGAGAAGAAAGAAAAATCCAATGAGCAAGCAAGGCATGAGTGAGATGAAACATGGTTGGGTTTCTTCCTGAAATACCGGTCCTTGGAAGGAGTGACCAATCAGGAAAGCAGAACCTCAGGGCCGTCAGCATTCATAAGAAGTCTGTGAAGGGGATCAATGGTCAGATTGATTTTCCCTTCTTTATAGACAAAAAAGCTGAAGTCTAGGGAGCTTACGCAATTTCCATAAGGCTACTCAGGAAGGCTGGGAAGGCTCTCAGAGGGTGGCATCGAGGCCTGGGGTCTAGACTCTTGGGTTGGGGGAAGCTGAGCAGTTTGCCTCATCCCCACAGGAGGGAGCTATTGAACCTGGACAGTCTATCCAGCAGCTGCCTCCTGGGTAGAGGACCAAGTAGCTTTGCAATGTTTGTCGTCTATCAATTTATAGATCCAGACTGGTGGGCTTAATGTGCAGGAGACTTTTTATTGGCTCTGAAACACCATGTCTCCAGTTCAGATAAATTGTCAGTCAGGTGTACTATCTCATCTCAGACTTTATGGTTCAACTAGCCCAAATTTTTTTCAAAGGTATGGTTAACTGAGTCAAAACTTATCATGTTTTTCTACATGATTATGCTTTTTATTTTTCTACAACTAGAACTAGCTATTTAAATAGTTTAGCACAGCCAGTTAATAATCACTAATCACTCTACTTTAAAAGTTAAGGTGTAATTAGAGGCAACAAGCATTTATTATGTGTTTATTATGTGCAGGGCCCTATCCTAAGTACATACAAGCAAAAATAAAAACAATTCTAGCCCTCAAGAAGCTTACAGACTAATGGGAGAAGACAACAGAAGAAAGGAGCTAAAATATGGAAGAAAGAGGACAGAATGGGGAGGAAGGTGAGAGAACCCACATGTGGGACATGGTATCTGGTCTGGTGAATTAGGTAAAGTCTGGTAAATTAGAAGCAGAGCCAGGAAGGGAATGAAGGTTGCTGATCTAGGTCCTTCTCTAAAATAGAGAGCCTGGGAAGAATTCACTAACAGTGGGAGAAGGTGGGGCCAGCATGATGGAAGGAATTTCCGAGGTGATATGAATGAAGACATGGATAGATTTTCCAGGGTAAAGAGGCCCCAGTGAGGGAAGGGCCAGGTAAGATGGCAGCTGAGGCATGGTGGCAAAACTCACAAAGTCAGAAGCAGATTTAGGAAGCAATTTTTTAAAAAATAAATTTATTTAACTTTTTACATTCATTTTCACAAGATTTTGGGTTCCAAAATTTTCTCCCCATTTG
>CM053771.1:255909022-255933245 GCA_028658325.1 Potorous gilbertii
GCTAATACGTGACCATAGGCAGGTCATTTTATCACTTTGAGTCTCACTTTCCTGCTCACTAAAAACAGAGGGAGTTGTCAGGTTCAAATCAGATAATGCAAGTAAAACAACTTTGAAAGTTCAAAGTCTTTTATAAACATCAACCATTGTGAGCGGTGCTGGTTTCTGTTGATTTTGTAAAATTCAGACAGCATAGCATAGTGGTAAAGTCCCTGGATTTGGATTCAGAAGACCTGATTTCAGGTCTGACATTACCACTCACTATCTGTGTGAGCTTCTTAAGGTTCTTCTCCTCCTCTTTCCTTCTCCTCATTCCTCCTCCTCTTTTCTCCTCCTTCCTCCTCTTTCTCCTTCCTCCTCCTCCTTCCTCTTCTTCCTCCCTCCTCCTGCTCCCTTCTCCTTCCTCTTCCACTCCTCTGTCTCCTTCTTCTTCCTCTTCCACTCCTTTTCTGTCTCCATCTTCTTCTTCTTCCTCTTGCACTCTTCCATCTCCATCTCCTTCTTCTCTCCTCTGGGTCCATCTCTGTTTCAATCTTCTTCCTCTTCCACTCCTCCATCTTCTTCTTCTTCTTCTTCTTCTTCTTCTTCTTCTTCTTCTTCTTCTTCTTCTCAGGACTTAACACAGTGTCTGACACATAATACTTGATAAACATTTTTATTACCTATTGACTATTTTGAGTCTGCAGACATGAACTTGAATCTTCCCTCTATTTAACACGTGTGACATTGAGCAAATCACTTCGGTAAACCTCGGTTTCTTCATCTCCCCTCCTTCTGAGGGAAGAGTAGTAGTCAAGCATGGTCTCCTCCTATTTGGCCATCTAACCTTGTGTCTTCCATTTCATACCACACTTCCCTCTAGCCTGCTCTCCAACCTCCTTTGGAGGAAGAATGGTACCTTCCACTCAATGATGAACATTTTCACACCTGGTCATATTTTTCCATATTCCAGTGATTCTGAACTCCTATAGGTCATCACCCAAACCCTATTCCTCATCCCTACCAATGATTCCCTATTCCTATTCCCTTCAACCCTCCTACCTCAAAGCTTCAACCAAACACTACTTAGCCCTTCCACTATGCTCTGTAGAATGCCTATTCTATAGGCAACAAAATTCCTTTTATCCTGAATCTCTTCCTTTCCCACTCCTTCTAGCTATTTACTGTTACCATTAGCTATTATTGAAATATGACTCCATCCAGAAGACACAACCTTCAGGCCACCCTTTTCAATAATGGCTGCACCTTCACTCATTCCCCTCAAATCAGCAGCAGAAGAGGGTAAGTTGGAATATTACTTGCTTCTGATTACCACTTCTAAGTTCTCCTATTTCTATTAGTAAGGTCTCCTTTGAGGTTCATATTATTCGTATCTATCACCCAATCAAAATCTTGGTAGCTGTTGACTGTAGATCCCCAGGTCATTCCCCTTCCTTTCTCAATGAGTTAGGCACATGGCTCACAATTTTTCTCTCCTTTCCAACTCCTATTCTCATGCTAGGGGACTTCAGCATACATATTGACTCTATCAAACACTCTAACCACTCAGTTCCTTAACCTATTCACTTCTCATGACTTACTCTTCCACTTCACATCAGCCACACACAAAGATGATCTTGCCATCATCTACAAATGTACCACATTCATGTTCAAGAATTTCAAAAACCCTTTATCTGATCACAATCTATCAGATTTTCACCTTTCCTTCTACCTTCCCCTACTCTTCATCAACACTGTGACCTTCAATCCCTTAATCTTTCAGTTCTCTCCTAGACTATCTCCCCTGCACTAGCCATTCACTCCTCTTTTGCCCATTTGACCTTGTGGGTAAACCAGTTAAATTCTCCACTATCCTCTTTCTTCAATCCCTAGTCCCTTTGCTATATTGCTGATTACACTCGGCCAAGTCTCAGTCTTTAATCACTCCCATCATTTGTTGCCTTTATTCTTGCACACATGTTGCTTAATGAGGTGGAGAAAATCATGCAACTCTTCTGACTGGATTCATTACAAATTTGTATTACACAAACATACTGCTTCTAGGTAATCCTTTTATACGATATCAGTCTTATCAACTCACTATCCTACTCTTAGCAGTAATTCTTCCAAATCTGTCCATCCCTCCTTAATCCTCCCATGGCTGCCCTCCCACTAATTCTCAGCTGAAAACCTTGCCTCATATTTTACAGAACAAAATTGAGCCCGTTTGCTAATGAGCTCCTTCTCTCTTCCTCATTTCATATCACTCAGAGCCTTCTGCCACCATCTTCTTCTTTACTCCTGTCTCATATATTGAGGTAGCTTTGTAAGTCTGAGTCCTCTACCTATTATAGGATCACCATCCCATTTCCTCCAACAGAGGAGTGTCATCCTCACTCTATCACTAATTTTAAATCTTTCCCTATCTACTGGATCATTCTCTGCTGCCTACAAACATGCCTGTGTCTCTGTCACCCTGAAAAAAACTCTCTCTTGGTGCTTCGATCCTCCCTATCATCTTATATCTCTTTTTTGCTGCTAAACTCCTCAAAAAGGCCATCTACAGTAGATGCCTCCATTTTCTCTCCCCTCACTCTCTTCTTAAGCTCTTACAATAAAACCTTAGCATTCCACCAAAATTGCTGTCTCCAGCCAATGATCTCTTAGTTACCAAATTCAATAGCCTTTTTCTAAACCCTCATTCTCCATGACTTCTATGCAGTTCTGACACTATTGATCACCCTTAATACTCTCTTCTTTTTAGGTTTTCAGAATACCACTCTCTCTTGATTCTCCTACTACCTATACCATTCCTTCTCAGTCTCCTTTGCTGTATCCTAGTCCAGATTATGTCCTCTGAACATAGGTCACTCTCAAAATTCTGCCCCTATCTTTTCCTTCTACACTACTTCACTCCATGATCTCATCATATCCCTTGATTTAATTACCATTTCAATGCTATATGAATTGAAAATTTGCCTATCCCAATGCATCCTTTCTGTTGACCTCCAATCTCAGATCTCCTGCTGCCTTTTATACATCTTGAACAGGATATCCAGTAGACTTCTTAAACCAAAGATAACCAAAATGCAACTCATTGTTTTACCCTCCAATTCCCCCTCTTCTCACGCTCCCTATTACTGTTGAGGGCAACACCATCTTCCTAGTCCCTCAGGTTTGCAACCTAGGTATCACCCTGAATTTCTTACTCTTATCTCCCATATCCAATCTATTACCAAAGCCTATTGATTTTACCTTTACAACATCTCTTGAACACGTTCTCTTCTCTTCTCTAACATTACCACCACTGTGATACAAACCCTCATCACCTCATGCTTGGTCTATTGCAAAAGCCTGCTGGTGGGTCTGATTGCCTAAAGTGTCTCCCCCACTCCAATCCATCCTCTATTCATCCATTAAAATGTTTTTCCTAAACCACAAGTCTGACCAGATCACCCCTTATCAACAAATTTCATTGGTTCCCTATTTCTTCCAGGATCAAACACAAAATATTTTGTTGCTCTGTTTGGTATTCAAAGCCCTTCTTAACCTAGTTTACTCCTACCTTTCCAGTCTTCTTATGTGTTACTCTGCCATGTATTCTTTTTCAATCCATTGACACTGGTCTCCTTGTTATTCCATGATTAAGACACTCAGTTTCTTTACTCTAGGAATTTTTTTTTTCTCTGAAGCATCTCTAATGCCTGGAATGTCTTCCCATCTCAATTCCACCTACTGGTTTTTCTAGCTTCCTTTAAGTCTCAACTAAAATCCTATCTTTTACAGGAGATCTTTTCCAAAGCCTCTTAATTCTGGTGCCTTCCCTTTCTGTTAATTATTTTGTATTTATCCTGTATATAGTTTGTATACATTTGTTTGCATGAGTTTTCCCCATTTATATTGTGAGCTCATTGAGGGTGGAGACTGTCATTTACCTCTAGCCTCCTTTTGTATGCTCAGCGTTTAACATAGTGCCTGTGTTGATAGGAGCTTAATAAAAATTGATTGAATGAAAACTAAAGGGTTCAGACTAGATAACTTCTTAGCCTCTTTCCAGATCTAAATCTAGGATTCCATGATTTCTTACAATATTAAATATATGATTCTACAAAAAAAAAAATCTGATACCCAGCTATCACATAGTGTACTTCATATATATGAGGCTATATGGTTGGGTTGAAAAAATATTGGACTTTGGAGCACATAAGTGGTGAAGTGGATAGAACACAAGCCCTGGAGTCAGAAGGACCTACATTCAAATCCGATCTTAGACACTTGACACTTACTAGCTGTGTGACCCTAGGCAAGCAACTTATCCCTGATTGCCTTGCAAAAAACAAATAAAGAAAGAAAAAAAACACATTGGACTTTGCATTGAAAGACTCAAGTTCAATCCTTGTTTGCCTCCACCTTGATGAGACTTTTGGGCAAATCATTTTACCTTTCTGAGCATCAAGTCAGTCATCTGTAAAATGAGGATAATACTACTTAACCTACCTCATAGCCCTGATACAAAAATGGAACATATTAATAGGTATACAAGTGCTATAGAAATATGCTATTATCATACTTTTAAAAAAATCACAATTTGATTAGAATACTACATTTATGCCATTTTGTTTGACTTATCCTCCACCCATAGATTAGAATGGGCTGTCATCTAGATTTGGAAGCTCATTCTATATATACATCATGGTCCCAGACTATATCCCTGACTTCTACTCACTTCATTGGTCCAAAGATACAGGGGTAGACTGACTACTTCTTCCATCAGAAATTTGGGTGATTTTCTAGTACTATCGCTCACAAGTCCTACTGATATGCATCCTTTACCTTACCCTCTAAATCCAGGGCACATTCTCCTATAAGTATATAAAAAGTCCATGGAAAAGTGGGCTCAAGCTTAGAGAATACTTCTGGCAAAGGGGGCAACTCACAGTTCCTGGTGACTGGAAGTTCTTTTCTCCTTTCATCGTCTCATCGTGAAATTCCGCTTAGATGCATAGCTGTGTACTGAACTCCAAGAGTCAATGCTCATCTAGATTACTGAAGCCTTTTCTTAGGGTTTTTGACTTGTTTTTGGGTCAGTTATTCCTGGGACCCTATTACCAGCTATCTTGGGAAGTCCAAAGACTTCTGACTTTGCTCACATTTCAAATGTTATTTTCTAGTTGAGGTTGGGGTAGATGAAGAGACAAAGAATCTCTCCTCCCTTTTATGCCTTCAAATTGTCTCTCAAGCACCAGGCCAGCCTTGTTCCATCACTAGGCTAGGCTACTGTTTTCTCTAAACCCCACCATGTATTGCTAAGTCTCTTCAGCCTATCACAAAACTTTTCTTGTGTGATATCACCGTCTTTTATTCAACTGGAACTTAGTTTAGAGCTCTGATTTATTGATAGATTCAACTAACATGACTAGGACCTGGTAATATCTTTCTAGTTATTTCCTTAAGTGATTCTGTAACTCATTCAAAGAAGTCTTTTCATTTGATAAAAATATCAGTGTGTAGAACATCTTCTCAATTATTTTAATTGGGGTTGAGAGATGTTGGGCATTCTTTTTACAAACAGGGTGTCTTAAAGTCTTAGTAGAGTTTCTTTACTAAGATTTTGAGTACATTCTGGATTAAAAGCAACAAACTCAGTTCCACTGGACTCTTCTTTCCTGATGGGACAGAATAAATGTCATAGACCTGTGATTCTAAAATTAACAGCCTCAATAGACTTCTAATGGTATTGGAGCAAAAGCATCTGAAATGCATCACCCCAGGAGTGAGTAGCAAGGTAAAACCTCAGCTATTTTTTTTTCCACGACTCAGGTATGGGCCACCTCACATGGGAAACATTTTCTGATTGCCCAGATTGACTGATTAGTCCTCTCTATTTTCTAACATTATCCCATATATGTGTAATGGGAAGGTATGTTTCAGGGGAGACTGATCAGTTTGAAGACTATCCCAATGGGCTGTTGTTTGGAGGCAACAGATAGGACTCAGGGAATTCCTAATGATTAGATGACTAACGGTCAGGTGCTCTTCTTGGTAGTTTATAGAAGCAAGCTATTTAATTTCTCTCTTGCCCTGTAGAACTTCTTCCTCATCTTTTCCCTTACCCTCTCTTTCAGAGTGTATGAAAAAGATTCCACACCCCTAGTAACAGTACTTATGGCTTACAACAGAAGCACATAGCAAAGGGGTGGTAGTAGTGGTAGTAGTAGTAGTAGTGGTAGTAGTAGTAGTAGTAGTAGTAGTAGTCATAGTTGTAGTAGATTGTAAACTCCTTGAGGGCAGAGACTATCTTGCATTTTCTTGTATCATACAGCACTTAGCACACTGGTAATGGTGAAGGTAACAGGGGACTGACATTTATATAGTGCTTTCAAGTTTGCAAAGTACTTTTCATATATTATTTGATTTGATTTTTCACTATGTGGGCACATAGTCTGAGAGGATGGTTCAACCCAACATATCATGTAAAGGAATTCCTAGGTAGTGTGATCTAACTTTCTAGTCAGAGAAAGAAAATTTCCTGGGCAACACAAGTTTTGGCACTTACCTCATGGATAATCCCAAGTTTGAGAATGCCTAAACTTAAGAGTAGAGTTGCTAGATTTAGGAAGAGAGTATTTCTGGATGCATTGAGTTCCTAGAGAAAGGTGAGGATAGTTCACATGGTTCCTGTGAGACATCGTATTTGCAGAGTAAAGCCAGTGAATTACTTAGTAAAAAGTCTGAGGGAAAATTAGTGCTTGTTTAACAGATGTTTACCGTCTGAGGAGAATCTAAACTGTATTGTTTATAAAGTAAATTGTATTACAAATCTTGAAGAGACTGAGTAGGTTTCTGGGAGAGAAGAACTCACGGGAATGACAGTGGTCTGTCCAATGTCAACTCTAAATTCAGTTCAATTCTGGTAACTTCTGGACCACTTGAGTATTTCATGCTTCTGTATTTGTTCATGAACTTCTGTGTGTCTTTAGCATCTTATGAATATTCTGTGAGGTGAGAAAAAGCACATCTCATACTTGATACACAAATTGTAAACTTTGTACCCATGAGCAAGTTGGCAATGCTATTACCCACATTAGGGAAAACATAGACATGAGCTATGTATCTAATCTTGACTTGGGAGATTTACATGTATTAATCCTAGCTTGAGGTTAAAGATAGAAACTGGCCCCTTAAAGTGATAGGGTTTCAGGATCAGACCTCATATAGTGAACTCAGAGTGCGTGGGGAGGCAATAAATCATTCATTACCTTAAATATCAAATATTTATCTATTCATGGGCATACCCTAAAATTAGGATGCAAGCTTCTTGCTGGCATATATTGGTTTTCATCTTGTTTTTTTATCTTTAGCACCTGGCAGAGTACTTGGTATATAAATTAGAGAGGGGTATCAACTGAGCTCATGATACCATTAATATAGTGAACTGCCAGTTCAAGAAGAACTGCCCTCAACCATTGCAAGCTGGCACCTTCTCTGCAATGTATAATCTCAGAGAGTTGCCTAGATCCTTGATTAGTCCTTGAGTGACTTTCCCAGAGACACATAGTCAATACGTGTCAGAAGCAGGACTTTTGTAATAAAGGAAGCATTGCCACCCAACAATCCACATAGTAGGTGCTTAATAAATACTTGTTGGGTTGAATTTGTTTGAACTGGAAAGTCTTTCACTGATACCCTATCAAGAAATCTCTACTTAGAGAGAAAACATTTTGATTTCAAGAGGCAAAATGATGTAGTGGATAAAAATCTGAAGCATACACAGCAGTTTGGGGATTGAGCTCCCTCTTTCACCAATTTTGACTTTGCACAATCATGTAAACTTTTTGGAATCAAGCACCCTCATCTATAAAATGGAGGTGGGAAGACCCAGGCTGAATTAGAGACTCTCTGGAGTTTTAGGATTTAGAAGACTCTTCCTTGTGTCCCTGAGTGATAATTATGAACTTCAGCCTTCTTTGTATAATTGTGGCAATGAAGAATACTGGCTAGAAGTTGAACTGGAAGGAGGATGACCTGGAATATCCTCTAGAACAAGGGTTGTTAATCTGAGGTCCATGGACAGATTTCAGGAAGTTTATGGAACTAAATGGGGAAAAAATTAAATCACTATTTAGATTAACTTTGGTTCCCTTTGTAATCCCATTTTTAAAAATGTTTATGCATTTAAATACATTATGCTGGGAAGGTTTCATAGGCTTTACCAGACTTTCCAAGGAATGCATGACAGAAAAAGTTTAACATTTTAGTCTTATAATAACTATAGAAATTGCTTTGGGGAGACAAATGTCTTTAACCAGTCTATTGACATGTCATATGATACTTTTCCATGAGAACTAAAGTAAAAAAAAATATTCTGGTCCTTCAATTCTTTTGGCAATATGACTTCTGTAATCAATAGGAGTTTTCTATAGACTGAAGATAATCTCTGCTCATTTTCATGTTCCATATGTAAGAAGACTATCCTATAGCCATATCCTACATGGGCCAGAAGGCAAAATAAAACTTCATTTGCCCTTGCCTGGGGGCAATCGATCATTTGCCCTTTCCCTATCACGTTTGCCCTTTACCCAGTGTGCCTTACACATAGTAGGTGCTGAATTGATTGACTTAGTAGATAAATCTATGCTAATTAGCAGGGGAACAGAGAGTAGTCACTGGACTTGATGTCTTGACATTATTGAAGTTTGCTCAGGGTACCATGTGGAATTTATTTGATCCTGTGCAGGGGGAAGAGAAGACACAGGAAGATGGGATAGAAATATGTACAGCAAAAACTGGCAACAAGAGAGGAGTTAGACATTTGGACTCACAGTGATAATTCAATAATACCTCTATTAAGGAAGAGGATGCATCCTGGTGGAATACTTTATTTTCAGAAACTTCATTACTAGGGGCAGAAATAATATAGCAGGAAAGGGGAAATATTCTAGCACATCACATGTGGAGTTCCAGTTGGAGCAATCATTAAATATTAACTAAAATAATTCATTTTGATACACTATTTCTTAGTTGTGGCTACTGCATCCAGCAAAACCGATTTCAATCCCTCCATAACTCGTGTCTGCATGAGCCACAATGGCTAAAATAATTCATCCCTTAACAATCAAATATTTGGATTAGCCTCATCCAACTTCACTTAGCTGGTCCTTATATAGAAGTCTATCACCAGACCTATACTTGAAACTTTTTCATCTGGGTAGAACTTGTTGAAAAGTCATTTTCTTTTTTAGAGTGCTTTAGCAGAAGTATTCAGCATAATCTGGTGGAAAATACACTGAATTTAGAATCCGAGGACTTGAGTTTGAATACTGACTACACGAGAAAATTACATTACATCTGAATTTTTTTTCAAAAATTTGTCTAGTATTAATTGGGTAAGCTTGGGTGAGTCACATGATTTCTCAGAGGTCTCAGTTTCTTCATTCATAAAGTGTCAGTAGTAACACCTGTGCTAGGTACCTCAAAGTGTTGCTGAGAAGGTCAAATGAGAAAATGTACATAAAGAACTCTGGGAAGGCCCTTGACTAGATTATGATCTCTTTGAGGACAGGGTAGCTTCACTTTTGTCTTTGTATACACATTGCTTAGCATGGTGAAGAGTGTGTAGCAGGTGCTTCGTAAATATTTGTTGATTGATTGATGATACTAGTATCTATTAGCTGTTATTATCAACTCATTTAGCCCTCACCACACTTCATTGTGAAGTAGAATGGATAGGGTTTGATTATTCCAGTTTTGCATATGGGGCATGTTAACCGAGCAGTGATTTGGTAGAGTTTTCCTAGTGATCCCATGGCAGAACCCGCTAGTTCAGGTCTCCTAACATTTAGCATGGTGTTATTTTTCATATACTTTTCATTGCTATAAACTGAGTCTCTCAAAGCATAACTGAATGCTTTAAGTTTAAATTCACATATTTGTGCTGCCAATTTACAGAACCCTCTTTGGCTAGGCAGCAATCATACAGCAACAGCCTGGGTGTGGGCTTAGGGATGGCGAGCCTGGTAGTCGGCTCCTCCGATAAGCTCTCTTTGTCTTAACCTCCTCCCTTTATGGTTCTTCTTGGCCTGCTCCCAAATCTACAGTATTAAACTCTATAATCCCACTTTTAATAATGCTCAGGATATTTGCTTCCCCAGGGAATCGTGATCACAGAGGTGGACTGCATTAAAAATGAAGCAGAATGCCATGCTGAGCATGTGCCCTTTAAACACATGGGCATGTGTATCTTCTGATTTAGTTCTTCTCACGTATGTAAGCATATGTATATATATATATATATGTTTTCTCATGATACTCAAAATTTAAATATGTTGTTGGCAGAGACCATGTTTTACTAAATACAGAAAAAGCATGGTTTTATGTTGAACATTTAGCTGAAGTGATTGCAAATTTGCTTTGGAAATGGAGTAACTGTTTTCTTCTAAATCCAAGTTTTTGTTCATTTTGTTTTTTTTTAAACATATCTAAAGCAGAATTAACATCCCTAGCTTAAAGAGTAAATTCATGCCTTGTGAATTCTAAGCATCATTGTATGCTATGTCTGTATTTGAAATGTTTAATATAAACTTAAAAAAAATGTGAGTTGTAATCAACGTGAAGTTTTGTTTCCATTTAAAAAAATAATTTTTGGTGGAGCACTTTTTATACCCATGACATAGATAATCCAGTAATCAAGAGGAAACACTTAAAAATAATTGGTGGAGAAAAGAGAAAAGAAATATACAGAGTTACTAATATACACCAGGGTTTAAGCTGACATGAAATTTTATCTTAATTATCGGACAAATTTGTACTCCCACTATTTAATTCAATTTGCATGCATCGGTAGACACTTATTAAAGGTAATATTACATCTGTCATTTTAAGACTGGTGAGAATTTTATCATATGAGCTGCATGAGAAAGCTACTCTATTATGTACAGAGCTCTTTTGTATGTCTTAAAATCACCAGCATTGCATCCTAATTAAGTATTTTTCAAAAATTCTTCTTTGGAGCAATCCTATTCTTGTTCGTTTTTGTCCATCTTGTACGCTATTTAGAAACAGAATTGACTTGCCAGTGGTAGGACTCTCCTCCTCTTTGATTTCCCCATTCCAGATGAGAAATGAGCACTTTCCTAATGAAATGTCAACAGAAATGAACATGCCAATAAGATTTTCCAAGAATTGGGCAGGATATATACCTGATTTTGACCAAAGGCTTTCAAAATACACCCACAGGATTTATAATAGTGCTCTACAAAGATATTTGGGAGTTACGGTGTCAGCCGGTACAAAAATAAACTATTATCCCATTGCCTAGAACATGCTTAACAGAATGAGCTCCTCACGATAAGGAGTTAGTGAGGGAGATGGGACTATGAAGTCACCTGTTTAGGGTAACAAGACCTGTTCCTCTATTTACAACCAGAGATTTCCATTGGCTATTGACATAGAACTAAATCCATCCTGAGATCTCTGCTCTGAATGCCAGGACTCCAAAAAGTTTTGCTGGAAATCCATTTTCACAACAGATGTTTCTAATTATATACATTTTCAAACCACAGCCATCTTGGTTTTAAAGTTTTTTTGTATCCATTTACTAACGAAAAAAATGTTTGAAAAATAGGAGGAAAAAATGCTGGTAAATGTTGGAGAGAAGTTATAAATGGTTTCTAGGATGCATACAGAGGAGCTGTTCAGGTATCCCTGGCCAGTGGAATGGGAAGTAGCTATGAAGGTGATATGATAAATTTATTCTTTCTTATTGATATGAACTCTCCTTGAACTGAAAGATCCTGGCACTCTATTAATTATCTTCTTTACTTATCTCCAAGTCCCAGAGTGAGTTTGTTGTCTTCACAAGCTATTTTAATCAGTCAATAGGTCAATAAACATTTATTAAGCACCTACAATGTACTAAACACTGGGAATATAAAGAAAGGTAAAAGAAACTCCCTGCTTTTGAGGAACTCACGATCTAATGGAGGAGACAACTTGTAAATAGTTATGTACAAACAAGTTATTACAGTATAAATTAATGCCTGGGAGCAGGATTTCCTTGCTTTTGTCCAAAGCAAAGCTATCACATTTCCATCATAAATAATGAGGTAAAAGCTCTCATGGAGGCCCAAGTCAACTGTTATAACAATTTAGAACTAGAAATGACCTTAGTAGCTATCTAACTGTCCTTTCTGTCATTTTATAGATGAAGAAACTGAGACCCAGAGAGGGGAAGTGATTTGCCCTTGGTCACAGAGATAAGTGACAGAACCAGGGTTCAAGGCTAGGACTTGTAAGTCCCAATCCAGGGCTGTTCTCCAGCATGGTTACCTCTCCAAAGTAATCAGTGAGGCTTCTCAACTAGCCATTCTGCCAATGCTCCAAGATGTTTTAATTCATATTATTTAAAAAAAATATAAAGACAAAACATCAGCCGGTCAAAATTGTAATATTACCTGTTGAATTAAATCATTGAAGTTCTAAAAATTGTTGTTTTTTTTAAAATCTCTCTCCACCAACTCCAATTTTCTACACTTGAGATGTACCTAAGTCTCCAAGGCTGACACTTCTGTTTTGAATCTGCTTGGTATCTCTTGGTGGCATTTTCTGACAGAGTTTCTATCTTCCTGCCACTCACTTCCAAGAGGTAAATATTAAAAGGTGTGTTTTACAGGTGGGTGAAGGGAGGTGTTACTTTTTCCTGATCCAGGAAAGCTGGATGAATAATTCATTGGCACCTCATGGAAAGTCCTCTTGGAGACTTCTGCTGGATATGCCTGAGCCGCCCACGCCAAGGAACCTGGGACCTTCCAAACAGTCACTGGGTGCAGTGTCAAAGAACAGTCAATCAATTTCACCAGAAATGTGAAGAGAACAGGTTTTTCATGCCTGTGAGTTGGTAGGGAGCCAAATGTGTGTTGCCATTTGATGGTAAAATCAGTGTACACCTGTTCCGACCAGCTGTCAACATAACCTGTGTCAGAAGCATGTGTCAGAGCTGTGCGGGCCCGAACCGTGAGCCGTGTCTGTGTGACAGTGAGAACAGACAGAAAAAAGGAACTTGGGGACCAGAAGAGGAGGAGCCTGCCATGCCATTTCAGGGACACAGATGTGCGAGGAGTGTGATAAAAGAAGGAAACATCTGAGAGAATCAGCTCAAACAAAACAGCAAATGTCATTTGCATTATGTAATTACGGCCGACCAGTGAGTCCTTTGTAATAACACTCTGCAGGCCAATGGTAAACCCACTGTGAGTGATAAAAAGGCCCCAGCTTGAAAAAAGGTCACTGTGAATTAGTATATATTTGCTGATTAATTCGGGATGCTCTGATCATAAATTTTATAGTCCGGCGGCCCTGGTCTGGAGCAAGGCTGCCTCTTATGAAATTCAAATGGCTTCACTCAGCGGATCTAACATGAGAGTTTGGCATTGTGCTTTGTGGAAAACTTTATCCACCAGACACCACGTATACAGTACATCTAAGCAGGGAGGAGGCCATACGGATTCATGTTTCTGGGGCTACATGCCCTTCTTTATGTGCTCTTTAGCCCTGACTGCACACACAAACATTTAAGCCCTCAGCGTTTCAGATGCTCTAGATGCAAATAGATCAGGAGGTATGGTGCCCTTTTAGTTTGGTATAGCAGAATGAGACTGAATTGCTTACAAATGGATCTGCCTTGATGGTAAGACTTCTATAATTTGAACCTCTGGTGCTTTGGAATATGTGACCTTTTGAATCTGCATGATGGGAACTTCTTGTACCATTTAAGAAAAAAGGGAGCAGATTGTAAAGAAAAAGTCATGTAAATAAAGGGAATGTTAACCTCTCTAAACACAACGATTGGTTGAAGGCTAGCAAACACTTTTCTTCAAGAGACTGACACTCCTGTGAAGAACAACAAACACAGTTCTTACCAATGATCTTTATGGGTTTGTCAAAATCTATCCATGATTCGCTGACATTCCTGTCCTTAATCTATTTACTGATTAAGATTTACTGATTGATCAAGAGATCCAGGCAGAGTGGATTGATAAGCTGGTTGTCACTTCCACGTTCCCTTCTCCATGATTTCCTGAAATTCTCAGAAGGTTTCTACAGGACACAGTATGAAAAGTGTCAAGAATATCGTATTGGAATCTGAAGACTTGGATTTTATTCCAACTCTGCCTCTTACAAGTTGTATGGCCTTGGATTGAGTAATTTAACTTCTCTGGATATCAGTTCTACATTGGTAAAATAAGGGAATTAAATTAAATCACATATAATGTTCCTTTCATCTCTGTATCTAATGTCTCCCTTATCCCTTGTATGATATATGTATAATTTTTACTAAATTTTCTTTTTTTAGTCACTATCATGGCTATATATGCAACATCCATTGTGACAAAGAAAAATAGTTCAGTAAAACCAACCTATATAGTCTGATAATTTATGTGGTATTCCACACTCACAGCTTTCCGTCTCTCTTTATACCTCAGAGCATAAGCTTCACAATTCTTCTCTGGAGGCTAGAAGTGATTGGAGCTTCATTTTAAGCATCTTTGCAGTTATTTTATTATGGTTCCTGTGAAGATGGTTCCCAGGTTCTGCTTACTCAACCCTGCACTGGTTCATACAAGCCTTCCTTCTTAAGATTATGAGCTGAAAAGGATCACAGAGATTGCATAGTCCTCTCTTTACATTAGGATAAGGAAATTCTGATTCTAAATCCTAGGTTCTTTCCACTATGGCATAAGAATGCAAAAATTTCTTGCTTGGTCTACTTAGGGTCTAGAGCTGTAGACCTGGAGTCAGGAAATTCTGAGTTCTAATCTGACCTCCAGTACTTACCAACTGTGTGACCCTGGGTCACACTTAACTTCAGTGTGCTTCAATTGCTTCAACTGTAAAATGAGGACAATTAACATACCTCCCAGAGTTGTGAGGATCAGGTACGATAATGTTTGTAAAGCACTTAGCACAATCCTTGACATCTGGTAAGGGCTCAATAAAATACTTGATCCCTTCCCTTCTTCTGTCTCCTCAACCCCAGGTACTATTTCTCACAAAAGGATTAGGGACTCCTGCTCTCCAGTTTTGTATTGTCCACTAATGTCATCCAGTATTGTCAACAGTGAGAACTGGGGAAAAATAATTCATATGTCTTTAAAAACATTTGATATTGATAAAGTCACATGGGCAACAAGATGGAAGACTAGAAATTTTCTCTGATTCCCATGATCTTTCAGACCTCTCCAAAACAAAAATTATCCAACAAAAATAAAGCAACTTTGGTTCTCTCCAGGGTCTAGAACACCCAAAATCTAAAAGAGGTTAAAATATAACAATTTTAAAAAACCTTGAACTGGTGCTCACTGACTCTGAGCTCATTCAGCACTCCCTTACCACTTCCCACCCAACCTATAGCAAGGTGGCAAAACCAAAGACCCAAGACCTAACCCACACTCTGGTCCCTTCTCTTCCTCCCTCCAGGACTATGAAGACCAGGCCTCCAAGCTGTGGAAGTTTGCTCCAGGACATCTAGTGCTGAGAAAAGTAGCACACTAGAAGGCTCTTGGAAACAAAAGCATGCCAGGGGACCAAGACAGACAGTTAATGCTTCAGCAGACAAACCCATAGCAACAAAG
This sequence comes from Potorous gilbertii, assembly GCA_028658325.1. Lineage (NCBI taxonomy): Eukaryota > Metazoa > Chordata > Mammalia > Diprotodontia > Potoroidae > Potorous > Potorous gilbertii. The sequence goes on from CM053771.1 coordinate 255,924,631, forward strand.
CTCTGAAGTCAGTGCCAAAGCAGATAACCCAATAGCACCACTGCTTCAAAACTCCAAAGTTTCAGTACCAGAGGAGACTTGCAAAAGCACAATAGCTCTCTGAACTGCTTGTGTCAGTCCAGAAAACTGAGGAGCAGAGCGAATGGGACAGAACACCGTATGTATGTTGGGGGAGGGAGGTATTGTACAACACCCCACTAAGCCTGAAGGAAAGAAGTCAACATCTAGCTGGGGCCAATTTTGTCCACCCACAAGTCACTTGGAGACAGAGACCAAAGCTGATAAACCATGAATTATCCAGTGTGAGAAGAGGCTGAGACACTGAGACCCAGCACCCAAGGAAGCACCATCAGAGAGAAGACAGTCAGAGAGTAAACAGTAGTAGAAAATGAGAGAAAAATACCCACTTAAATTATCAAAGATCTCAGGGGAAAAAATTCAAAGACTTTGTCCATAAACAGATAAATCAATACTATAGTTCTTTCCATTATTGTTATTGATCTATCTTATGTGCAAACTTTGAATTCTTTTCCCTGAGATCTTTGATAATTTCAGTGATTTTTCTCCCTTATTTTCTACTGCTATTCACTTTCTGACTCTTTCCCCTCTGATAGTGGTTTCCTTGAGAGCTGGGTTCTAAGGTAACTTACACCAACAACAGAGAGAACAGTGAGAAATTTCTTTCTAAATGTACACAAGAAGACGGGTGAAAGTGATAGTCTAGTAAGGTCATGGTGAAGATGCGGGCATGTAGCATCATAGATGGAATCTGGTGACACTTTACCAATAGGTGAATCAAAGCTTTGTTTTTTGGCACTATAACACAGCATGAGGGGGTCCACGAAAGGGTGGGGTAGTAGGTGAATAAAGAGGACTATGTGATGCATGAGGGTCAAATCTTGGGCTAGCAATGAGAGGAAGGTGACCTCCGTGGTCTCAGAAAGAGAGGATCCTATAGGAGAGAGTGAAGAGAAGGGGAGAAGCATTGAAAAGGGAGAAGGAAGGAGGCCTTATTTTGCTGGTAAAATGAGGTTCTACAGATGAAAACTCCTTTGGGTGAAGAGAGATGTTTTATGAATGGAGATGGGGACCTTATGCTGGGTGGTCTGGGGAAATTGGTGCTTGCAAAGTCCATTTGTCCTACATTGGGAGAAGGGGAATTATAACTCCTGATGGCAACTGGCACCTGAGAGAGTGGGAGTGCATGGACACAGAGTAGAGTTTTTGAGATAAACAGGGGGGAAAAGGTAATGGAAAAGAATATGGATTTGTGGTGGGCTGCATAATCAGGTATGTTATAGGGATAGGGAGCTACCATGGGGAAATGTCCTCTCTGATAACTGCAAAAATTGGCATTGTTCTTTAAAGTGAGACAATGAAAAAGGGTAATCTGTAGAGCAATCTCTAAAAGGCAGTGGAAGAAGCTGTCATTTTTGCCAATTAGCATAGTTTCGAGTGAAGCCTCAGAGTTGTTTTGATTTACATTTCTCTTACTATTAGTGATTTGGATCATACTTTCATGTGGTTGTGAATAATTCATCTCATACCCTCATCTCTGTGCTTGTATTCTCATAGATCCCCCCTAGTTAAAATGAGCATTTTTCTTTTGCCTAAACAATCCATCTGCCAACTTTACTTTCCAAATACGCTTCATTGGTACCCTATGGTCTAAGGGATGTTGCAAAGAAAGGGTTTTGTGACCTTTAACTGCTACGTGTGAGTAACATTTTTTCTATTGTTATCATGTGATCCAGCCTTTAATTACATTTGATTTTTATTGATGTCTACATTTTATGTGCATTTTATGTGGTTGACCCTCCATTCTCTACACAGATTATAGATTCCTGGAAGTCAAAAATGATGTCTCTAATTCATCCACAGCACCTAATGTAGAGTTGGGAAAGCTGTATGGATATCTGCTTGTTCACATTGATTGATCATCTACAACTACTACTACTACTACTACTACTACTAGATAACATTTATATAGTGCTTTAAGATTTGCAAAGCACTTTACATATGTTATCTCAGAGTCTGAGAGGGGTTGAGTGATTTGCCCAGGGTAGCTATTAAGTGTCAGAGACAGGATTTGAACTCATGCCTGCCTAACCCCAAGTCCAGTGGTCTAATATGCTACCTAGAGGATTCTTTTTTATTAAAATCTAATAATTTTTAAAAAGGAGAGGGTCAGGATAGATCTGAAATGTAGGACCAGATTGAAGGGAATGTGATGGGAACAAACACTAAAACAAAGACAACCTTGCCTAGGGCTGTAATATAGACCTTTTTCCCCTAAGCTCCCCAGTTATTTTTATTATAGTCAGCATTCTAGACATGGAAGGCTTTTGTTTTTCACTTGTTTCAGTTAAGTCTGATTCTTTGTGACCCCATTTGGAGTTTTCTTGGCAAAGATAGTGGAGGGGTTTACCATGTCCTTGTCCGGCTAGTAGGCTCTACTTAGGTCATAATAGTGAGGGTCAACAAATTTTCTGGCCATAGCCAAGTTAATCTGATGTTAAACATAACAAACTAACAAAACAGTTAAAGGTTAAAAAAAAAAGTGATGTGTGTGCGTGCATGCATGTATGTGTGTGTGTGTGTGTGTGTGTGTGTGTGTGTGGTGAGAGAGTAGAGAGCAAAGGTCAATTTTCTTAGCAGTGATTTCTTGTTATTCCTTCAGAATTGATTTGTTGCCTGGATTCAATTACTCTTGACTTGGCCCTCAATAAAAACACCTATTTAGACCCAGCTAGAAAAATCACTTTGACCTCATATCATAGTAAAAACAAATAACTAAATAACCCAAGAACAATTTACTTAAAATAATAAGAATTTTGATATCAAGAAAATACATCGAGTACTTTCAAAATCTGTACCTCCAACAAAGTAATTTTTCTTCTTCCAATTTCCAGGGACACAAGATTAAGTCCAGTTTGGCCCCAGCCCCTGTACTAAGCTCAGTCTAGGAAATCTGGAAATGGTGGGGTAATAACCATCACCACAGGAAGGAACTATGAGCCTGATCTTAGGGATGTGGCTCTTTAAAGTTATTTGGGCTACATTGGGATTGTATCTTCACATCTTACCAACAAAAACATGTTTTTTGGAAAGGAGAACATAGGACTGAAATTGTATCAGTTGAATGTGTTTCATCTTAATAATCAAACCAGTCATATTGTTTGATTTTACTTGTACCCATTATGATGCCAATAATTTTCTGGAATACAAGAACTACTTGGGCAAAAGTAGGTCAGAGGATTTTCGAGTCAGAAGACCTTACAGCTAGTCCAACCTTTCTTTCAGGACAGAATTCCCTTTCAGTGAAACCTTGAAACATGATTATCTAGGCTCCCTTTAGTGAGGCTTTCGTCTCCCTTTATTTAGCCTCTTCCAAGTGAAAGACAAGTTGATGTCTTTCAAGACAATCCGTTCCATTGTTTATTAATTTAAGTTGACCTAACGTTCTTTCCTGTGTTAAGGAGAAATATGATTCCCTGGAATGTCCTTGTTGTCAAGATCAAGGCAAACAAATGTATCTCTTCTGACTACCATGTCTTCCATTAATTTTTTTCACCCCCCCCCAGGTTGAATCTCTATTGTTTTCAAACCCTTCACTATCTTTGTCTCCCACCTTATATATACTCTGTTTTATTGATTTTCCTCTTGAAATGTAGTGCCTAGAACTAGACACAATACCTCAAGAGAAATCTAACTAGTGTATAATTCTGAAAATTGTGTCTGTGTGAATTGATGATTTTTCTTTCTAGTAATGTAGCCTAAGGTCATGTAGGTTTTTAAATTTAAATGAAAAAAAACTTTTTAGCAGACTCCTTTGACTATTAGATTTTCTTAAACCTTCATGGTTCATTTCAGGCATGCCCCAGATATGGTTGCTTTCATCAACATTATTCTACAATGACATTGCTAATGCACTGTAAGTTCTAACAGTTATTCCCCACTTGTTTTGTTACATGAACCCCTTTCAACAGCAACAAAATGCATTGTGAACCCCCAGAACAATATTATTCATACAATTTTACACTTATTTATTACTTAAGGTGCCATTAAAGAATTTTTAGCTTGAAGTCTTTGGACCATGTTGCAAAACACTGTATAGAAACCTCTGTTCTAACACAACATAGCCAAACTCTTGTAATGGTGAGTAATCTAAGAAGATAAAAATATTCTCTTACCTCTCATTGGCAAGAAAATGGACTCAGAACCAGACTCAATACTTTAAAACTCAAGTCAGTCAAAAAGCATCAACTGGCCAGGCCCAGGGAGATAGCAGCTAAAAGCAAGAGGGGTCCTTCCAAAAGTAGGCCTCCAATTTTCTCCCTACAGCTGACCCCACTTTGACTTTCATTGATCCACTGAACCTGTGTGCCCTACCTATAATGATGTTACTTAACACTATGTTTGCATGGAACCAATGAACATGATGAGAGTGGGGATGGAGAGAATCTATAATTCTAATACCCAGATATAAGTATATAAAGCTACTTCAAGCACCCTTACCTATCTTTCCTATTGCCTGCTGAGGTCTCGATAATTATAAGAAAGGTTAACTCAGTGGTCAAACTGTTTTGCTCAATTTTTCTTAGAAGGTATATGGAATAAGTGAGTGAGCCCCTGTCTTCAGTATCAACAGTAGATTACAAAACAATCTGGAGACTGAAAGTAAATTGTGTCAATTTTTGTGTAACAGCAAAAATTGTCATTTAAATAGTTCAATTCTCTTCTTCCCTCTTCTGTTTTTTTTTCTCTTAGCCTTAGAACTCATGATAAACTAAAGTGTCTTAGACAAGATTTGTGATTGGGTGACCCATTGGTAGTTTCCTAGAGAAAGTGAAGACTATAGCTTTCCCAATTCAAAAAGGGATTTCCCTTTCATTCTTTCTGTCTGTTGACCTTCTTACTTACAGTGGTTTCTAAAAATAAGCTGAAAGGACAATATCACTAATTCAAGTTTTTTAAATTGTTTTTCATCAGTGAGGATGAATTACTCTGAACTATCCATACTCTTTGCCTTTATCCCTCTTGTGACCACTGGTACACATCTGTCAGACAATTAATGAGAAGTAAGAGACACTTAGTGGTTGAAAAATAACACTTTTCTCTGTATGAAACTGACTATACAGGGATTGAACCAGTGCTGTGCTAGAGCTGGCTTGTACGGGTTTTAGAGCTGATTGTTAGATTTGCAGTGTAAACATTTATGTATCAGTGGCAAATGTGCCAAAACAATATTTGATTTATTGTTTTGCTCTCTGTTTAAATTTAGGAAAGTAATGGAGAAAAAGTTACTAGTACAGATGAAACTTTAAAAGTATGTACATTTTCCTCCTGAGAGCTGGTTGTTAAACATTTTTCTCCTTAGATTGCATCTAGCATGATCTTACTGGCAGAATACTCTATGACACTAAGCTCACTAGTCCCTGGTTTCATAACCCAGCATGTTTTCATTAAAGTCTGCCAAGAAACCTATCCTTATCAGCAGCCAGCTTAGTATAGGAGGGAGGCAGAGGAATTTAATGGAAAGGACATGAGGAAAACCTGCAGAGTTCCTGTGTGAGGATCCTGCCTCAAGGACACCAGCTGCAAGGACATTTAGAAACCTGCTTGACCTCTTTGGGCCTCTATGTCTTTGTCTATAAGATGGGAATCATGATGTCTGTAGTGTATACCTCATGCAGTTATTGTAAGGATGAAGTGAGATAAATGTAAAGCTCTTTGCAGACCTTAAAATACACTATAAGTGTTAGAAGTTCTAATTATTAAATTAAGTGCAAATATACATAGAGTATGGAGATATGATTTACCTTTGGATGGTCCTTGGTAAAGCTTATTTTGGATATTTCAGTGGCCATAATTGATGATGGGAAACACCATTGTCAACCCATTCATTCAACATGGATTAAATACCTGCTTCATGCAAAACAATCTGCTAGGCCCTTTGACATGGGCCCTGCCCTCAAGTAGGTTACTAGTCTAGCACAGTGGACAAGGCATGTACATAAATAACTAAAACATAAGAATATGCTTCTTGTAGGCCTTACCAAGATGTTATGGGAATTCAGGGCAAGGAGTGAACACTTCTGGCTGGGCATAGGGGGAACCTAAACCTCAACTAGGTCCTTCCGTAACATGGGCCAATATGAATTTCTACCCACAAACCCACATATTGGGACCTCTGGTCCAACCACATAAAATTATCTGTAGGAAAAAAAATGGCATTATTAGGAAAATGGAAACTTGTAATGTATTACTTTTCTTTTCATGGTTTTCCCAAATTGCTGACCTAGTTTCTGATTCATGGGGCTCTGCCAGAGAAAAGAAGAATTAGTTTAAACACATATACAATTTTTTCAATAGGTTTTATGCCATGTAGTTTTCCAAAAACTGGTCAAAATCTACTTTGTGTTGGTCTTCTTGTAAATTCCCCCTCCTTCACCCTAGCCTGCCCGTCCAGGCCAGATCCCATACAGGGGACCCAGCAGGAAAAGGGGCCATTAGAAGCCCTTCTCTGCAACCTTTCTACCAATACCACTTCTCCTTTGTTCCCCCTGGCTGGACGCTGATGCCCCATTTCCCCTCCTCTGGGAAAAATAGTTTCTACATTCCTTTTGGAAAACTTCTTTTCAATGGCCATGGACCCTCTATTTGACTACAATTTGTAGGATGGGCATGGTGGTTCACACTATTTGGATTAGCATGGAATTACTATCTACACTTCTTGTTAAAATGGAAGAGCACCAAACCTTATTATTTGATCATCTAAGTTCCCAGATTTTATTTATGATTCAATAGTTTCTTTCTTCCAGAATTAACTATGTAATTGCTGTTTCTCTATTTCTCTTTCCTCTTTGTTGACATCCAATTATATGTATACACATTGTAAACTGTAACACTTGCAGCCCCATCCCTCTCTGTCTTTACAAGTCACTAAATTCTTTGGCCATTCTAGAGGGAAAGCAATTCTTCCTCATTGTGAGAATAGTCTGTTTACTCAGAATGGCTGAGCCAATAACTGACTATGATGTACATGACGACTAACCTATTGGTCAGGTCCTTCTTCTGTTCCTAAGCACTTAAGAGACAAAATTAATCTCCCTCATTTTATTCCAAAAACAACCAAAGTAGATATATTCAGGAGTCAGCAAGGTAGATGTATAGGCAGATAGAATTAGACTTTGTGAGTTAAGGGGCTTCCCTTGTTTTATTTCTTATTCACAGTGTTTGAAATTTAACCATTAGGCACTCTACAGGACTCTTCAAGAGACTACAGTTACAGTGAGGAAAGATACTTGGTCCTTTGGAAGTCAAAACTTTAGCTGGTTATTTTGTACATTTGGATTGAGTAAATTACAGTAGGCAAAAAGACACAGAAAGGGGAAGTTAGACGCTACCAGCAACAAACCTTAAAGAACTCATCTCCAGAATCTGAAACACAGAAAAATATACCCCAAAGAATTTTGTTTTGATTTGCAAAGACTAGATATTTAACCAGGAGAAGAGTCTAGGTCATTATTCAATGGAATCCCCTTATCACCTTGATGAGCATATAGGGTGATAAGTCTTTTGCGTTGTATTTTTTATTGTATTGTCCTAGAGAAGATATTCTCCTGGGCATTTTCTGAAGACACAATTTTGCTAACTTGTGATGTCCTACAAATAAAGTGACTGGTTTGAACTGCAGTGTTTGAAGAAAGCTAAAAGGATCTACTGTCTCTTTTCATTTCTTCCAGAGACATCCTGAGATTGCAAAAGAGCCAAGAGCTAATTTGGTGTTTTTGTTTTCTAGATGTGTACTTTCCTTCTCTTGAAATACCTGGGAGGAAGTTGTTCTTATCAAGTTGTTCTAATTCTCCATGACCCCATCTGGGGTTTTCTTGGCAAAGATACTGAAGTGCTTTGCCATTTCCTTCCTCAACTCATTTTACAGATGAGAAAACTGAGGCAAACAGGGTTAAATGACTTGCCAGAATCACACAGTTATTAAGTATCTGAGGCTAGATTTGAACTCATGAAGAGGAGTCTTTCTGACTACTCTATCCACTAAGTCATAATCCAGGTGAATGACACTGTGACATGTAGGTCCATACATAGAGGACAACATGGTCCAAAGATTCCATTAAGAAATGGTAGAAGAGGAGCCAAGATGGCTGAATAGAAAGATTCACAATATGCTAGCTCAGAACCCACAGCTCATAAATTACCTGTAAAATGGAACTCCCAACAAATTCTGGAGCAGTGGAAGCCGCACAACAACAGATTGGAGGAGATTTCTGTTCCAGAGAGCCCTGAAAAACTGGCACCAAAGGTCCATTGCACACCAGACCTGGACCAGAGCCCAGCCCTGCCCTGACCGCATGGCCACCAGAGGAACAGATCTGAGCAGGCTTCAGGAACGGAATCTCTGGCTGCCGTGAAGGTCCCTCCACCCACAGGTGCTACAGGTCAGTGAGAAAGACTTCTGGCTGGCTGAGAAGGGAGTGGGGGTATCTCCATAACTCAGGCCCTCTCAGAAGGCAGCAGCAGAGGCAGCAGCTGACCGGGGCTCCCAAAGCAGGCAGGAGCTCAGATCCATTGTTGAAGGTCTCCACATAAACCCC
>CM053771.1:255933745-255973603 GCA_028658325.1 Potorous gilbertii
TTAGGAACGTCAGAGTCACCTTAGACTCTCCCTAACCCCTTAGACAACTGGCTGCAAAGTCTATTGATTCTACTTCCATGTCTCTTCCATATCATCTCTTTTCTCCACTCACACTGACCACCTTCGCCTGGTTCACCTTTCACTCTGTCCACACTCTGCAGAATCTATGTCCTTCAATTCTTTTAGCATCTGTGGTCATGTTTGTAGGCACCTCTTCAGTGATCTAGAACAGAACTATTCTACGATTTAGATGATCTTTCAGAAAGATTCATCATCTGCATATGAAGAATTCGAAGTATGGATCATAGGACTGCAAATCTGGAGCTGAAAGGGACTTCAGAATCCAGCTCCTGTATTTTACAGATGAGGAACTTGAGGCCCAGAGAGCTTAAATTACTTGCCTTAGGTAGGAATTAAGTCAAAGTCCTCTGACTCCATAGAAGACACATGAATTGATGCCAAATGGAGTAAGCAGAATCAAGAAAATGACATACATGTTGACTAAAACAGTACAAATGGGAAAGGGGCTCCTAGGTGGTACAGTGTGTAGAGCACCGGTGCAGGAGTCAAGAGGACCTGAGTTCAGATCTCACCTCAGACACTTGACTTTCACTAGCTGTGTGACCTTGGGCAAGTCACTTAACCCCAATTGCCTCATCCTGGGTCATCTCCAGTCATCCTGACGAATATCTGGTCACTGGATTCAGATGGCACAGGAGGAGAAGTGAGGCTGGTGACCTGCACAGCCCTCCCTCACTTAAAACAATGTCAAGTGCAAGTCATGTCATTATTTCTCTGATGGCATGGTCTTTTTTAGCAACGAAGGAAGAACACACACAAATGGGAAACAAACAAAAATAAAACAAGAAATTGAATGCTGTGTAACTATGGGATCAAGCTTATCCCCTGAGAAGAAGTAAGACAATGCAGCTTTCCCAATGCCTTGCAGATGTGGGCACCATGACTGTGGAATGTTGCATACAGAGTCAGATTTGGTCGATGAACTGTTTAGTTTTGTTAACCTGCTTTTCCTCTATCTTTCTTTTTGTGTTCTTTGTTACAAAGGATAGCTCTCCAGGTAGGGGTGGAAGGAGGAGGGATACATTTGAAAAAACCAAATGTAAAAAGCAAACGATATCAATTTTATTTTAAAGGAAAGATTCCTCATTCTGAGTCTAATCTGTTAATGAACCTCTCTGAATTCAGCTAATCTGAGAATTGGATTCTGTCTCTCAGTGACCTACACTCAAAGCTTTTCCATCTTAGCAGGATCTGGCAGAGCCTATATTCTACTGGCATACCCCTGGAGAACCAAGGATTATCTAGCCTTCAGGATGAGGTATCTTGAGAGAACTTTACACAACAGGCATCAATAACTCCCCTGGGAACAAATTTATGTGTAATGACTGCTAATAATACCATATATTAAGTAGATGACTTTTCTAAAGAATTTTCATATATATATTATCTCATATTAACTTCCTAGTGATCCTGTCAGGCATGTAGGACAAGTATAATTATCTCCAGTTGAGAGATGAGGATGTGAAAGCACAGCTGACTAAAGTAAAGTAGTCCTGGACTGGATATCAAGAGACCTGAGTCCTGGCTTTGGCCCTGTGACTTGGTACAATTCATTTCCCCTTTTATTGAATCTCATTTTCTTTTTCTGTAAAACAAATCTTTAGAGTTTCTTCAGCACTCAACTTTCTGATATCTATTGAGGGCACACCTTACTCCTACTTGCCATGCTGGACACCTTTGATTCTACCTTACCTCCCCAAACTGATCACTTTCAAGGTCCTGTCAATTCTGCCTTCATATCTATTGCAATGACCTCCTAAATGATCCCCCTGCCCCCAGGCTTTCTACATGCCAACCTATCCTCATAGATGTTGAGATAATTTTCCTAAGAAATGCTTTTGATCATGTCCCTCCCTTGCTCAAAAGTTGTCTGTGGTTTCTGATTACCTCTCTGGTAAAATATGAAGTCCTTTGCCTAACATTTAAAGTTGACCACTAATGACCTTTTCTGCCTTATTTCACAATACCTTCTCACCATGTGTTCTGTAAACTAACCAAAGTGATTTCCTAGCTATTCTCTGAAATCATGAGCAGACTATCCCCCTCCCCCAATTCCTAGCAGCTAGATGGCACAGTAGAGTGCTGGACCTGAAGTTAGGAAGACCTGAAATAAAATCTGGCTTCAGATAATTACTAGCCGTGTGACCTAGAACAAGTCACTTAACCACCGTCTGCATCAGTTCCTTCAGCTGTAAAACATGGATAACAATAGCACTTACCTCATAAGATTATTGTGAAGCTCAAATTAGAGAATATTTGTCATTAGATTAGCAGATAATATAGGGCTTAATAAGTGCATGCTTCCTCCCCCGCCATTCTTTTAGAATTCTCTTCCTTCAAGATTCTACTCAACTATTGTCTTCTCTGTGTAGCCTTCTCTGATCATCCAAATTTAGAACATCTTTCTCTTCCTAGGGTACACTTTCTAGATCATTCCATTGCCCCCGCCATTCCTTGCTTTGTGTTATGCTCATCTGTGTACATGTTCTATTTCTACCCTTTTCTAACCCCAACAGAACATTAATATTTTAAAGGCAAGTGTGTCCTCTTTAAAAAAAAAATGAACTGAAGACACGTTTGTTAAATTAACTAATAATGAAGAATGAGGCTGGGGAAGGTGACACTTCAGCATTTGGACTTCCAGAGCTTAGCACAACTGAGTTCTCCCTTCCAACCCTTGAGGCAGAAAGGATATAAGAAATACATAGAAAAATGTCTGGATTTGGGGCCCCAAGATGCATGTCTGTATCATGGCTCTGGAACACACTAGCTACAGGACCTGGGACAAATCACTTCATCTCTGCAGGCTCCACTTTCCTCATTTGTAAGACTACTCTAGATGATTTCTAAGAGTCTTATTTCTCCAAATATTCTCCGATTCTACGACTGAGTAACTTGGATAAAGTCACACCCAGAAAATTTGTAGATAGGCAGGACTTAAAATTAAGTTTTCTGGAAAGATGATGTGGAAGAAACAGGCTTAGACTTGAATTCAACTTCAAATGCATATGAGCAAGTCAACCTCTCTGAGCCTTGTTTCCTTGTGAGGATAGCAATAGCAACTGATTATATGATTGGCAACAAAAAAAGTCAAAGAATTTATTAATCATTTACCACGTGCCAGATATTTTACTAAGCACTGGAAATAGCAAAAACATTCTGCCCTCAAGGAGCTCATCTTCTAATAGAGGAGACAATGTGCAAACATCGGTATATACAAAACATACCCCAGGTAAAGTGGAGATGACCTCCAAGGGAAGGCACTGGCATTGGTAGGAATTGGAAAAGTTTCCTTGCAAATGTAGGATTTGAGCAGAGACCTGAAGGAAGTCAAGAGGCAGGCATTTCAGGCATGGGGATGGCCATTGACAAGGCTGGAATTTGGGAGATAGGATGATGTGTGAGAAGAAAAGCAAGGTCAGAGTCACTAGCTCCTAGAGCAAGTGAAGGGGAGTAAGGTTTAAGAAGCATGGAAAGATAAGAATGAGGCAGGTTGCTATGACAATAAACTGAGAAAATGTAGCATAGTTCCTGGCACCCAGTAGGTGTTTAATAAATGTTTCTTGATTAAGAATATATGCAAATGTTTTACACTTTCACACTTTTGTTACATGGATGTCACCTATAATTTTCATCATTGTTATTACTCCAGGGGCTCATTCCACCATTTGGAAGCTCCGTAGGCATTATAAAAAATAAAAAAACACTTGCAAGTCACATTCTTTTCTGTTTTGCCCAGAATAAGCAGCTTGTTTAGGCTAGCACCCACCTACATGCCTGCCCAAGGAACCCCATCGTTACTTCCTCCAGGGCAGTTTTGTGCTCCCTTCAGAGTCTGAATCTCGCCAGCCTCTGACTATTCCCACCAAGAATGTGTTGGAACCAGCAAGTGGTTTCTCCTGTCACAGAGGCAAAGGCCAGAGATTCAGGATGAAGCATGGCGAGAAGAAATTTGCAAAGGAAAAATGGGGGGCCTTCTCCTCCCCCGATGAAGTATTGCAACTGGCCTTGTCAGCTTGGTATTTGAAAGAAGTGGGTCAGGCAGACAGGGCTGGATAAATCATGGCAATTTGAAATGTCATTTTGCTCTCCTATCGTGTTTGAATTTCTTCCATATTACAATAGATCTTCTCTCCTAGCCCAGGCTAAATTGAATCCCGCCTTCTCTGTTGTTGGAGGAGCTCCGGCTAAAGTTTCTGGTGCTCTAAGGTTTGGATCTTTCCCAAAACCCCTCTCCCTCCATCCATCCCCCTCATCTTGCCTCCCCATTCTTTTGCCACTCACAGGGAGGAGGGATTCTGAGTTCTTACCAGTTTCCAAAACATCTGCTTTCGCTATTTGGCGTAGCGTGGGGTTGGGGTGGCTGGGGATTTGATTGGCCTCTGAGGACTTATTATATTTGATACATTGTGTGTCTGATTTGGGATCCCCTTCTCTTATTTGTCCCCTAGTTGCATATGGAGACACAGTGTTATATTCTTAGCAAATTTTGTTCCAAGGCCTAGTTATGGGAATTAATTGTCCTTTTTGCTTATGTCCCCAGATACTTCAATGTTCTTGCTCTCACCTCTTAATAAACACAAAATGCCAGCAGCTTCTGTGGTCTTAAGCGGCTTCTGAGTTCAGTGGGAGACATGGGTAACAGCCCACATTGCTGATTTACAAACTGTCCCTTCACACATAATTAGGGCCAACATTCCTGAGCACATTCTAGCTACATGCGTACTTTGGCTAGACCCACCTCTATGCAAAAAGCAATGAACTGACCCCTGGAAAATATGCCTATTCCGGGTCATGCATACAATTGTCTCCAGGCCAAATTAATGAGCCCTCCCTTCCTCCCCTTCACTGGGATGCCCCTTTTCATTATTCTGCACATACTTACTCTTTCTTTAGGACCATCACAAGTCCTTGTTTCTTCAAAGGGACCTCTCTAATTATCTCAGTTTGTAGTGATCTTTCCTGTCTCTGAAATCGTGTAGCACTTGTCCACAATGCACATTTGAACCTTTCAGTTTAAGCCAAATTCATATTTCATTGCTGCAATACTTGATGTTTCACCCTTATATTGTTGCTGTATTACAACCAAGTCCTTCCAAAGCTCTCTGACACCCTCCGTAGTGTTATTCAGTCAATCATTCATTTATAACACTTACAATATTGATCTTAGGCTATTCATTGTAAAATGTGGGAGTTGGCCGACCCTAGATAGTCACTAAGGTCCTATGTAGTTTTAAATACTATCATCCAAAACCTTCATAATATTGTTTCACCTAGCATTTTCTTTTCAGAATGCCAATTAATGAAAGTAAACAAGATTTACCTAAAATAGTTGTGAAGTAGATATGTGTGTGTATGCTCTTAAGTACCTACTATGCACCAGGTACTGTGTGTACTAAGTACTGGGAATATAAACATAAATAAAAACAAAGACAATCTCTGCCCTCCAGGAGCTTCCTATCTAATGGAAGAAGACCACACTAAAGGAAGCTGGAAAATGGGGGCTAGAGGAGAGTGTAGAGAGATGGATGGTATGATGGATTTCCAAAGAAGTCCAGAAGCAATTAGCTCACAGGAAATTAAGAGAAAAACTGTGCTGTTTTCCCCCATTTTAAATTGAGACCTTGGAGCCCAGGGCCCTGTCCTTTAATCAAAGAGTCTTGTCACAGGAGCAAAGGGTCCTGAGAAGATACAAGTTTCAGGCAGATTCAATCTTGTAGCTATAATGGAGAGCAAAGTAGGATCTTTTGCTGTTTTTGTTTTAGTATAATCAAGTGTCTCTGATTGAATAATGTGATTAGAGAAGATCTTTCCCACCCATTAATGGGCCTGGAAAGATGTGTAGGAAGGCCTACATCTTTTGTTAAGGAGACACTGGTTCTCCAGGGTTGTGACGCTCTCTAGTTCTAAAAAGTGCATAAAAGACTCTGAGATGAAATTTTACTTTGGGGCTTAAGTTTTGGAAGAAGTTTTGTGTGCCAAATTAGATTTTGGGAAGTAGCTAAGTAGCTCCCCAACTTCGAAAACTCATACGTTGGTGCTTCCCTCTCTGCTAACTATGTATATATGTAATGGTCAGACAGTTGGATCTGTCTGTTGATCTATGATGTATGTATTGCTTATGTCAGACAGTTGGAGGCCTGTCTGTTGATTTTGATTTCTCTGTATTTTCTCTGCAGTTCAGAGTGCTGACTTTCCCCCCTGAACTAAGAGAATGATATATGTATTGATTAAGTGATTGTTGACCCCTCAAAAGTTGCCTTTCCTTTTAGAGAGCAGATCTAAGAAACTGTGATAGCAGGCCCCCCTGAGTATGTTGAGGTGCTTGCTTTTACAGTAGCATAACACAATTTCTCAGTGATAACATTCCAGGAGAAGGGAGACATGATGGAGAATTCCAAAAAAAGTCCAGGAGTAATGTAGCTTGTGGTAAACAGAGAAAAACAGCCCTCCCTCTTCTTTACATAGAGGTCCTGGAGCATATCTTATGTCCTTAACTAAACTGCAAATTTCCAGAAGATAAGGATAATATCATATGCTTCTTCATATCCCAAAAATGCCTTGAATGGTAAATCACCAATGAAGATGTCTGTGTTCAGGGAGGACTAACACCTCTGGTGTGTGGGCTTGCTAAGCCCTTTTCAGGGCTACTCTTCCACTTTTGGTGTCTGCTTGTCACCCAGCTCTCACCTGCAGTTCCAAGAAGCTATAGCATGCACTTCAGTCACACTAGGTAGAACCATCTTAGCAAATAGGCTAAACCAGGTTGAGGGTAACCAACAAGCCACAAATTGTTGGTGAGTTAGGAGGACCTCTACCCTAAGCACGTGAAGACTTCACCTAGTGAAATGAGTAGATGAGAACAATATTTCCCAATGGCCATGAAGGTGGCTGAAGCAGATGCTATGTGGTGCTTACAGCTAGGTCAGATCTTGAAGATGGCCAAGGTCACCCTGGTCATTGTCAGTTGTTCTGACTTTTGTCTTGCCACATCAATAAAGAGTTGATAACTCTTCAAGAGTGAGGCTGATGACTTTGCCCAGCTCTGGCGCACTTAAATCCAATTTATGCACAAGTCAACACATCAGCTTGTCATTAGTCCTCTTCAGAAATGAAGGATGAACAGCAGCTGATAAATACGTGGATTTAATTGATTTGACTAAGAACTAGAAGTCCTGGTTCTAGTTTCATATCTGCCATTAACTTGGCTTAATCTTAGGCAACTCACTTAAGTCCCTTAGTGCTACAGTTTTTTCATTTATAAACTGGGAACTTGCAGAGACTTTGTGAGGAAAAGATGAACAAGTATATGTGTGTGTGTGTTCGTCCTTCACTGCCAAAGAAGACCATGCCATCAGAGAAATGTTGACATGATTGTACTTGACTTCGTTTTGAGGGAGGTAGGCCTGCACAACTCACCAGCCTCACTTCTCCTCCAGAGCCATCTGAATTCAGTGACCACATATTCATCAGGATGACTGGAGATGACTCAGGATGAAGCAATAGGGGTTAAGTGACTTGCCCAAGGTCACATAGTGAGTGTCAAGTGTTTGAGGTCAGATTTGAACTCAGGTCCTCCTGATTCCTACACTGGTGCTCTATCCAGTGCAAAAAGCTTTTAAAAGTATAAAGAATGATGCTGTAATTAAGTAATATGAGATATTCTTTTTGCAGGAAATTGAAAACTGGTGAGAAGGGACCACTTGGCCACCTAAGTGCTTTAAGTTAGTCACGATGCTTCTCACTCATTCAGGGAGTGTTAAAATGTTTGCAGAATGGAGTTAGAGAAACAATGAGGTTGAGAGCATGACTTAGCAAACAGTAAGTAATCAATAATAAATCTCTATGACTAGAAGGAAAGATAGTGAGTTCAACCCTTGATTTTATTTTTATATCACTTTATATGTTTTTATATCACCTGTGACAAAAAGGAAAAGAAAAAGGAAAGGAAAGTGACTCCAACTGAATTTGTCTTCTACTTCTATGAAGAAGGGAGGGAGGAAAATTTTCCTGTGTCTTCTTCTGAGACAAGATGAATTATTACAAACACAGCATTCAGTTGTTTTCATTTTTCTTCTTTCAATTGAAATTGTTATATTTATGGAATCTATTGCATCAGTTCATGTGTCTTCCAGAGTTTCTTTGAATTATTCATATTTATCATTTCCTATAGCAAAGCAATATTCTATTATATTCTTGTATCACAATTTGTTCAGCACAGAAATTCTTAACCTGGTATCCAGAGATTTATATGGATAGATTTCAGGGAATCTGTGAATTTTGATGGGGAAAAAAATCACAT
Source organism: Potorous gilbertii (assembly GCA_028658325.1). Classification (NCBI taxonomy): domain Eukaryota; kingdom Metazoa; phylum Chordata; class Mammalia; order Diprotodontia; family Potoroidae; genus Potorous; species Potorous gilbertii. Next base: position 255,942,129 of record CM053771.1, read on the forward strand.
CATCATTTTCATAACCTCTAACTGATGAAACTATATATGAATATATTTGTAAAGGTATAAATAATATATAAACAAAATATATAAATATATTTTACTCCATAATTGAAGGACATGCTAAATTTCAGTTAGAGGGCATGAAAATGATTAATATTTCCCATATATATGTGCATTTATGTTTGTATGTGTGTTTGTGTGTGTCTGTGTATAATGAGCCCATGGGTTTCAACAGACTCCTAAAGGGGCCCATCACACCAAAAGGTTAAGAACTCGTAGTTTAGCCATTTCTAGCTGGACATCTGCTTTATTTCAAGTTCTTTAATACTATATCCATATATAAACACATATATACAGGCACGTGTGTATATACATGCACATGTGTATATACAGGTATGTATATATGTAGGCAAATGCATACATAGCTGTGTATACATATGTATGTATGCACACACATATAAATAATCTTTCTATCACTGATCTCCTTGGTGTGTTTTCCTACCAGTGAAATCTCTGAGTCAAAGGGTATGTCTATTGGACATTTCCAACTAGAGGTCTTATAGGCATCTTGAATCTGACATATCCGGAATTCAATTTATTATTACCTACTCACCCTTTTTCCTAACTTCCCTATTTCTATCAAGGGCTCTACCACCCTTTTAGACAATCAGATCTTCAACCTGAGTCATCCTCAACTCATTATTGTCCCTTGTCTCTCCATATTCAATTAGTTGCCAAGCCTAGTTGATTCTACACCCTCAGTTTCTCTTTTACTGTCCCCTTCTCTAAACTCATGTTACAATGACCACAGATCAGTCCTTTATCGCCATGCACTCACACCATTGCAATAGTCTTCTAACTGGTGTCCCTACTGCTTTTTCCACCTCTAATCTATCCAAAACATGGCTGTCAAAGAATAATCCTTAAGATGAAGATCTGACCATGTCACTCCTCTACTTAAAAAGCTCAGGCAATTCCCTAATGCCTCAAGGATAAAATATGAAATCAGGTTTGGCATTACAAACACTTCACAATCTTGCTCCAATCACTTCACAATCTTGCTCCAATCTACTTTTCTAGACTTATTGCACATTATTTCCTTCACATACACAAAATACCAAATGGTCTTCTTGTTCTTCCTGGTACATGGCAATCCAGTTGCCCACTCTATGTCACAATCTTGCTCCAATCTACTTTACTAGACTTATTGCACATTATTTCCTTCACATACACAAAATACCAAATGGTCTTCTTGTTCTTCCTGGTACATGGCAATCCAGTTGCCCACTCTATGTCTCCACACAGGCTGTCTCTTCCATGTCTAGAATGCATTTCTTCTTCACTTAAACTTTTTGGAAACTCCACCTTCCTTTAAAGTTCAACTCAAGTGCCACCTCTTACAAGAGGACACCAACCTTCCCACTCGCTTTGTATTTACTTTAAATATATATGTATGTATGTATGTGTATATATATGTATGCATGTATGTATATATATATATATATATATATATATGTTGCATTTACTTACATGTTTATATTTTTTCTGATAAAATATAAGCTCCTTGAGGCAAGAGATTGTTGTTTGGGTTTTTGTCTTTGCATCCTCAGCAACTAACAAAATGCCTGACCAGTAAGAGATATTTAGAAAGTACTTGTGGACTGATGGATTATGTCCCACTGATGTACTTTTAACAATGGTCAGCTTAGGAAATGAGTACAAAACAGAGCATAGTGAATTTTGATTATATTCAAAAAATAACTTTTTGATAGTGAAAGTCTTTTTGAATGAGTCACTAATGGAAGATTAGAAGATCATAAGTTCTTACTTGGCAACTGTTAAAAATTGATCATTTCTTATTCCTTCAGAGAGACTGAAGTGGTCGGGCTGGGAGGCAAAGCATGGATGAATTGGCCCCTCCAGTTCCAGGAAGCTGTGACCTTATGGGTCTTTGATGTTCATACTCATGTTGTAAAGGTTTATAGCAAACCCAGGCCATGAAAGATGAATAATTTGGGAAAGAAAACAAAAAATAATATTAGCTGACATTTACATAGTATGTAAAAATTTGAAAAATACTATCCAGAATCAAAAAAATTGAAGATAGGCCCTTAGAGGTTATCTATAGCATAATTAAAAGAGGGCCCCCAATAATGAACCAATCAGCAAGCCTTTATTAAGTACCTGCCATATGCCAAGTATTGTTCTAGATTGTGAAGTCCTTCTATAGCAGAACAGTATACATTGTCAGATGAGCTCACTATGTTCAGCATTTCTGCTTAATCATTTTTCATTGTCACAAAGGAGAGTTCAATATGGAGAGGGTAGAAAGGAGAGTGATTTTTTTCCCCTAGAAGTAGTTTTGATATAAAGACAAAAGACAAAAGCAAGATTTAAAGGAAATAGAAATTAAAAATTAAAAGAAAAAATAACAAAAACATCTTCTCACTCTCTTTTTGTCTCTCTGACTACCCTTTGGAGAAGAGGTGCAATGCCTCTGAGAAAGGAGATGTATTGCCATATAGAAAAAGGAGCAAGGAGGCCATTTTTATTAGAATAGAGTGTGTGGGGAGCAATATGCGATTTTTACACACATACTCACATTTAAACAAATTCTCCCAAAAGTCTTAGTGTAGTTTAAAGCTTTTAATAACAGAAAAACTGCACTAAGATTTTTAGGATACCCTGTGGGTTATGTGTGTAGTTATACATATATGAATACATGCAAGTATTCCTTTGGTTCCACCTACCTAAGGGTAGCATTATTTCTCTTTCCTTCTTACAATTTACATTAAAACTGGGAAACGAAAAGTGTGCTTAAAACAGTTGCAGAAAATACTGAGTGCATGACTTGTACTAGATGATGGGGGTGAGTTTCAGATTGCCAAAAAGGTATGGCCTTTGGACACTAGGAGTTTACTAATAAAATCCTCAAGCTTGAGGTAGGATGTTTATTTGGAACCTTATTTGCAGAATATTAATTAATGGTATTCTATTTCCATCCTACCTATCACCTCCATGTTTTTGTGCATTCAGTTGTTACCATATCATTTAATACTTATCAATAGGTCATTTTTTACAGTGTGATCTGAATGTTTGATATGGTTTGTGTGGTCTCTCTATGTAGAGCACTTTACAATTTAAAAAGTGGTTTATATATACTTATATAATACAGACATATATATACACATATATAAAAAATCTCATTTCATTATCACATCAAACCTTCAAGGTAGGTAGTAGTTACTCTTTCTCCCATTTTGTATATGAACAAAATGAGGCTCAGAGGGGTGCAGTGACTTTTCTAGCTGGTAACCAAGTGGGCTTCACAGTCCTTTCTTTTCCCTACTCTTCTTTCTTCTTTGGTAGCAGCATTGTTTCTGTGTCCTGGGTACCCAGTACTCTCCCAATCTCTCTGACCCTTTTTTCACAGAAAAGGATTTAATAACGTCATTTCTGCTGTGACTTGCAATATTTCTTCTCCTAGGAGAATTTTATTTTTCATACAAAGACTAACTCTTAAGCAAAAGGAATAAATTTCTAAAGGATGAATAATAGATCTTATTTAGCAGAGAGGCACTCCTAAAAGGTTGCCTCCTACTCTTCCGACCTATAAGAGTGATTCTGTAGAGTACCATATTCCTCAAATGCTGCTAAGAATCTTTAGGAAATCAGAATAAATTATATAAGCTAAATGGTAACAATAACATAATAGAAATAAACATATAGAGAGTGATTTTAAGTTCTACCAAGTATTTGACATACCTTATCTCATCTGATTCTTCACAGGAACCTTGTGAAGCAGGTACCTACAGGTGTGGTTATTCTTATTTTATAAAAGAAAAACTGAAGATCAGAAAGTCAACTTTATCCATCTATCTATCTATCTATCTAAACACATTTGATCCTTACAAAAACCCTGGGAGACAGTGCTATTTTAGTCCCCATTTTATAGATGAGGAAACTGGGGTTTGTCGCATAGCTAGTAAGTTTGAGGCAGGATTTGAATTCAAATCTCTCTTGTCTCCAAGTCTGACAATTTAATACCAATACCTCATTGTCTCTCCAGAACCATATCAATTGTTACCATTGTTTGGGCCTAACCACCAAAGCTAAGTCTATTTACAAATATTCTGTGCAGAAATTTTCCTTGAACCAACCAGTTATGTATGTTGTTACTTATCAGTTGGAAGTGTTTGCTCAAACATTTGGTAAATGGATTCAGAGTCTATGTGATCACTGTGTTCTGTTGCTATGCACCATATATGTGCACATGTTTATACTGTGGGCTAAGAGCATGTGTGAATATATGTACATTATGTACCTATTGTATATATATATGTATGCTCTACTTGTTTTGTGTGTGGGTGTGTGCATTTATTTCCATGTTCAACCCTCCATGCCTAGCTTGTCCAAGCTTAGAGAAATTGGGGTGGCAGCTCACAGGGCTCTTGTTCTCTCCTTGTCTAGAACTTTGGACACTAGGATAGGTTGCTGCTATTGTCCTGTCCTAGGGGCCTTGTGTCCTCCTCACACTATCCAAAAACTGTCTCTATCCTACCCTTCCCTTCTCCTCCTCTTTCCCCTCCATGCCCCCAGCTGTTGCACTTCCGGTAGACCTAGCCTTCTGAAGAAGCAACTCAAGTTCTTGACCTTTTTGATAGCTACTGCCCTGTGTTCCATCAAGGAATAAAGAACTTTAAACAATTAGAGCTGTCTAACTGTGAAATGAGGCAGTTAGATGGTGCAGTGGATGGAGTGCCTGGCCTGGGGTCTTCCTCAAGACTTCCTGGGTTCAAATTTGGCTTCAGGCACTTATTAGTTTTATGACCCTGGGCTAGTCACTTAACCCTATTTTCTTATCTGTAAAATGAACTGAAGAAGGAAATGGCAAACAATTCCAGTATCCTTGCAAGAAAACCCCAAGTGGGATCACTAAGAGTCAGATATGACTGAAACAACTGAACATCAAAAATACTATGAAATGAGTTGCCTTGTGAGATGGCTTTCTGGGGGAAAAAGAAAGGGGAACCTAAGGGGGGGAGGAGGAAGGAATGTGTTCATGAAGAATCTGGACAATAATCTTTTTGGGGATTTTATAGAAGAATTTTTTTTGATATGTCAGATAGAAACTGGACTAGATAACTTCTAAAGTGCCTACTAAATTTTAGATTGTCAGATTTTAAGTGACTTGACCTAAGGTGCTATTGGTTGATAACAGCCTTTCAGTCCAGAGGAGTGACTCTCTTGATGAGCATTCTGCTACTTTGATGGGGAGGTACTACCAGGGGGTGCTGCAGAAAGGATATGTGTTTCTTCAACAGCATAATATAGGTGACGGCCTACTTTGCCTGTGCACAGGATGAGTCCCTTCAGTTAAATTAAGGACATTTAGTCCTAAACTGATTGCATGAGGGAGATTGCTGCAGAAGATCCACTATATGAAACGTTACATACACATTGACATTTTTCACAAAATGATTAAGGAAGTTGCTTGTAGTCAAGTTTGTCTTTTGTCAAAGTCTAGAGAAAGCTCTAAGAAACTGTAGCCCGTTGAGGCAAAATCTCTTTGAAATTCTGATTAGCTGTTGGATTCTGAACCCTCAGTGGAACCCAAGCCTTCAGGCTATGGAGCCCATTCATTGTCAGTATAATGAAAATTCCTATGTTTTAAGAAGTAAAGTCTCCAAGAAGTTGTCTTGGTTGGGGGTGGGGTAGGGCAGGGAACTAAGAATGTTCTTGGACATCCAATAGCTGTTAAAGGATCTTTTCATGACCTAAGTGTAAATGAATCAAAACCACATGTTTCATTTTCATTCAGATGCTCAGACTTTTCCAAATTAAAGGAGAATGTGCCTGAGGATAGAATGATTTGATTTAGCACTACAACTATATTTTTTGAAAAAAATCACTTTTGACAGGCAGCAGCTCCTAGATTTCACTATCATGGACTACCCACCCCCCTGAAGTTCATTTTGTTCAGTTCCAGGCACTCTGGGATGTACAGATTCAATTTGGTCCCATGCTAGACCACAAACAACAGGTAGGAGGTGATATGTATGTATGTATATCAGCGTAGGGTTCTCTTTCCCCCAGAAGTGGAGGGAGAAGTGTTTCTACCGCAGACAATAGGTCTAATAGGAATGTTTTGGTAGGATTCCTGGACTTTTGACCTATCAAGGACATTAGAGATTAATCGAATTTGACTTGAGGTGAGGGTGAGAAGGCTGATGCCAGGGAAGGCCAAAGATCACAAAGACAGAATTTGAAATCAGATGTGTTTGAGAGGTAATAAATTTAAATGAACGCTTACATCTCATATATGGGTAAATGCTACAAAAAAGGGCTTGATTTATTTTTTTGTTTATTATCTAGATTTAAGGAAATGCTAGAGAAAAATGATTATTAAAATAAAAAATGTGTCATATATGATTGCTTTGGTTTTTATCAGAAAGTTGGTTCTTTTTTTTAACCTGGATTTACCAGCACACCTTTGAGCAAAATAATTTCAAGTCAATATTTATGATAGAATGTTGTTGACCTTTACAAAAATGGGAAATTTGGAGGGAAATCAAATATAAGAAGTGAAGATAATGAGTTCAGTTAGGGAGGTAGATGCTATTACTGTCCCCATTTTATAATTGAGGAAATTGAGGCAAACAGAGGTTAGATGCAAGCTAGTACCTGAGATTGGAGTTGAACTCAGATTTTTCTGATTCCTAGTTGGAAGAAAGGATGCCATCAAATAAATGAATGATTGCAAAAGAATGATAGGCTGCTCATGTGCTGGAGGTTGGACGTTCTGGCATTCCAACGTTAACCAAGTTATATCAGGAAAATTTTGAATTTATATAAGAACAAGAACAAAAGTTGTACAGGATAGGCTGGCATGGGTGGACTGCTGTATGAATCAGTGGAGAAAGTATCTGTATTACAAAGATCACAGATCCATTCGAGTTTGGGCATTTATGGTAGAGACCACAGAAGCTATGCCAATAAACAAACAATGTATCTATAAGTATCTCTGAAAAGAATTTACAAACTTAGGTTTACAGAATTTATACTTAACATACACACATGCTTATGAGCTCCAGGAACAGACTGTTGTTGCTTATATGGTATAATGATTTGAAAGGTATTTGGGAAACTATCCTTTCTCTACCTTATCTCCCTTTGAAGAAAAAAATGACCTTTTCCACTGACCATGCTGTCTGCTGTTCCTGACATTTTCCCCTCACTTTTAGCTTGGTGACTTAACTTTCTAATTTATTGACGAGATTGAGGCAAACTACCTCAGTGTCCTCTCTTTGGGATAGTTGATTTCTACAGTTGCTTCTCACTCTAAATCTGGGTCCCTACGACCCTTAGAAGCAGATTCTTTGGGAGAAAACACCCACATACCAACAATATTCAAAATACCATAAGAATCTCCCCCTTTGAATTGTCTTCAGAACCAGTCTTTGAGTAACACTTCCTTCTTCACATGCTCACTTCATTTAGTGATGTTTCTCTTGCTGTTTGATCACAAGGCTGAGTCAGTTCTGAGTGACTTTTGCCTGCTTCCAAATATCAGCACCCTTTCCAAAAAATGAACTTATTAGGTCTGTTGAGGCTCTTCCGAAAAATGAACTCTGGGCTTCTATGACAATTCCAAAGAGGGGCTTTAGTAATGTTTTAAGCAATGACAGATCCATTGGCCAAAAAAATCAAACCAAAAACAAAACAAAAACCCAACAAAAATAACAACAATAAAAAACAATTTGCACTCTAGGTTCTAAAAATCTTGAATTTTGCCTTTCTGATTTCTTTCTCAAAATCCAATAAGGCATGACCACTGATTTCTGGGTTTTAAGTTCACATTTTCTATTTTCCTTCCATGACCACCCACCCACCTACTCCACCCATTTCCTAGAGGATTACCACACATTGAGCAGTGAAAGTAAAACAGTGAATAGTCTCCATTTGCATACCAGAAGCAACCAGAAGATCCCTATTTGCACAGCAACAGGAAATTGATTGATTGAGATCAAGCAATTTCCACTACACAGTCTACTTTCCCTAGGAAGCTTTCCCTCATTGACCTCATCCACTCCCCATCCACTAATACACACTCTGAATTTAGAGAAAATACTCATCACTCTTTAGTGATTGCTGCACATCAGAGGATATACCTTATCCATCCAGAATCACAACAATTCATAAAGGAGTGTTAACTCAAGTATCTACTAGACTAGTGAAAGTTTACTTTCATACTAACGTTGAAAAACAAAAGGTTAAGCAAAGAAAAAGCATAAACAATCTCAGGGTGGAATTTTAACCCACTTAACAGGAAAAAAAAAACTCCTTTCAAGCACTTGAAAAGCATCTGACTGCATCCAGCAAACAATTGATGTGCTAATTACGCATCTGCCTCAGCTATTATGGCTGGCGCCACTGTTTGGCCTGGCTGGTCACAGTTAGTGCTGAAAGTAAATTGTGGAAATTAAAGATATTGTAACTAGCTGTATGATCTAGGGCAAGTCATTTAACCTCCTTCAGGAAGTTACGTTATCCTCCACAACTAGGACAATTTAGGGAGGAGTAGCTATACTTACGTTCCGTCCTTCTTGGGGCATATTACCATGCAGCAAGTTTTCCAAATGTATTTAGAGGGCGCACATTTCCCATACTCTTCTTGCTCTGAAACAGCCTGACATTCAAGTTGGGGAAACAACTGACGAAATCTTACACCCACTACAAGGATTTATTTTTTGCCCAGGAAGTGATGGTAACCAAATTATGAATATCATAGACCTGGGAACCATAGACCAGTTGCCATGAGGGCCCTCACCCAGCCCCTTTCCTAATTCAATTTCCTTTGAAGAAATCAAAATCCACTGTTTTTCAAAGGTCCATTACACTGCACTCACTTCACAAGACACATTCTGTAACCTAGAGCAGCAGGGACAACTGAAAATAATGCAACAACAGACATTTGTCCGATGCGGAGAATCAGATGGAAAAATGATTACAGAAAGGAATACTCTTCCAAACCCAGAGAGGGATCCAGCTCTTTTTCCCAGACTTGAGACAAACCTGACAAATATCATCAGCCTGAAGGAAATCAGAAGGGAAAGAATAAAAGTCAAAACAAAAGAGGAGAAGATGAAGACATTGGTAACTGGATGAAAAGAGACTCATGAATGCTGACAAACTGAGCAGGTCCAGAGGAAGATGACCAGGTGTATGAAGAGACTTCAAATCATGGCATAAAAAGATAAATAAAAGGCACGAGGGATATTTTGCCAGGAAAAAATGATGATGATGAAGATGGCAATGATGATGATGATGACGACTAGCATTTATATAGCCCTTTAAATTTTACAAAGTGTTTTACATGTAATATCTCATTTGATTCTTACAACAGCCAGGTGAGGTAGGTACCATTATTTTTCCCACTTTATAGATAAGGAAGCTGAGAGAAGTTAGGTAATTTGTCCAGGATCACATCGCTAGTAAGTTTCCAAAATAAGTTTTGATCAAAACTTGTGCTAACTCTCCCCAACACTCTGTCCATGATGCCACCTAGACTAGATGGCTACAGTCTTTCTGCATTCAAATGCCCAGTGGGAAAAGAACAATTTGCTGTCTTCTACTGGGCCCCTCCCTTCAGCATTAGGGACAAAGGGTGAAAACTGTAGAAAGGAAGATTTCAAGCTGATGATAAGAAATAAACTTCCTAAAAGCATTGTTCAAAAGTGGGATGAACTGACTTACTGAATCTTAGCTCTCTCCTCTCTCACAATCTTGAAATTGAGTTTACATGGCCCCATTGTTCAGGAAATGATTGGCTGAGATAGGATTCCTAAGATTCCTTGCACTCTGAGATTTTGTGTTTGCATACTTACCCACTCTACTTCACAGCGTTCTTAGGAGGTAGAAATGAGATCATGGATATTCAGCTAAGGAGTTTAAAACTCAATAAAAGTAAGGTTCTACTAAGTAATTTTAGTTATTTTATGTAGAAGTGGCAGATAAATGCCTGAGCACCATAATTGAGAGATCTCATTTTTCTTATCACTAAGATAAAGGGGTTATACCATATTCAATGCAAAGTTGTTGTGTCTGTCCTTCGCTTTTGAAGAGGATCATGACATCAGGGAAATGATGGTATGACTTGCAGTTGACATTGATTTGAGTGAGGGAGGGCTATGCAAGGTCACCAGCCTCACTTTGTCCTCCAGAGCCATCTGGAACCAGTGACCAAATATTCATCAGGATGAAAAGTAATTTCAAGAGATAGGAGCAGGGGTATGTGGGCAAATGTTCAACAACAAGATCTCTGGAGGTGTGTTTGGGGTGAAATTATATTATAATACAATACAATATAATATATTATGTAATTTATACAAATATGCATATATGTACATCCGTGACAAACTCCTCAGTTTAATCTAAATTATCAACATTTTCTCCATCATTTTCTTAAGTCCTGAATACCAACAAAACAACAAATCACATCCTAATGTGTCTCATTTGTCAGTTACTGAGGTATAATAAATATTTGGCAATATAACAATCACTTCTCTGGGGAAGGTTTGAGGTGGGTCCAGCACACTCCTACGTAGGATGCACTAATAGCTTTGAGAAATCAGGAAAAGTCTCATATAGAAGCTGTAACCTGAGAAGTTTTTGGAAGGAAGCTAGGGATTTGGACAGTGAAGAAGGAGTCTTTTTCAGGTATGGGGCTGTGCAAAATCAGAGGTGGGAGAGGGACTGTCACCTGCAGAGTATACCTAATAGGCTATTTTGACTAGAAAGAGAGTGCCTTAAGGGAACTAACATGAAACAACACTGGAAAGTAAACAATACCGAGAATGTGGAGGACTTTAAATGTCAGTTGAGAAGGTTGAATCTTATGCTGGTAGAAGTAGTTGATATTGGAGATCTCTTCTAGTTCGATCTTGAATCCTAGGACCCTATGACAAAAACTAGAGCCAACACCAGGAAAAATTTTGCTAGAGTCAGTACTCTGGGGGCCAGCATCCATTTGCCCCTTCCTCCCCCTACCCAGCCCCTACCATCTTTGGTGACTATGTGTCCTTTATTTAATACTTGTGGTACCCTGACACCCATCAACTCAAAATACCTCCTTTGCTCAGAATCTGTCAGCAGATCCCTTCACACGTAACAAAGCTCAGAACACCCATCACAACATTTAGGGTAATGGATGTCAGTAGTTATTCAGAAGTCATAGAGGGCCTTTTTGACATTGAAGCTTCCATTGGACCACTTGCAGGAAGGACCTTGTGGCAATCTATAGATTTCATCCCATTATCAATAGCCTACGTAATCTTTAGAAAGTAATAATGGTGGTGATATGCAGTGGTTATTCATATTCAAGATTACCTCCTTTGGATCTGTGCCTTTATGAGTGTACTAAACTTCCAGCATGGAAACCTCCCGACTTCCTCTGCTGATGCAGACCCACTTGTAACTGAGGCTTAACTGGGCTGATGAGAAGTTCGTTAATATGTACAGAGCCATACAAGTAATCTGACCCTGGATCTTCTTCACTTCAAGGCTTCTTCTCTATCCGCCGTACTATGGACTGACTCTCTATGACATAGATATCAGCATGATACACTCATTGCCTCTTTAAAGTAGCAAGGTATTCAAGCAGAGACTGTTATTCAAGCCATTTGTGGAGTATTCTACAGAAGAAAATTCTGCACTGAAAAGTCCCTTCCAACTCTAAATTTCAATGACTATGGTGGGAAATATGTCCTAGGGCCTTCCCCTATCCTTTCTCCATATACAAATCAATAGACAGATTTCACAGTCTTGCAACCAGGATTTCCATGGTAAGTCATCTCTACTATCAGGGTGCTGCCAAAGAAGAAAGTAGAGACAGTTAAAACCCCCCAACCCTGTCTTTGGGAAAGTAAAATAAAATGTCATGCAATTATAATAGCCTTGGGAATTTCTAGGTGACTCTCTGGCCTGTCTCCTCCAATGTAGGGCTAAGAATTCTCCTGGTACTGCCATTTTTGGTCTGGAAACTTCTCCTGCCTATTCAACCTATATATCAATTTCATTGCCAGGCGTGGAATTGTGGCTAAGAGGGCACTTGAAGCAGTGTGAAATGGGATAAATCCAGGCTGATTCAGGCTTTCTCTGCTTTGTGACACCTGCCTATCTGTTTCACTCATGTGGTTACACAACTGTCTGGGAATTTGGCTCCACTCTCATTTATATAATAGTGCCAATCTCCCCAAAGCCAGGGAGAAGCCAGGATTTTTATCCCCCTCTCCACATGTCTCCCTTGTCTGTGTAGAGCTTCATCATCAAATCACTGAGTCTCAGAAAAGCTATCCTCAAATTAGGCTTGGGGGCTGAAGCAAGGGTAACTGCAAGAAGGGTTTTTTGGTAACGGAGGTCACTGGAAACTATTCCACTGACCCCATCCAAATATCTGGGTGTCAATCCTGAGGAAAGGAGTTTTCAATACTTCCTTTGAAGCCCTTTCTTTTGTTTAATGGTCAATGAAATCGTAATGTTCTTTCTTTCAACTTAAATTTTTCCTGCCATAACTAAAACATTTGTTCTCGCCATGCCTCAGTGTGAAGGAAGAATAGTCTACATAATATCATTTGACCAGGAACATAATTCTAAGTCATTCAAGAGCTCAATCCAGAAACATTGATGAAGGATTCATTATGCACTATGCTAAGTACTAGAGATAAAAAGATGAAGAAGGTCCAGGTCTTGCCCTGAAGGAGTACATTCTATTTTCAGAAAACGATTTATGCACATAGGTAAAAAGCAAAGTATGCACAAAATAATATTGGGTAAGCCCTGATGACTGAGGAAATCAGGAAAAATATCTTAAAAGAAGCCCATGAGTTATATTTTGGAAGGAGTTAAGAAAAGCAAGAGATGAGGGTAAGGAAAGAGCATTGTGGGCATGGGATAACTTGACCAGAGACACAGAACTAGGAATGGATTATCTTTTCACATTTTCTCTTTCTGAATAATCTTCTTAGCTCTCATGGGTTCCACTCTCATCTACACAGAGAGTTTAAATCTATATATCCAGCCCTTATCTCTCTTGCACTCCATTCCCATACTTCCAGTTGCTTCCTGGACCTTTCCTTTTGGATGTTCCATAGGCATTTCATGCTCAATATATTTAAAACCGAACTCATTATTTTTCCCCCTAAACCCACCTCTCCATCTAGTTCCCTTATTTCAGCTGAGGGCATCACAATCATTCTAGTTACTCAAGTATGAAATCTAGGAGTCATTCTGGACTCTTTACTTCTCTGCCCTTCCCCCAAGCTCCATAGCTAATCAGGTGCTAGGCCTTTCAGTATCTTCTACCAACATACTTTTTTTTACATTTAATCCCTTCTCTATACTCAAATAACAACCATCCTTGGTTGGACAGTCATCTTTTCTCTAAAATATGTGTGTATGTATGTATGTGTATATATACATATGTATATGTACACACCTACACAAACACATATATACACATGTATATATGTATATTGTGTGTATATATACATATATACATACACACATGTGTATGTATATATTTATATATGCATGTATACAATTTTAAAATCTCAGGTTGAGAAATTTGTATCTTATCCTAGAGGCAGTAGTTGGTATTGGAGACTTCTTCTAGTTCCAATTTGAATCCTAGGACCCGATGACAGAAACTAGAGCCAATACCAGGCAAAATTGTTCTAGAGTCAATACCCCAAGGGCACTAAAAATAACGTTGAATTGAAGTTTTAAACTATCCTATTTAGGAACAGTTTATAATTATGTGAGGACCTCCTAATCTTGTCGGTACCTATGTCTATCATGGACAACAGTGACAAGTGATGTGATGTGTCAAAGACACCCATGACTGGAAGATTTTTTTCAGTGATAAGAGATTGAGTTCAATCATGAAGAATCTGATAAGTAATTTTGAGTCCCAAACTACAGGACATATCTATCAACTCTCAAATCTCCTTGGTGAATTGTATACTCAGAATCTTGACCCCTACTGTATATAGGGCCTGACAACTATGAGTCAGAAAAGGTTCCCTTAAAAATGCAGCTGATTCATACAAGGTACACAGAGTAGAAGGGCAGCTAGGTGACAGATAGATCTCTGGCCCTGAGTCAGGAAGACCTGAATTCAAATCTGGTATTAGACACTTCTAGCTGAGTGACCCTGGGCAAGTCACTTACTCCTATTTGCCTTAATTACCTCATCTGTAAAATAACCCTGAGAAGAAAATGGCAAACCACTCCAGTGTCTTTGCCAAGAAAACCTCAAATAGTGTCACAACAAAGAGTTGGACATGACTGAAATGATTGTACTGTGACAATAAATCTAGCATAGTGCCTGCGACATAACAGGTACTTAACAAATGTTTATTGCTTCATTACAAGCTGCTGACTAACTTTCAGAGGTTTGGCATTCAGGATCACACATAATACCACTAGAGAGGAGGAGAAGGAAAAAAAAATCCCCTGACCATCAGAGCAAAGCTGCTGCAAATCTCTTAAAATGTTCTCTTGGAGACAGAGTGGTATAGTGTGAAGGGATTAATCTGGAGTCAGAAGGCCTAGGTTAGAATTCCAGCTCTTATTTGTATGACCTGGAGGAAGGCACTTAATGTCTCACAGCCTCATCTTCTCATCTGTAAAACTGAGATATTATACTAGATTCTTCAGGAGGTCACTTCCAACTCTAAACTGGTGATCCTTTGATCCTAAACTGTGGCAATGAAATGGGATTGCTCTGACCCAATCACCCCAGTACCGATGGCCACACAAAGTTGGCTTAAATATCTTTGTGTCCTAGGTAGAGTAAATGAGATCTATGTCTGGGTAGCTGACACATAGCACTGAAGACCTGAGCTCAGATGCAGACTCAGAGACATATTAGCCTGTGTGACCCTGGCCAAGTCACCTAACCTATGTTTATCCCAGTTTCCTTATCTGTAAAGCAGGGGTAATAACAGCAGCTATCTCCCAGGGTGGTTGTGAGGTTTAAATGAGACTAAATTGTAAAGTGCTTAGCCCAGTTCCTGGCACATAGTAAGCACAATATAAATGTTAGCTTTTGTTGTTCTTGTTATTTCAGTTGTTAACATTATTACTTCCAATACAAAATCTTAGGTAATCAGCTCTGTCTGTAGGCTCCCTGTGAACACCTGATCCTCACCAGCGTCAGTGGAGCTTCTATCCCATACCTGTTGCTAAGAATACAAAGATTTCTGAATACATGGGATTTAGAAATCAGACTTGAATTTGAATCCTGCTCTAGTGTTTTCCTAACATGTTCGCCAAGTTTTTTTTTTTTTTTTTAACATTTCTGGATTTCAGTTTCTCATCTATAAAATAGGAGAACAGGTTTTGGAATTAATGATGTCTAAGACCCCTCAAACTCTGTAGGCTCAGTAGCCCACAAGCCCAGCCTAGTATAAAACTAGAGAGGGAAAAGCATCTCCTTCAGCAACAAAATTCATCTCTGGTATCACTTCCTCACTAGTGCCATTCTTTTAGATTGTTTTCTTTTACCCTCCCAAACTATGGACCTTCCTTGCCTAGATCCCCTTTCTTCTCTCTGGTTCTTCTCTCCCCCTTTTTGGAGTTACTTGAATTTCGTGGTCCCAGGGTCCCTACCACACTGCAGCTTGCTAGACAAATTTCTTGTCCTGGTACCCAGTGGCTAACTCAAACTTACTCCGCAGGGTTCTTTAAAACTCGCTTATGGTATTTCTGTGATCACATCAGCAAGTTCTTTCAGGATCCTATGTCCTCATATGACAAATTGCCTATAGAGTTCATGTCTTTGTTTCTTCTCAATTAAGAATTAGAGCAATGTGTACAGAATGCTACAGTGAATGACAGATCCACTTACACTAATGGGGTTTAGATGAGTTTTGGCCAGTTGTTCAACAGCTAATGTATGAGTGCTACAGCTTGTATGCAGAAACAGGCCCCTTTGTACAATGGCACGCTTGAGTACAAAGATAATCTTAAGGGAAATGGTAAAACAATGAAGTCAATTAGAGAAAACACCTATTATTAGGCACAAAAATAATCCTGTTATTAAAAAAAACATTTTCCCATTTTTTAACTTAGTGTAAGTTTTTTTTATTGATTTCATTGATTTTTTTTCTCATTGTTAGCTCAGTGAGATAAACCCACTGGGTTTCAAATGAACTCATTTTGTAGCTTACTTTTTGAATATCATAAGAATGATTTCAAAATTAGCTTCAGTATTTTTAAAACAATGAATCAAAGCTTTCTGTATTTAGACAGGTTCTACACACTGCTGATTAATGATTTAATTGATGGGACTTCCATCATGCCAACCACAATTATACTTGATGTTTTTTTTTCCAAATTGGTAGGCTCTGCCTAGTTTTTTTCTATTACTGTGGTCTTTGAGGTTATCTCTGTACCCTGAAGAAGCATCAGAATGAAATATAGTGGCAAAGATGTAGATATAAATACAAAATTATTCCCCATGCCTCAATTCTAAGCAAGCTAATAATGCCAACTTTACACATTAGCTTAATATTAGCCAGAGTTGTGGCTAACATTAAATGTTACAAAGAAGTAAAGAGAGTCATTCAGTAAATAGGGTCAGACAGCCCTTTCACAAGGAATGCTAACAATTAGATGCTTTGGGTGTAATAGCATTGCAGATGTTGGTTAGAGCCTCAAACACTTAATGCCAGGCCGACCTCTCTGTTAAAGTTATCTGACGCCTGTTGACAGTAAGTATAGTTTGCACTTTTTAGCCTCTTTATGGTTTCTCTCATCATCATTATAGCAGCTATACTTTGTAACTGTATCTGACAAAATGCTACATATGTATTGGCTTTAGGGACCAGCCTTTAGGAACTAGGCTTTATTCTTCGACTATTTTCCTGAAACACTTTAGATTTGAGGTTACATTGCAAGCTTGGCAAGTGGCATTATTACCAAATAAAATATTAATTAGGAGTTGTAAATAAGTTCCTGGATATTGACATTCCTATAAACAGTGGTGGTAGTGGTGGTGGTGGGGAAGTTTGTGTCCTGTAAAGCAGTGTGAATAGGTCCTTCAAGTGTTTTCTGCTTTTAATTCCTTTCATGGAGGTGAAACCCTTTGATCATGAATAAAGAGGAGAAGGGGAGAACCAGTCCATGTTCTCTTGGGCTATTGTGAAAACCTGGACCCATCTAGGTTTGGAATTCATTGTCAATTTCCTAATATTGCTGATAAAAGACTTTTCTGAATTCTCTCCAAAGGTATTTTGTATTGTTAGTGTTGTTGTTTTTGTTGTTTTTAGTTTATGCTGATTCCCATAGAACTGACTGTCCTGATGATGGCACTGCTGAAGTATCTGGGAATAAATTTCCTGTAGAAGATACCTCTTCATTCCCTAGTCAGAAGCTCTTAGGTTAACATAACACCTTTCCACTGTTACTCTTGAGAAGTGGTTCACTTAGGGGTGGAGAAAGAAGCGAAATGAAGGAAACTGAAGAATTACAAGCTAGAAGGCTAGAATACAAGAAAATAGGGGTAATTTACTGAAAATGAGAGATCAGAAGACAAGCAAAGAAGAAAATAAAGAAGAAAAAGGAGAAGTTAGGCTCCATATTTCTAGTGAAGCCCTGTTTATAGGGAAAGGGAAGACAATCTTAAAAGCATGCAGGAAAGAGGTTTTGTCGAGGCCAAAGAAATACCTTTTCTGAGGGCTTTTTATAATGAGTCATAAATATGGATGTTCAAAGTCCCCTAGACACCTACTCAAGAGAAATTTAGAAAGATGGAAGAAGTCTGAGCAGTAGTGAAGAGGTAAGCAAGTGAGGAGTTTGAAAAAATCAGAAAATCAGTAGCAGCCTTTCTTAAATACTCTTTGCTTAATTAAAAAAAATGTCAATCCATTTGCTCAGACAGTCTTTTAGTACATGCACACACACACACACTCATAACAAAGTATACACACCCTGGATAAGCACAGATAATTAGCTAATGTCTAACAATGATAAGAACATTAGTAGCTGTGCCTAAATTGACTGAAAAATGAGGCATGGTTATTGGATGAATTCACACCTCATAGGTATTGCCATTGGGCAACAAAAAGTGAACACAGACACAATTTATCACTTTGCCTGGACCCCAAAACATTTTGTCCTATATGGAACCCCTAAATGAAAGAGCAGTCAGTCAATAATCATTTATTAAGTGCCTGCCATGTGTGGGGTACTGTACTAAGCCTTGAGAGTATAAAGATAGGGAAAAGATTGTCTCTGCTCCAAAGAGCCCGTAATCTAATGGAATCATCAGCATGAAAGCAACTATGTACAAACAAGATACATACAAGTTAAACTGGAGAATACAAAGAGAGGGAGAACATCGACATTATGGGGGACCAGGAAATAGCGATCATAAATATATATTTAACCCATTGAAGTCTGAACCAGTTCTGGAATGAAATTCAGTTTATCCCTGGCCATGTGGAGCCTGAAAAATATTGTATTATATAGCTTCCTTACAATATGTTTATATATGTGACATTAGGCTGCCAGTAAGGGCTATCTTGGAGGGAAAAAATGTCAACATCATCATCATGACTATCATGGATTTAGAGGTGGAAGGGAGAATTTGTGCTTCAGCTAGGAGTCAAAAAAGGGTGAAGAGCAGCCTGAGAATGATGTGTGCTAGGGAACAGAGATAGTTCTACTTTGCCTTGATATAGGTGGGATGGGCTGTAAACTATTACATTTCTTTTTCTGTCCAGATGCATAGATATGTATATTTTGGTTTGCACTTACAATCTGATCAATGTAGAGGAATCTCAATGAGGACTCTCTTTCTACCAATTCATATCAACAGATATTCTATAACTTACGATTACAAGTCAAGTCAAACATTTATTAAACACCTATTGGGTGATCTCAGTGTCTAGCGCCCAAGGTCTCGCAGCTAGTATATGTCAAAGACTTGATCTCCTGAATACGAAATTGACTCTATGTACCATAGACCACTTCCTGTCCTGATCACATACACACACAAGAAAGGTTTTACTAGCTGACTGCCAGCATTCTAGGTTGTAGATACAATCGCTAGCATTTGTAGAGCACTTGAAGGTTTATAAAATGCTTTAAACATTTTGTCACATTTGATACTCACAGCTCTGTGAAGTAGAAACTATTATTGTTTCCTTTTTGTAGATGGAGAAATTGAGACTCAGGGAAGTAAAGCAATTTTCCCAGAATCACATAGCTGGTCTGAGGCAGGATTTATACTCATTAAGTCTAAGTCCAAGTCCAAGACCTTGAGGCTACATTTGGCTCTCTAGGTCCTAAAGTGCCATTCTTTAACTGATTCCAAGCTCCACAGAACAAATCTCCTTAATAAAAAGATTAGTTCTGTAAAACTAATCAAAACTACCTGAAAAACTAGTCAAAAGATTGACCCTGAGGACCTAGAAGGCCACATGGGACCTAAGGCGGTAGGCTCCCCACCCCTTTCCAAGACTTTATCCACTTGCCCCCTAACTGCCTCAAAGATATATATTTTAAAAAAAAAGTGAGAGTCCCTATCCTTAAGGAGCTAATATTCAATTGGGAGGGATCATTTGTACATATGTAAGTACCAAATATACACATTCACATGTGTATATGTGTACATATGCATGTGTTTGTATGTATAATATATATTAGATACAAGATAATTTTTAAGGGGGTGAGTTTGAGTCAGGAAAGGCTTCATGGAGAATGTGGCATTGAGCTAAGCTCTGAAGGAAACTAGGGATTCTTGGAGATGGAGGAGAGGAGAGAATTCATTTCAGGTCTTTGAAAAGTCTGATTATAAAAAACATTTTAATGTATGAGGAATAGTTTCTCTGGACCACAGAGTGTATGAATGGGAATAATATGTAATTCGGTTGAAAAGATAGCTTTAGATCAGACTATGAAAAGCTGTAAATGCCAAGCAGAAGAATTTATATTTGATGCTAGAGGTGACAGGAAACCATAGAAACTTATTGAATTGGGGAACACGATCATCAGGAGATCTGTACTTTAGGAAAATCTTTTTGCAGTTGTGTAGAGGGTGAATTAGAGTAAAGAGAAACCTAAAACTGAGTTCTGGCTATTGCATTCCTCTGGGAGGGAGGTGATGAGGTCCTAAAATATGTGAGAGGAATTGTGGAGGGAGAAATGAAAAGACTGAAATTTGGTAATTGGTTGGCTACTCAAGGGTGAATGACAGTGAGGAGTCAACCAGTCCTTTAGCAAATATTTATTCAGTACCTATTATGTGCCAAGCACACAGAGAATAAAACAATTCCTTCATGCAAAGAGCCTACATTCTAGCGGGGGAGAAGTCCAAATACTTATATAAATACGTAGAGAAGAAATATGCGTCCCAGTGACACCCTGTGCTTGAGCTTCTCTGAAAATGAAACACATTGGAGATTGCTAGAGAATGTGGTGAATCCCACTTCCCTTCCCCACAGGGATTTATCAAAGTCCTCTGGACTTAGTATGTTGCTCTAAGATTTAGAGCTTCCACAAACAGGAATTTTATACTTGTGGTTTCTGTGGAGTCCACTGCCTTCCCACAGGACTTTTCTCACCTGAGTAATTTCCCGTGATAGTGGACAAAAAAAATGTAGATTGCTACTATACTTGGTGGTTCTATCCTATAGTTGTTCCTCTTATCTCCAAGAGGACAAGAGCTTTTCATAGAACTCTTTCTCTTCTCTTCAGAAGTCTGGGAATTATCATTTCTATACCACTTCTCTGGCCATTGTAATCTTTTGGTCTATGTGTTTCCCTCTTTTCCTGGGGCCATGTGATTCCCCTTTTGATGGCTGCATCTGTGGGGCTAAGAATTTTACCACTGACTTTCTAAGGTTCAGACTCTTGCTGCGCAGGGCTGTGTGAATAAGTCTCAATATGGAAACGCAGCTCTTTCTCTAAGTCTTGCCCCTCTATCCTTTAATGATCCTTGAGGAATCTCATATATATAGTAGCCATGACCCCAATTGAACTGCCACTCACTCTACCCCCTCCACCCCCCACTAATAAATCATCCTAAAAGATGTGTGATTGGGTCAACACAAACCCAGACCAAAGATGTTGTGAACCCCATCAAGGCATATGATCAAAGCCCCAGATGAGGGATAAATGGAAATATTCACACCTATTAAGAAAGCATAATCAGTCTCAAAGAAAAGCTTCATCTTTTAAAAGAGTTAAGAAACCTAGGTCTATTCCTCATCCTATTCTCCATATTCATTTTGTATATTTATCTATTATAGAAAGGTAGAGATATCTATCTATTATGGAAAGTCCTTTTAGGGTTTTTTTCTTGGGGGAGGGGGGACATATACTTTCTGTGGAATGAAATAAAGGTCATCTTATATCATGTGTGCACACACATCATATATACATACATACACACACATATCACACACATATGTATGCGTGTACATATGTATATTTATCTCCGCAGGTTTGAACCCTGTTCCTGTGAACCAGAACTGTAACTATTTCTTTCACATCTTCCCCTTCAAAGTGGCAAGGATAAATGATGTAGTAGATGTGAAGCCATATTGAAGACTGTAGAGTCATAAAAATGTAAGGTTTTGTCATTATCCTTATATTCAAATGTACAGAACATCTTATCAAAACCTACATCCCTTTCTCTATCTTTTTGAAGCCAAAGTTGGTCCCTAGGTATCCAAGGAACAAGAAAGTTTCCACTTAAAAAAAAAAATGTGGAAATGAATCTATAGCAGCAGAAACCCGGGGGAATCAGTACCATGAAGCACAAACTCCCTTCAGAGACTGAGTCATGAGCAGGAATGAGCCAACCTTATCCCCCTCCAAAGAAGGGGAGAGATTTCACCTGACAAGTGGTCAAGGATTTCTCCTGTGAGTGACAAATATAAATCTGTCTCATGGTCCTAGTTGGCGCAACACCATTACTTCTGACCTTCTTCTCCACAGGAGTCAGTGTTGATTTGAGGTGTCTGATGCAATCTTTAAGTCTGCACACTGCCAGATAGGGTCCATGGGCTAAATACTTACTTAGAAAGAAATTATTTTGAAAATATTAACTTGCATTCCCCACCACCACAACCACGCTTCCCTGCCCCACCCCACCATTTGTGAGAAGCATGATAATTTTGTACATAGCTATAGTACTGCTTGGGTACAAAATATTTTCATAGAGATCATTTTTTTTGAACTTCATAGCAACTCTTTCAGATAGGCATTATAGGTGTTATTGCCATCATCTACCCACCCCAAGTTTATAGATGAGGAAACTGAGGCTGGTAGAGGTTAAGTGACTTTCCCATGATCATATAGCTAACAAATGGCAGGGTAAGGGTTAGAGCACAGGTCTATTGCTTCCAATATGATTTCAGGGCACTAAGAAATGCCTCTTTTCCCCTAAATACTTTCCCCTTCTACTGATCAATACCTGAAATTCTTTGAATGTTGAGCTAATTCTGAATATTGAGCTAATTCATAATTAGGTTTAGAATGAAAATGGAAATAGTAGGTTTTTATATTCATATTAAAGTATAAATGGCTAATAAAATGTTTCCTAAGAGCCCCTTTTGAAATTGAGAAAGATATAAGCTTGAAGAAAACTCCAGAGTCCTAACTCTAGAAAAGGGGGATAGAACAAGGAGGCTGGGAATTCTCTGACAAACTTTGGAGGTTTTACTGTTGTATTTGGGACCAGCCTTGTATGTCTTCTGTATATGGTCTCCCTATATTTAGATGAGCATCCTCAGGGTTGCAGTTTCTGTAGTGGGTGATAGAGTGGGAACTAACAGTGAACTGTCATTTTTCTATAATCAGTTCAGTCAGTGAGCATCCTCCAGCTAGCTCCTGGATGCTAGGGACTGTAGACTTACCTATATCAATGAAAAACATGGCCTTTTGTGGCAGGTCCTCTGTGATCAGAAGGTAGATTGGAGGAGAGCATGGAATAGTGGAGAGATCTGGCATAATTCAGAGAGGATTCAGGAATGTGAACATCAGAATAATTAAAAATGAAATATTTGCTCACCTGGATTGAATGTTGTATAAGCTTAGAATTATATTCATTACCTGTGTTGGTGAAGGATTGAATTAGAGGGATGCTGGGTCATGTATCATGTGGTTTCTACATGACAACATCCCTGTCAATGTAGTGAACATGTAGTAAATTTTCACTTTTTACACTTAATTTTCAACAGTTCATCCATGACTAATGTTTAGATAGTTCTCTGCTATGAGATATTTCTAATTCAATTTAGAAAAAAAAAATTACCAGGCAACTACTAGGTACCAAATAGGGTACTAGGCACTAGGTGTTTGAAAATTAGAGCAAACAAAAAACAAAACCCAACACCCAGTTCTCCATACTCTCCTCCACACCTTTAGGAAATGATTTATTATCAGATAAAAAAGGAGAAGACATATATGCAAGAACTGGTATAGCTTAATAGACAAAGAGCCAACCTCAGTCTGGACGATATGGTTTCTCATCCCCATTCTGGTTATTGGTTGTGTAACCCTGGGCAAGATACTTAACCTGTTCCAAGACTATATATTGCCAAGTAGCTGCTGAAAGAATTTCCCCATGGGTAATTTCCCATACCAATGAAATACCAGTTTGGGTCCCCAAATGATACATGTATGCAGATAACTAGAATAAAAGTTAGAACATGCGAAGTCCAACAAAGTGGTAAATTGAATAGTCAGAGAGATTCCAGGAGCAAAGGATTGTTTCCGTTTAGGGAGATCAGAGAAAGCTTCATAGAGAGGGTACCATCTACACTGGGTTCTGTAGGAAGGGGAAGATTTCCACAGGGGTGGTGGATGGTATATGCAAATACACAAAGCCAAGAGAGAGCAGAATGATACTAGAGAATGTTAAGTAGTCCTAGTGTGGCTGGAGTAGAGCATCTGAAGTAAAGCAGCTGTAATTGTATAAAATAGCTGTGGAAGAGGAGGTTGAACCCAGATTGTGGAGGACTTTGAATGACAGAATAAGTTTTTTTTCCCCTTCCTATCAGCAACAGAAAACCACTGGAAATTTTTGATCAAGTGAGTGAATCCTCATATATGCACATCAGGAAGATTACTTTGCTAGCAAGATGAATCAGAAAAGGCAGATGTGGGAAGGAAGCATGGAGACCAGTTAGAAAGCTATTACTGTTGCTGAGGTAAGAGGTAATGAGGATCTCGGCTAAGTGGTTGCAGTGGGAATCAAGAGAATAGGACAAATGTGAAAGATGCGGAGGTAGATATGGCAAGAGTTTTCAACTAATTGGATGCAGCAGGTGAGAGAGTGGAGAACCAAAGATGACTCGATTTGCCTTTGAATCTGGGTGACAGAAGATGGTAATGCTATCAACAGAAACTGAGAATTTAGTAGAAGGGACAGGTTTGGGAAGAAAGATCAGTTTAGTTTTAGACAGTTTGAATTTGAACCAATGGGACATCCTAGTGAATTTATGTATCAGATAGTTAGAAATATAAATTTAGAACCCTGGAGAGGGATAAAGATGGAGATGTAAATTTGAGAATCATTCATATAGAGGTAGAAATCAAAACCATTAGAGTTCAGGATAAAGGACGGAACATTTTTTTAGGGAAGAGAAGAACATTTATAGTTATGGAGTGGGAGGAGGAAGAATAAGTAGTCAGGAGAGAGTAATGACAATGTATTTAAGAGAGGAGAATAAAAAAGGAGGGGGTGAATAGAGGAGGGGTTGTGGAGAGACAGTAGGTAAAGTTATGAATTGTTCAAACCATTCTGGAAAGCAATTTGGAATTATGTTTAAAATGATAAAAATGTCTATACCCTTTGACTCAGAGATCCCATGATTAGGTATCAAAGTCAGAGAGACCTACATACAGCAAAATATTCATAGCATAGTAAGCATGTCTACCACTTTTTGTGGTAGGAAAGACTGGAACAAAATAGATTGCCTTACATTGGAGAGTGGCTAAATAATTTGTGGTACATGAAAATAATGAAATATGAATACTCCAAAAGAAACAAAAGATGTGTGATTTAAAGAATAATGGGTAGATTTACATAAATGGATGTAAAATGAAGTAAGCATACTCATATACACACAAACAACAATGTAAATGGAAACCACAGAACTAGACACCTTCTAATTACAATGACCAAGCTTGTTCTCAAAGAAGAGATGAAAAAATACATCATCATAGCTATAGGTAAGGAGAATATACTGCCAGACTTGGTTAAAATACTGATTAGATCTGTTGAATTGCTTTTCCCCCTTTCTCTTTAATTTTTTTTTTTTTAACAATGTGTGGTTCTCTATGTAGGGGAGGGAAAAGGGATATATTTAGAAATAAAGATGATATAAAAACAACTTTCAAATAATAAAATTTTACAAATTAAAAAGGCTTTCCTTTGTGCCTTATAGTAATCCTGTACAAGCTCGTCAACATATTGGTTAGATAGGATCACCTTTGATCGAAACAAGCGAGGTTCAGAGTTTGGGAGGTCAAATAGCAATACCAATAAGTGAGCAAAACTCAGGGTTTCCAGTTGTTATGTTCTACCTGCTTGGTGTGGCCTGGTCTGGGCTCACAGGCATGGACCCCCAACCAAAAAAAAAAATTAGAAGCCTGCAGGTGGTATGCTATCTCTTGTTCCCATCCTGTTAGAGGATTATAGCTTCTGTCAGTGTCCTCTAAATTTCAGCACTCTTGGGTCAGAGACCATTGTCCCACACTAGTTATAGATCTGATTCAGATGAGGTAACCAACATTTAAAAGTGTTTAAGTCAGATAATTTATATTGCATTATTTTGATTTGTAATAAAAGGTATATAAAAGTGCAATTTCATTAGCTATTGAGGCCAAACTAATTCCTTACCAACCTTCTGGCAGTAACCTCTCTGAACTTAACTGACTTAGTTGTTTGTTGCTTCAATTTTTTTCAGGTCTTGAGAGGTTGCATAGGTTTTAAGAATGCAAAGTCACTTCCATGACATAATGGGAGATTAATATAAGATTTAAGGGGAGGGTGTGTGCTATACATTCATGTTAAATAGTTCAAAAATGTGTTTCTACTAGGCATGTATTCCCTCGGGGGATCAATGACAAATGTATACCAGAATATTTATAGCATCACTTTTTGTAGTAGCAAAGAACTGGAAAAAAAGTAGTTGATTTTTATTTGGGAAATATCTAAACAAATTGTGACACATCAATGTAATGAAATACTACAATGCTATAAGAAAAAGTGAATATAATGAATGAGAAGAATGGGAAGAGAAATGAACTGATACAAAATGAACTAAACAGAACCAGGAAAACAGCATAATCCATGACTGCAACAATGTAAATGGAAAGGACAAAAAATAGCAAAACAAACAAACAAATAAAACTCTGAAACTGAATATTGTATAATTTTAGTGGCCAAGTCCTAAAGAAGAGACAGGCGATAGTATTTCTTCCATCCCTCCTGCTTCTTTGCCTAGGTAGGGAGACTGGTGCGTGGAAAATGGATTATAACGTCAGATTTGCAACTCCCTCTTCTTTTAACCACTATTATTATTAATTGTTACCTTTAGGGTTATCTCTCTGGGAGGGAGATACATTAGGAAATGTAGCTGACAAAAACAAAAGATAAAAATACAAGATTATTTTTAAAGAAATAAATGTCTATTTTCCCCATTGAGAGGATCTGAAAAACAAACAAATGAACATTTCCAGCCTGCAAGTTGCACTAGGGGTGATTGGGATGTCTCTAGCCCATGCATCAGTCCCCCTCCCTTCTGTCTAGAGAGGCAGATGCAGATACCCTCACTTCCACTGCACTGAAGCAGGTCTGATTACCAGGCTGACTACTTGTCTGGATCTTAAACCACCAACACTGACTATAAGAGAATCAATATTTACTCAAGAGCAAATATGTGTTATATAAGGAGATGAAAAAAAATACAACAAAACAACAGTTCGGCCATAAATATGCGACTCAATTCAAAGAGCCAGGAAATTCTCTTCTTGAGGTTATTATCTCACTATGAGTTCAGGCAAAATATCCCATTTCCCACCTGAGTCAATAGGGCATGCATGCTATGAGATAAAATGGGATTTAAAAAAGGGGAAGTGCTTTGAAAAGGTTTATACACAGTAGCAACAAAATGGGGGTGGGGTGGGGATGTAGACGCCCATTAATTGAGGAATGGAATGTGGATGTCATGGAACATTACTGTGCTATGCTGTAACAAATGATGAAGATGATGAATATGGAGAAGCAAGGAAACACTTCCATGAACTGATGCAAAGTTAAATAAGCAGAGCCAGAGTGAGGAATAGCAGGGGGGAGTCACAGTGATTACACAATATAAATGAAGAGCATAATGACCACAACACAAGATTTATGTTTATAAAAAGTATAAGGAATAACTTTGTGTCCAAAGAGGAGATAAAAAGGCATCTCACCTCATTCCTTTTCTGGGGTGGGGATAGAGTGAGATGGGAGGGTGAGATGTAGAACATCACATGTGAAGTTAGATTTTTTTTAAAATGTATTAATTGTTTCATTGAATGTTTTCTCATCTTTTAAATTAAAAAGCCTTAATACATACATATCCACATATACATACATACATATAGGATAGTTCTCTGAGAGGAGGGAAGAAGAGGACTATAGGGGATACGTAAATGATATTAAAGACAAACAATATCAATAAAAATCTGCTTTTAAAAAAGGTTTACATAAATGAAAAGGAATGTTATTGTGTTGTTGCTATCATGGTGGTACTGGTAGTGATGGTGATTATGATGATGATGTATTTATGGTTTAAATACAATAGAAATAGGAAGGCATCCCAATTAGAGAATTCCTTGTATAACCAAGTGTGTCCTTTATAATATCTGTCCACCCACTCCTTACTTGAACACTTTAAATGAGGGGCAGCCATTCCCTCCACAGGCAACCCATTCAGCTCTAATTTAGAAAGGCTTTCCTTTCTCTAAGCCTGAATCTTCCTCTGTGAAATTACAACCTGTTGCTCCTTGTTCTGCCCTCTGAGGTCAAGCTTATTACGTTGAATCCTTGTGCCATGTAAGAGTCTTTCACATATCTTAAAACATATACCGTGTCCACTCATTTATAGTTCCTGACTCCTTTGCTTTTTTCCAAGCTAAGACTGATCATTAAAAAAGAGTCCTATAGTTGTTATTTGTGAGGAAGAGGGAAAGGGTACAGAGAGATTAAGGAAAACAAAGGCATATATGCTCCTAGATTCAAAGGCATTTTAGGTGACACAGGCAGTCATGGGCTGGCCTATCTGAAAGATGATACACAGCAGGCTTTCAGCCAACAACTCTGGTCTCAGCATTGTAAGCACCACATCCAACTGCCTACCTTCTTTCATTATCGTTCCTAAACCATAGTCTGCTGCAGTTGACTAATGACTTCATGTGACACCAAGAATTCATTCCTTTCTGGTTACTGATTTCCTTTCTAGCTGACTTTCTTTCTGGTTACTGATTAAGGTCTGAATGACCCTGTTGAGAAAAGACCTGAGGACTAGACCTATCAGGGTGACAAAGGGGAGGAAAGCATAGTTTGCATATACAATGCTAATTCCATATATTTTTCAGCATGATAGGAAGGGACTAGAGCAGCTAGGTGGTATAGTAGAGTAGTGGGCCTAGAATCAGGAAGACCTGAGTTCAAATCTGGCCTTGGACATTTACAAGCTGTGTGACACTGGGTAAATTATTTATCCTTGTTCACCTCAGTTTCCTCATCTGTAAAATGAGCTGAGGAAGGAAATGGCAAACCACTGCAGAATCTTTGCCAAGAAAACTCCAAATGCAGTTACAAAGAGTTGGACCTGATTGTAATGACTGAACAGCAACACTAGAAACTTGAGAAAGCAAACCACACGATCTCAAAAATAACTGTCCTTTGAACGGAGTCCTGAAAAAGGTAAGGAAGTTGAGAGGTGGAGTTAAAGAGGAAGAGCATTCCAAGGATGAGATATTCTGAGCTCAAAGACATGAATTTGGGAGGTCAAGTATCCTATGTGAGGAACAGTAAATGTATAGAGAGAAATATAGTATAGTTTTTTCCTACCGGAAAGGTAGGAAAGAACCAAGTTATAAAGAAGTTTTAATGGCAAACAGAGAAGTTAATTTTTTTTTTCAGTCATTCAGCAGGCACATCCAATTCTTTCCTAGCTCTAACCCTAACCCTAAATGCTTTCCGATTCTAACCCTAACCCTCCAATTCTAACCCTAAATATGCATACCAGGAAAGTTAATGAAAAGTCCCTGGAGTTTATTGAGTGGGGTTTGGGTGTAACACATTGCTTTAGGAAAGTCATTTTGACTGCTAAATGGAGGACAGATTGGAGTGGGGAAAGACTTGAGGTAGAGCAATGAATTAGAAGGTTTTTGCAATAGTCCAATTGAGAAGTGATGAGGGTACCAACATGATATCTATGTGAGTGCAGATAGAGAGATTTAATAAATGTAGAAACAATGGATTGTGAGAATCAGTTGGAAATGTGTGGAAAATGAGGAGTTGAATATGATAGGTCAGCTGTGATCCTGGGCCACAGATAACAAACATGATGGTGTCTTCAACAGTTAGAAGAGTTTGAAGTAAAGATGATGAGTTCTGTTTTGTACTTGTTGAGTTTGCGATGCTTTCAGAATCTGTCTGTCAGTCTGGCTGTGTTCGTCTTTCGTTTTCGAAGAAGACCATGACATCAGAGAAATGATGACATGATTTGCACTTGACTTTGTTTTAAGAGAGGGAGGGCTGTGCAAGGTCACCAGCCTCATTTTCTCCTCCTGAGTCATCTTCTTTCAGAATATTCAGTATAAGAAGACTTAAAGGAAGTGAGTGATTTAGGGCTGGAGCTCTGTAGAGAGACTATGGGTAGGTATAGAAATTTGGGAATCATCTACAGAGAAACGTTAATTGAATTCATGGCAGCTTATGAGATCACTAACTCAAGCAATGAGTGTGTGAGAAAATATATATCTATATATATCTATATATAGATATATATTTATGCATGTATGTGGATACACACGTATTTATGAGACATCAGAGCAGAGATAACAATTAAACCTACAGAGGACAGCAGATGAGATTACCGAGAAAGAGACAACAGAATGAAGAAAAGAAACCTCAGGACAGAACCTTGGGGATAAGAATGGTTAGAGAGTGAGAGATAAATGATGACCGGGCAAAGAATCAATTGGAAGGGCAATTATAATGTGTTTTTTCAAGCAAGAAACAGTCTCAGATGTTCCCTCCTTAAAATGTTTCCATTATAGCTTGCACTTTTTTCAGGCAAGTGGTTGGTCAAGTGTTTTTTTGCTTAAAACACTTTTGGCCTTTAGGATATCAACATGTGGAGTTACGGATGCCACACCCCCCAACCCAGTGAAATCGTCCACTATATTTAGTTCATCTTGCTAATTAACTTAACATGGAACATTGTATATTATAGCAATCTATGTGAGTGTGTTTTTTTCTTTATAAGACTGTCAGTTCTGTGAGGCTAGGTAGTAGTGACTCATCTAAACTTGGTTTCTTCCCAGTATCCAGCTCAATACTCTTACACAATTGAATATATTAATAAATATTTGAACTACCTAATCAAAATGTATGTAGAGAATCCCAGAGTCAGATTTCAAGGCATGAAAATTTGGGGGTGGAATATACCTCAAGAGGTCATCTGGTCTAGCTTCTTGCCTCCAGACAATATACACTTAAAAACAGACACAAATTCTGTTTACAAAACATCACTGTCTTCCATTTCATAAGTCCTTTTGGGTCATCTGTTCTAACGAGTTTTGTTTATGTCTAACCAACCTCTCTTGATACATTATATTCCCATTTCTTCTTTGTCCTTCTTGGAAGGAGAATAAGTGGTTAGCATGTTTCTTAATTATACATACTGTAGTTGGGGTGCACTCAGCCAAATTACCGTGACAATCTTTTGCCTTTAGGGATACTCTGTGTATAGAAGAGATATAGAAACTGTCCTTGGGCAGACCATTCCAAGGTAGTACAATGACATAAGAAAAAGTGTGTGTGTGTGTGTGTGTGTGTGTGTGTGTGTGTGTGTGTGTGCCTGTGTAAGTGCCTGCTCTTTGCAGTACACTATTCTCTTACAGCTGCCAACTATAGGGCAGATAATTGGTGCAGTGGATAAAGCACCAGAGCAGGAGTCAGGAGGACCTGAGTTCAAATCTCACCTCAGACCCTTGACACTCACTAGCTTTGTGACCTTGGGCAAATCACTTAACCCCAATTGCCTCATCCTGATGAAGATCTGGTCACTGGATTCACATGGCTCTGGAGGAGAAGTGAGACTGGTGACCTGCACAGCCCTCCCTCACTCAAAACAAAGTCAAGTGCAAGCTATGTCATTATTTCTCTGATGGCATGGTTTTCTTTG